>CM020024.1:695000-1002500 GCA_009769605.1 Bucorvus abyssinicus | reverse complement strand
TTTTCCCCATCCACAAAAGCAGGGAGCCAAGTATAACATCTATCTCATCCTTTCCTTTTTTTTTTTTTATCTTCCAAGGAACTTTCAAGACAACAAAGTCTCTAAACCAACTTGCAAACTCACGATCCTCCGAGTACTTTTACACTAAATTGTTTCTGACAGGGACATGCCAAATATTATTATTTTTCACACTATGAACTCCCTCCCTCTTTCGCAGAGATATTTCCAGCACTAGTTGCAGAGAAAACTCTGACAGTAGTCATGACAATCTACTCTGACACAGAAATAGAAATGCCTCACATTTATTTCCCTTCTCCAAGAAGTTGCGCTTTGTCACTTGACGGGGCTCCTTAGCGATGATAGTGATTTTTTTAAATTCACTGTACGAAGGCTGTCGTAAACAGGAATGAATTCCACGTCACCTTCTACAAGGAAATCCCGCGCTCCTGCTGGTCGCGGGCACATGGACAGAAACTAGAAGACTTGCTCCCTGTTTCAGCAAATGTGCGATGCCCCTTGGAAAAGCTGCCTGGCTCCCAGGTTAAAGCCTGTGACCCGAGCTCGCCCAGAGCCGAATAACTCACGATGCGCCAACTGTGCCTCAGTTTCTACGGGAGGAACAACCAAAAAAAGAACCCGAAACAAACAAACGGAAAAAGAGAGCTGCACTTACCTACAGTGCGGATATTGTTGGGGGATTAAATTAATTAGCGACTATAAAACACGTTGAGTTCCTCCAAAGGGAGACTTTAGAGAAGTGCAAAGTAATATAAATTAATCACTCCATTACATAGGCTGGCTCATTCCAGAGGAGGGTCTCAGCCACGTGGTCACGACAATAGTGTATAAATAAGGATAATGGCCCATTATGACTTGGGCTTATGCATTAGTTACCATTTAGCTGAGATCGGACACTGCTGTATGGACTGCGACTCACTGATAATCCTTTTTTTAGTAGCTTTCATCTTTCTTTTCCAAGCTCAATCCCTGCCCCAACATTCAACTGAAACTTTCAGCCCAAATCTTTGCAAAATTGAGAACACACCAGCAAAATCATCTGGGGATTTCGAGGCTGAGCTCTAAGTTCCCATGATTTAAACTGGTTTTGCGCCACTGCCTCTCTCGTTGGTCAATAGCTTCTAGTGCCAAAACCATGGTCCGGCTAGTGACTGATTAGAGTCGTGGCCGCATGACTGATTTAAAATAAAAGAGGATTCAGGTACTTTAATGCTGCACCAATTTAAGGGCAAAAGACCTTCTACAAGAGATGTTTTATCCTATCCCATGGCATTTGAAATACATTTCCTGACTTTTGTTTTGGTTCCGAAGCTTGCCGAGTACTCTGATACAAGGGCGGGGGGGAAGAAAAAGAAGGAAAGGGAAAAGGAAAGGAAACAACAAAAATGTTTGCATAGATAAACAATCCCAGAAGCACCAATTGCCTCCCATGACGATTACCAGGTGCTTCATCCACTTGGGGGATGTGCTGGGCTGAAAAGCACGACCCCCAGCAGGTACCAGCGCAATGGCCCCATCAAAGGGAGGACCACATTTGATGAGGCCTCTGAAGCAGTTATTGACTTGTGTCACGGTGAACATCAAGCCTTAATAAACAAAAAAGCTACAGACAAAATTATTTGGTTAATGGCTAAATTGGAGAGTCAATATAAATAACATTACATACACTTATTACTGCAATACGACAACCGCTCGGCTTTGAGTCAAGTTAACACTAATACGCAGTGGGGGAAACAGTTGCCTTCTACTTATATTAAAGAATAAAATGGATTTTTTTTTTTTGAGCACCAAGCATGTGAAAGGGGAAAAAAAGAGGTCCTGGCCAAGGAACAAAAGGCTTGACCATAAGTACATAAATAAAAGAAATTGCTTTCTATTACTGGTGATAAAAATTGTACTCAGCATCTTTTGATATATATCTTCTCCAAAGTTTTGTGAGCACAGCCCTCTTGTGGGGTCATTTGTGTTGGTGTAGC
Source organism: Bucorvus abyssinicus (assembly GCA_009769605.1). Lineage (NCBI taxonomy): Eukaryota > Metazoa > Chordata > Aves > Bucerotiformes > Bucorvidae > Bucorvus > Bucorvus abyssinicus. The sequence goes on along the minus strand of CM020024.1, from coordinate 1,000,506 downwards.
AACGGGAGACAGGGAATGGATAATTCTTTTACCTGTTGGGTGAACCTCCGCTCCTCCAGGCTATGAGAGAATTGGCTGCAGGTATAATCACTCATCCCCTCGCCCTGGAGGAACTGAGCTGCTGCCAGCAATTTGTCAATGCAATTTGGGCTTATTGTTTTCCTTCTGAAGTTTTATCTTTTTTTTCTTCCTAAATTAAATATTACTTATTCATTAGTAAAAAATAAAAAAGTAATGTGTTATATTTGAAATGCTCTTTAGATTTTTCTTAACTCTTTCCTTTTAAAAACATTCCCCCAATCCTCTTGAGGGTAGCGACCCACCACGTTAGGAAATACTCGTGCTCACTACAGGCAAGAACTCAAAGTGAAAAGGGAGAAGCTTCATAAAGCCATCGCACCCATCCCTCACAATCTTTACCCATCTCTTTAGCAAGGATTTACTTTTTGCATGGTTTATCCTTCTGGTGGTTGGCGATACTGATGTCCCCAACCTCACTTGGGCAAAACATTCAATACAGCTGCTCAACACCTTAAATGCATAATCCATACCACCGACACTGAAGCTACATGATAGACAGACAAGCCTTGTCCCACTTCACTTCTGGAGGGCAGGGCTAGAAATAATCCTCAGGTAGCCTGGCTCCCATCCAGCATAAAAGTTTTTGAATTCTCTCTTAATTGGGAAGAAAACCTTGAGAAATACAAATTGATAAGCAGGTCTAAAAACATACTTGGATAATGTTAAAAATACAATGGATTTCCTAGATTCCATACACATACATTGCTTATTCCATCTCCATCAAGTGCAGACTTTCTGGGACCTTGAAATCCACAGTCATGACTACCTTGATTTTCTGCGAGGACCCGCTCAAGGCTTTGCCATCTGAGCATCTCCTTGTGGGGCTAACCGAGGCTGCCAGCCAGCATCCAGCAATCCCACCTCCCAGCTTGCTAAAGCTGACTGAGGACATCACGCTCAATACCACCAAAATCAAGGGGGTCAGAATAAATGATACACACTGGAACCTCAAATTGCTGCAAAATACATGGTTATTAGTGCCAGTAACTCTTCCATAACTGCTTCACGCAACTTTGGTTCCGAGGCAAATTATTTTTAATAGAACAACAACAAAGGCACAACCATAAGGTTCGGATGGAGAAGAGGTGCTCCAAGCCTACAGAAACAAGGTCGTTGAAATGACAGATAGGCGATAACGCCGCCTGCAACTAAGCGGCACGGCGAGGGTGACTCTTGCACAGATGGAAACCTTTGCAGCGTTAGAGGCGGCAGGGCCCGCTGAAGTAAAAAGCAGAAGAAATTCTGCTTGGAAGTCTCGGCGCTGACCTGGATTCCCTTCCTAGCCCCAGAAAAGCCATAAGCTTTCTATCTTTAGTTTCCCCTTGTTTCAAATGAGGGTAAGACTCTGACTCTTCTGCATAGGAAAACTAGGACGTAAGCTGTCGTTATGCATGCCACATAGGATGGTTCCTCGAGACAAACACATAAAGGGAAATGAGAGTGGGTATCAATGGGAATGGGATAAGCAATGGAAAACTCGAAATGAACAGGACTTTTGTCACTGTCTTTCACAAGGCCAGGATTCTACCTGAAGGGGCCAGCGGCACAACTAACATTGCACAGTGTGAAGATCACCAAACCAACGTCCACCAAACAACGCCAGCTCTTTCCATTAGCTCTGCTATCGTGATTTATTTCTGAACCCACCCAGGTTCAGAGAAGGAGCTAACACCTTCGTGCAGCATGATACCAGTTGCGTACCACGTAGGTATCTCTAATATAGCAGAGTTTTCTGAACCTCCCTGAACCCTTCAGAGCGTGGAGGAGAAGAAGGTGAGGAGAAGGAGAGGGAGGAGCCCAAAACAGGCTGAATGGAAAAGAAATCACAAGCACAAAAGGACAGGGTGATGGCACTTATCGAAGGAAAAAGAATAATTAGAATCAGCAAGCATAAACCACAAAAAATAAAGGAGAATGAAATGAAGATCATCAGACTGGGAGGGACATAAAAGCAAAAAAAGAAGGGAAAAAAAACCACAGCTCTTCTCTTCCAGGAGGCACCAAAGCCCGGCAGATCTGCAGGGGGAATACTTGCAAAAAAAAAAAACCACCTGTGTTTGTGCACACACAGGGGTGTGCGTGTTCACAGCTATGCAGAGCCCCCCCCAGCCTTGGCTGTGTTCTGCCAGAAGCACAGTCCCACCACCTCCTGCACATTCTGAAACCAAATCTGCTGTGCCTGGGGAACCATCTCCAAAGACCCTCTGTGAGGGACCGCGTTGGCAGCTGGACTTTCTCTCCAGAGAGAGGACTCTGGAGCCACCCAGAAACACCTCTGGCAGTAACAGAAGCAAACTAATTTGGGGCAGTTAGACCTCGGGTTTTGCTTCTTGCATTGGTGGTTGCTGCACGTTAGCCGCGATGGACACCTACGAAGCCTGAGCAGCAACGGTCAATCACAGCATGCCTTACATTTAATTTGCCTTACTCCATTCCTCACTTTTTTAATCTCAGCTCTAGAGTAAACACTGCCTGCTCGGCCAGGTTAACTGAGCCAGCTGATGGTGATGCAGGTTTTTGTCTCCCACACGACAAACATTGACTAGTACTTTCTATTTAGAGCCGCCCCGCACTGCAAACCTGTCTCCTCCCTTCGATAGGAGCCGCATCGCTAGACAGCGTTCATCCCCATCCCTTTCCCAACACAAGGAAACACAGCGTCGCGGCCAGGGTAGATAAAATCGCTGCTCCATGTAGATGTTTTGAAGCCTAATATGGCACAGAAACAGGCACAAAGTCAGCCCCAAATGACACCGTTCTGTCCCGAAGGCTGGTGTGCAAGGCCTCGAGGTGTGTTCGTCCTCCTCGGCTCCTGCGGGACATAATAGGACTGGAGTGTTTCCTGCGTCTTTCTAGACCAGGAAAAAGGCCTTCAGAGACAAACGAGAGTTTCCTGTTCAATATTTCATGTAATGATTCCTCCAAAGGTGTAAACAGGAAAAACGCCGCGCCACTTAGCCAGAAAATGAGTGTCTGCCGTCCCTTCCTTTTATTGCGTTTACGTGCTAAAAGTCACTTAGAAGGGGATGCGCCAGATGCCCAGGTCTGACTGAGAGCACAGGCTCTCAGACGGCTGGCTGGGGTCCCGAACCTGACCTGCCCAGGCAGATTTGGGGTGAGAGGGAGCCCTCGACCTCTGCCACACCTCTCCCTTCTCCCCTGCTGGTGGCCCAGCAGGCAGCCTCGGCGGGAGCCACCGTTTGGGAGAGATCTGCGCTTCACCCTGAACATCAGAGCCTGGGCAAACAGCGAGGGCTTACAGCAGAGCCCGCAGCTCTATGCGTTCCCCTGACAGATTTTTGGGGGGTGTTCTCTTTTGAGAAGACAAAATTAACCCACTGAGGCACTCGCTGCAGAATTTTTTCCATGCACTTAAACACAGGCTCCGACTTCCCAAATCCCATCGGCCCAACCGAGGCTTCTTGGGGAGGGAAGGCACGAGCACAGCCCTCACTCCACAACAGCCGTACTTCATGTCAGCCCCACCAGGAGCAAAAATGATGAGTGTGTATCACAACTAGCAAAGGGTCGTTTTAGCTCACTGACAACAGGCACCGTTCGGAGTCAGGGTATTTTGATTGCGCCACATTGTTAGCAGGATTCAAGAGCCTGCTCGCCTCGCAGTGTTGCTCGACACCAAAATTAAATTGCAGTATAATTAGCTCTGCTCCAGCAACACCTTTCCATCTGAATGGATGCAATACCTGAAGAGGCCGTGCTGGCTATAAAATGTGTTCCTGATTATAAAACATTTGCCTAATCTCGAGGGCGCCGCCTTGTTTTTTAAGGCTCTCTGCAAGTCACGCACTCTGGTACGTGCTGCCCGTTATCTCCAGAAGGCTTAAAACTGGAATCCCCGTGATTCACATTTTCCAGTGCTCATGGCCAAACCCTTCCGCAGATCAGCTCCTCCGCTTTCTACCATTTCACAACAAGCCGAATCTGCAGCAAGGCAGAAGCGGCCAAGCAGCCTGGCTCTGCGAGCCACACACCAGCAAGCTGGTGGCCACAAAACACACCAAGCCCGGGCTGCGGGAGCTGGAGGATGGTGAGCTCCGGGGGTGGTTCGCCAGGCTGAGGTGGCCGTGGCTCTCCGATGCCTCCACCCGCTCATTGAGGGATGCCTTGGAAGCACGACTGGCTGCCAGAGTCATCCAAAAAAGTTGGGCTGAGAAGTCCCCGTGGCCTCGCTGGGCCTCCCAAGGAGGTTTTGGAGTACCAAGCAGGGCTCGTAGCAGTACAGGGCTCAAGCCATGGCCCCGCATGGACCCGGAATGAGAGACCACGAACAGACCTCGGGATGGGCAGACCAGCCCACAAATGCTTCCAGTCAATCCCACAGCACTGCTCCTTCTGCAGGATTTACTGACGGCACTGCTACTTACTCCAGCCGGTACTTCAGCTATCCCCTTCCTCCTTTAAATACATTTTAAAAGTGGTAATTATGCAGAAGGTAACAGAAGGGGCCAAAACCAAAGCACAAAGCCACCAAAAGCAACTTTCACCATTAGCCTTTTGATACAGCATAGTGCTTCCCCGTGACACCAAACAGAAATGCTTGGCTTTCTTTACACTCTTTTCTTTAAACTATTCACAGAGTGAAACAATTAATTACTTTCAACATATCACTTCTTATTCTAACATATCTCCTGTACCTTGCTATCACTATATGACATATAAATTAAGGTATCAACCTCACCTGATGAGACGGCAGAAGAATTAAAAAATCTCAGCTCATAAGCGAGTAATTGTTTCACTCCAAAACCTCAGCGACAGACCTGGGAAGAGCACCCGCATCTCCCCTCTGCCTCGTGCCGTCAGCGGAGCGGCATTCCTCACTCCTGCCCCTCCGGTGTCGCTGTACCAGTTCTCACCCAAAGGATCTCTCAAACACTTGTCACTGTGGAACAAACCCCAGCTTGACGCGCACACATGCATTCAAGAACAAAATTAATCCTCCCTCCACATACGAGTTGTGCATGCCCTCGCTCTGGCTTTAAGAAAAAGTAACAATAAAAAAGAGATCCCTCACAGGGGTTATAAGAACGTAGCAGGACGCGTTCATACATACCATACTCCTTCTACAAAGCTGTGCCACAAAGCACTGCCACAAAGCACTGCCATGCGCCTCATGGACACGGGAAAAGCATGATGATGCTCTTCTAGGAGGTGGAAGCCTCACTCGTAAAACTGGTTTGTGCAGCAGGGAGGAAGGCCAGAAGCATCCTGGGGTAACACAGCTGCAACACCCACCAGGCAGAGAGGGGCAAAGGAAGGAATGGTTCACGTACAGCAGCCACGCCGCCCCCAGCGCGCATGGACAGCGTGCTCTGGGCACCTCTTTCCCGAGCATCCGTGCGAACAGTGGGCAGCACCGGGAAGCTGCCTGCCACCAACTCGTCCAAGTGCTTGAAAGGCTTCTCTTCCCATCACCGTCACCCTCCCGCCGTGGTGATGCCCAGTGGCATCACTCAGCCACAGAGCTCCTGCTTGTTTCGAGCGCTGCCCAAAAAGCCAGCGTGAACGCGAGCGAAGCAGAGAGCCAAGCTGTGACTTCAAATGACCTCGTGGTGACTCAGCTGTACCCATCACCAAAACACAGCTGTGTCCAGGACGCGGCGGAGCTACTCCCCTGTAACGCTGCACCACAGTACGCAGGAGAAATTTTACGAATTCCAAGCCACGGGAACACCCCTCTTGTAAAAAAACCTGTCCAACTCTACCCACACAAGGCAGCTCCATGGTGCAGGGGCAAGTGGGGAACTCAGCAGCCAAGGCCACGGTGGCACGGTACATCCCCGTGCCCGCACCCCAAGGAGCAGAGGGGTCCTCCGCACTGGCTCAAGCCTAAAACCAAGGTGCCACCTACTGAATCTATAGCATTTGTGTCCTCCCAGGAGGGTTTCCAGCAAGGGGCTGGCCACACTCAATACTTAGCCCGCCAGACTAAGCCAAGTGTAGGCAAGCAGTCGCTGTGCACGTGAGACCACGCACCTCGGGCTGCTGAGGCCAGGGACATCTCTGTACAGCCCACCCCAAGGTGATGGGTAGCACACGGACAGCCAAGCGAGGGCTCAAGACTCTCCCGTCCCTGGATAAACCACAGCTTGCCTTGACAGAGCTTGCCCTGGTTCAGCGCAGGGTAAATTGACGATGAGGTGGAAATCTCTTGCATGCCTGTCTTCAGACATTCACCTCTACCATTTCCATCTGCACAGACGGCCGTAGCCCTGCACCCCAGCAAACGGGACGGATGAAGCCACGGAGTTTTTAATCTGCTCTTCCCGAGAGATACCCAGCCTTAAATGGAGCTATTTTAAAGCCAGCGTTAAAAACACCAGTGATGATCTGACCTTCTTGGTAACAACAAAACTGGACCAAAACCTAAAGCCCAAATGAATGAAAAGGAAATTACAAGGTAAAGCCTGCCTTCCCTGAACATGCGCCAGCTGCAAGAAGCTTAGATTACATCGACGCAGCTTTCCAAATTTTAAATACAATAATTTTCTGTATTAAGGGCCCAGGAACCCTAATGGAGGCATAATTAGGCATTGATGCCATGCCCATATGAGAGAAGCTTGAAAAACTTAAATAAACTGTGAATGGCAGGATTAATACCGCAGCTTTTCATTTTGTCCAGCTGTTTGAATACAGTACACTGCCTGTGATGGCATCAGCTGTTGCTGTACTCTCGGTCAGTACTTTAACTTCAGAGTTAAAACAGGCAGTTCTTTTAAGCAAATGAAGAATTACCGCTCTTATTGTTGCCCTGTTTATTTCAGCAAAGAAGGTCTGGATGCATACCTGCTTTATATTTTAAAAAAAAAAAAAAAGCCAAACTGCAAACAAAATTAGCTGGCCAAATTCAAAGCCCAGTGACGCTAATATGAGAATTTTAATTTACTGTGATGGCCCTTCAGAGCGGAGGAGTAAGTAATGCCGTTTTGGAGATCGTCTGCCCAAGGGGGAGTATCATATAGATGCCTGGAGAACCCTTGAGAAAATAGCTCACCTCGGCCCTGATTGAAGAGGAAAGACAATACTTTGGTGAAATAGAACTCTGTATTTCTAGGAAAGGCTCCAATAGCAAACTGCTTACTAATGCAAGAAGCCTTGTAAATTTTATTATGAACGGAACGGGCAACGGCAGGAGTCTGACACGGCGCAGCACTTGCACACACGGCTTAGCCAGTAAAAAGTAAATAAATAGGTTACTTATAAGCTCTAGAAGACACCCAAAAATACCTCTAACAAAAATTCAAGCAAGAACATAAAACAGCTTCCAGAACTATCTCACCAGTTTGTGTTCTGGTTTTTTGGTGTGGGTTTTTTTTTTTGCCAGGTAAATTAGTTCTCCTACAAGTTAATTTTCAATCCTTGATTTTCTGGTTGGAAATATCAGCTGAAAAGAGTTAATTGAGATTTCCTCGCTGTCTTTAAAAACTTGTTTATCAGCAGATGTCAAAGAGACTATCTGCGCAGGGAGCGCGTCAGGACAGCAAACCACCATCACAAAATAAAATGCTCGGGTTACTGGGAGGAGGATTGATGCCTGGGGGAGCCCAATGCCACGTTCACCTGAGTAACACGGCCCCCAAACCACAGCCCCGTCCCCCGGGCAGGGTGCAGGCAGCTCTCCCGCCGCCTCACAGCCCAGCTCAGCCCTCGTCCGTACCACCTTGGCCGAATCCACCGCCAAATTCCTGGCACCATAAAGCTTTCCAATATTTTCCCAGGCAGTGTTAAAAACAATATTGCTCTTGAGCGGCAGGAGCAGGAGGAGAGGAGGGTGTGGAGTCGGGGTGATGACGAACGCCAGCGCTTAAGTGCCTAATGAAAAGCTTACCTAAAGCTCGCGGGGAGCCAGCGCCCGGCCGGCCGAACCTCTCCAGAGCAGCGGGCACCAGGCCGCCAGGATGCTCAAGAAAGACGAATTAACTAAAAGTTAATGTGGATGTTCTCATTCAAAAGAAAAGTGGCCTACTCCAGAGGGGATTAGGCTAAAGTGAACTAAGGCCACTTTACTTCTGAATGAGAGCATCCACACAATAGTGCAATGCACTTTAACTAATGCACTTTAATTTTACACCCAATCAATTTGTCTTACCTCTCCTGAGTGTCCTTGTGTGGACAAACCAGAGATTCATCGAGTTTTGAGGCCAGGCGGGAACCATTAGATCAACCCATCTCGCTCCCCGCGCATTATGGGCTGTTGCCTTTCACAGTTATCCCTTTATTGATCCCCAAAACTCATGGATGACTAACGGATAACCTCTGATGGGGAAAAAACCAACGTTTCTTCAGCAGGGCGCCTGGCCTGGATTTGAAGACACTTGCAAAACAAGAAGCTGCCATGACTTTCGGCAGTCCGTCCCACTGCCTGCAAAAGAACGGCCAAATTTGGCCACAGATCCACTTCTTTGCAGCCTGCCTTCCCCACGCCCGGCAAGTTAGCAAGGAAATGGCAGCTCCTGTAGGAAAACCTCTAAATCCCTTTTGTTTTTTAAATTGTAAACAGGCCCTTTGCTTTCAGGACAAACTCAGATTTTTTTAAATTGATCAATGTTTAACTTCTCAACATTTGCCCAGACGTCTACCGATGAATCTCGAACCCCCTTTTCCAATACCCAATAACCCCGCGAAAGCACTCACCGCCTGCACTATCGCTTTCGTACACACAACGCCCCACATAAGCCTGAAATCTCCGCATCGCTCTTCACCTCGCAGTTATATATACCCCAAAGAAAAAAAAAAAATGAAGCCACGACAGCAACAACCAGAGAGGCAACTCGGTGTGGCAATGTGGAAGCGATGGGGATCCCCCATGCCAGCTGTCCCCTCGCTAACAGAGACCAGATCCCCATCACCAACGGACAGGGGCTGAAGCTCTCCAGGGATCTCACCTAAATTAAAAAAAGGAGTCCCGAGGACACTGGTCTGCAGGGATCCTGCTCTCACCTATGCTGCGAGGCTGGGTTACAACTCTTTTTTTTTTTTTCCTTTTGAAGGTAGTAGAAGGGAAAAGGCGACCACGCCAAGCACACCAAGGAAGAGCTGAACCAACTGTTGGCAAGTCGTCTTTAAGCCGCGTTACGGAAGATCAGCAGTGGGTTAGGTACGGGGCCATCCGTCAGGGACAGAAATACACTCAAACACGGCAAAACACAAAATGTGCGCTCTGTTAAGCGATACCGTCTCCAAATATTGCTGCGACTGCAGGCAAAAACACAAACATAAACACTGATTTCCAAATTCGCCATGAAAGCCAAAGCCCGCGCCCAGCAACCGAACGTTGGGAGAGGGACGTAACACGCCGAGGTGCCACTGCAGCGCACCCTGGTCTCTCCTTCTCCCACATGACCTCCGCCGGGAAATAATTCCAGAAACTTTTGAAAATTTTCACGACCAGAAACAATCCTCCTCTTTATTTTCTTACATTTGTTTAGATTACACAAGATAGCTCCTAACTGCACGCTCATGTGACCAGAAAACCCCAAACGCAGACATGCAAAACAAAACAAAACAAAGATTTTCTAATTTAAAGAAGCTGCGCCGGATTCTTGCTGCTTTTTAAAGCGGTATTTATCAGCACAGCCTACGCTTACTCATTTTGATCGTGCGTGACCTAATCTGATTTTTTAAAGCGCTAACATCGCCCACCCCGGGCTGCAGTAACCCTTCCGTGCGCAGAGCCCATTACCTTTACTGCTACCTGCGAACAAGCAGCCAGGGAAGACTCAAACCCTCAGCCGTAAAGGTTAAGCTTAAGGCAAAACTCATTTCTTCACAACTTCCTTGGAAACCTCCAAGTTCCCCCAAAATAACAATTTGTGGTCCCCAACGCAAAGACGCCGCGAGCTCCCGCTTACGGGGGCAAACATTTCGGATGAGTTCCAGGGTTACCTGGGGTTTAAACTCAGCTCTGTCGGGTTTGATAATTGACAAGGACACAAAATTTTAGGAAATTAAACCGTCCTTGGCAACAAAAGAGAACTTCAGTTTGAAAATCTTTACGTGGAAGTTAGACCTGAGCATACAACTTAAGGAGAGCATCGGATAATACACCCAGCTGTAAGGACGGATACGTTCAGGCTCTGAATGATTTAAAAAAGCAAACAAACCCAAAGCAGCGAAGATTCTTGAGTTGAAATCATAAATTGAAGAAAATCTATTCAATCTGATACCTGCTTAAGAATATATTTACTCGCTTAAAGAAATAAAGAGCAAAGAAAACCTCATTTTGCTAATACACTTTCAACCACAGCGTTTCGGATGATAACGGCCCCAGAATACAAACTAACATGTTGGATCTCTACATTAAATAGTCTGCCAAACTCTGGCATGGTATCAGCTCCTAAATATCACAGCGAAAAAGAATTACCCAAAAACAATCAAAAAAGGGAGTCACTGTCTCAGGGTGGCATAAAGTCAGAGGAAGAAAATTAAATTTTGAGTCTTCTAAACTTTGTTTGATCGCTTCTCCTCAGAGCCCTACTTGGCTGTAACTCTTTTATTATGCAGAAACGAATTCTACCTCGCGCCCTCTGCGCTCCAGCTATGACTGTGATGCCTGTTCCGCCAGTATGGGAGTACTTATACTGAAGGCAGTAATATCCTTAGCTCCCCCTGCTAAAAGCCAAACCCGTGAAGAAGTCCCCAGGTAAAATAGCATTTCTCAGTATTTTTCCCCGAGACGTTATTTCTGGTATGGCTGCAAGGTATATCCGATATATTCAAAGTATTTGGGAAAGTTAGTGTACTGATAACTGATCCATACCCTAAACAACCCATTTGCCTTCAGGTACGCTGTATAATGTGTTCCAGTTTATGATTCTTTCCTTGTAAATAATACATTTTAAGGAATGTTTCCGTTTTAAAAAAAAGCTGCTGTCTATCCGCATTTTATTTAGAGAAACTCTGCACTGCACACATTAAAAAAAAAATCTATGGCAACATAAATAGAAGCGTTGCTTTATTATATACATATATATATATGATAGACTATCACCCAAGAAGGGCCATCTAAAACGCCACAGTTGCAAACATTTAAGGCTGTAACAAAAATGACTGAGACTCTAGTATCAGTTTACTATCCTTCAACGTTTTCCCTGACAGTGGAGTCAAATAATGTTGAATTATGGACCTTCTTACAGGAAGTCTTATTTTATGTTCATTTTTTGATCATTTCCCTCCTAGTGCCTATAGGAATCTGGCTCCTTGCTGATTTGCCTTTAAAAGTTTCTGTGCACGTAATTAGCGCGTGCATGATTAAATTATAATTTTTATCAAGTTATACTGCTGTGGATTTGCTCAACAAGTTTATTTTCCATGAGAAAATACCGGTTTGTCCTTACAAAATCTACCTGCTGCTGCTAACATACTTTATTTGGATGTGGTGGCTACTTTAGACCCTGTTTTCCTTAAGGAACTTCCTGAAGGCTTTCTGTAGACACGCTCTTGTGGGAGAATGTTACAGTCCGGACTGGAGCACCTGGCTGCCAAGGTGATGTGGCTTCAGGAAAGCAGCTCCACAGAAATAGTTTGGGATTACCTAAGGACCTGAATTTCTGTTATCAAACTACAGGCAGTCTTTGGGTTGGCTTTTTTTTTTTTTTTTTAAATCGGAGGGGCTTTTCCCAGCCGCATCACACAACAGCTGTGTTTTAAATCTTTCCGGGCTCTGACAAACATTTGAAAATTTAAACATGCAAATGTTTGAAAAGCTAATGATTAAAAAAGGTTTATTTTGAAACTTTGAGGATGGGCACAATCCTTCAGGCGTGGGTTTTTAAAGTCCCAGGGCCTCGCTGATCCCGAGTTCAATTATCCCCAGAAAAAAAAAAGCAAACCAAACCCAGAAAACCCCAACCCAAAAACCCCCCAACTCCTGCCTCGCACTTCTGGAGCCGTCATGGTAAACAGGGACTCCGCAGGTCCCGCCCGGGCAGGCAGCGGGGTCGCGCCCGTGGGAGAAGGATGCTATTTTAGTGACCTCTTGGCACTGAGCTGCTTAAATCAGCGGACAATGGTGAGTGTTACGGGGCTTTCCTTTGCAAAACCTAGCATTAGTGTCATTGCTTTCCACTACCCGGGGGACTTACAGGCACTGCCTTTGAGGGGCTCTAAGGGAAGAATAAATAAGGGGAAACCAATAAATCTAAAGCAAAACAAAAAAACCCCAACTGTTAACTGTAACCTTTACTACCACAATATAAGAAAACGTAATTAAATCCGTAATAAAAGCTTTTACATACTTACTCTTTACTACCCTCACCAGCCCAGCCGCGGGCAGGCTGGGGGCCAGCCTGCCCGCCCCCAGCCCCTCTCTCCCGGCGCTGCGCACCCGCGCTTCCCCGGGCCGCGCAGCCATAAACGCGCACCGCGGAGGGACATCCTAATTAGCCGCCCCAGCGACAAGCACTCAACACCTTATTATTTAACCATTAGGGCCCTGATGCTGCCGGCCGCGCCGGGGACGGGCTTGGCACCGGGGTTTACCGGCCGCGCATCCCCCCGGTAAACAACCCCCTCCTCCCGCGCAACCCCCGCGGCCCGCCTTGCGCCGGCCGCGGGTCGCGGAGGGAAAGAGGCGGGGGGGAAAGCGCATTTTTGCGCCTCTTCCCTTCGCCGGAGAAAGCAGAGCCCCGCTCCCCGCGCAGCTCCGCGGAGGCGGCCGGGTGGCGGCGGCGGGGCTGCGCGGGCCCCTGCCCGGCCACAGGTCAGGACACCCCGGGGAGCCCGCCCGGCTCCGCGGTTGGCGCAGCGTCCGCGTAAGCCGGGGCTGAGCCCCGCGGCCGTGTCCGCGCTGCTGGCGGAAAAAAAAAAAGGGGAGGGGGCGGGCACGACACATGACCCCCTCCCCCGACATCCCCAAAACTATAGCTTCATTTCTCTAGCTCTCACTTTAATAAAATAATGATTCGTTGGGAAAATGGGGTATAAATCTTCATTTTGGAGGCAATTAAAGTGTTGATTTCATTCGTGCCCCTGAGCGATTCTTGTAATTTGCTCAAATAGCTTTATGTACCCAGCACTCCGGAGCTTTTAGAAACCCATTTTCTAGTTAGACTTGTTGGATTACAATTTTTATTCAACAGCAGCGAGCCGGGTTCCCCTCCGCCGGCTCCCCGCTGTAGGGCTCCCCTCGCTTTAAGATGCTGCGCGGGGCCGCCGGTCCCCCGGAGCATCCGCCCCGGCCCCGGGCCGCCGGGCACCTCCCTGCCGCGCCGCCCTCCGCCCGCCCCGCCAAAGCTTTTCCCTTTCGCAGCAAAAAACCAAACAATCAAAAAAAAAAAAAAAAAAAAAACCCCAACAAACCCAACCCCAAAGCCCCCAAACAACAACAGAACACCCATATAACCCCCTTTTTCAAAGTTCGTGCCTTCCTCCAAGCCTGCCTCCCCCTGTCACGGCACTGCCAGCATCCCGATAGCCTTTGGCAGAGAGCAGAAAATATTTAAGATACTGCCCACGCTGCAATGCAACGCACCTTCATGTCGGTAATCTATAAAATAACTCCTGGCTGACAGAGCGGCTGGTAATGGCACAGCGGCTGAGGAAACTCCTGTCTGCTTGACTGCGCCTTGCTTGAACAAAAGGAAACCTCCAGAGTCGGGCGCTGATTACTCCTAAGACTGTATTTACGAGGCTGATCATAAAGAAGAAATAACTGGGGGGGTGGGGGTGGGGAGCGGGGTGGGGGGAGGGCTTAGTGGGGGGGTTTTTTGTGTTTGTGTGTGTTGAGGGTCCCATCTCTCGAAGCCAAAGCGCTGCTACCCCTTGGTTGAGGGAAAACAAGCCGACCGGCAAAACCCCGCAGTTTTACCCAACTCGGCGAAAAAAGAAAGAAAGAAAAAACAAAAGCCAAATCTCGGCCCCTTCCATCATCTAGGATCTTAATTTAGCTCTGAGCACCTCCTGAGCCAGCCCCAAAGGCTCCCATGAGGAGGCAGGAGTCCCAGCCGGAGCCCGGCGAGGGGACAGAGCCGGGCAGGGCAGGGCAGAGGGGACAGCCCGCTTGCCCAGCTCAGCCCCGCTGCCTCCAGCCCCAGCTCAGCCCCGCTGCCCCCAGCCCCAGCTCAGCCCCGCTGCCCCCAGCCCCAGCTCAGCCCCGCTGCCCCCAGCCCCAGCTCAGCCCCGCTGCCCCCAGCCCCAGCTCAGCCCCGCTGCCCCCAGCCCCAGCTCAGCCCCGCTGCCCCCAGCCCCAGCTCAGCCCCGCTGCCCCCAGCTGTGGGGAAGCTTTGCATCATCCCGGGCACAGCCTGCACACCGCGACAGGGCTGGGCTGCCTTGGCTTGGGGGACTGCACACGTCTGGTTTGGTTTGTTTTCAAGAGAGGGGTTGGAAACTTGAAAGATCGAGGAAAATAATTTAAAACCCGAGTCCCGTTTTATCTTCTCTGTTGTGTGGGTTGTTGGTTTTTTTTTTTCTCTATTAAGTAAAATAAAATGGGCGCGTTTGCAGCAGGCAGGCGCGCACAAAGCAATGTTCACTGAAGTCTAAAAGCGTTCGGCCAAGGAAAACTGACAAGACGGACTAATGAACCGTAGAGACGGGAAGAAAATAGCCAGTATTTGCTAGATTTCAAACCCTCTCTGTCCTCCCCGGACCACCTATCTTGGATTTTCTTCTTATTTTGGTAAACGGCTCCCGCCTTTCCCTTTCCTAAGCCACCAAGAAGCCAGCGATTCACGGACACCCCTTCCATTATTGTAAAGGGTAAATAAAATAAAGACAAAAATTAAAAGCGACAAGAACCAGGTCGAGTTCGCAGGCGATGCTTTTACAAGCTCATCTCGCCAGGTCGAATCCGGGAGCAAGCCTTAATGAAGCAATAATAGCCACATTATTCAAAAATTTTCATTTCGATGGAAATTTATCTAAAAGGGACTTAATCATATGCAAATAATAAAAGGAGGCGTAGTGACCCAGCGAGCGATCTGCATACAAATTTCAGCGTGTGCGGCGTTGGCGAGATCATACCTGATCTGTTAGATTTGCTGATCTTGTTATGTCTTCACTGTCCGATTTTGATCCGCCCTCTCTATCGTCTATGACCAAATCGATAGGCATTTTTCCTTTCAAACAGCTAATATACCGGTGGCAGAAATTGTCACATAATTCGTGTACCTACATTATGACAGAGGTTAAGGAAAAAAAAAAAAAAGGAAAAATAAAGAGGAAAAAAAGAAGGGGGGGGGGAAGGAAGAAAATATAATCAGGAATACATAAGTAAAATTGACAAGTGCAACCAGTCTCCCCCCTTCACCCCTGTGACATCAAAAGTCCTAAAGAGGGGAAACACACTGCAATTATCCCCCCGAGACCTCCAGACGCATCCAGAATTAGGAATAACTTTCTTTTCTCGCAAAATAGAGATATCCCAGAAAATTGACAGTGACAAGATGATTCACAGGCTACAACATATTCAACACCCGTGTTAAATTCATCTGCTCCCGGAGCTGTGGCCATTAGAGAGGTGACCTGCATGGGTGACATTTAAGGTAAACTATTTAACTTCATCCAGTTATTTCATCATAAACCCTTTCCAAAGGGGTATGAGGACAGAAAAAAAGGATTTACAAAAATAAAAATCAAAATCCCGGTGCGCTGGGCTGAAATACATCCGCGCCCTGACATCCCCAGCCGCTCTGGTAGACTCCTACCTGAGCCGCCTTGATTAATGGGCAGAGTTTAACACGTTTTGGGTAGAGCGAGAACAACCTGCCAGTTATGGTTAGATAAAGTGGCTGAGGCTCCCGAGAAACTTTTCAACTATTTAAAAACCTCTCAAAATGTTTATTTTTAGGAGAAAGGGAATTCTCTTCTAGGCCAGCTATCAATGACACGTAAAAAATCCTCAGGAAACCAGAGCGCGCTTCCAATTTAACGTGAGCTCGGATGACACCGCCTGCTCAGAAATTAGCATTCTCCCTCCTAAGATTTCTAAAATAGCCAGCAAAAAAGAAAAAACAGCCCCTGCCTTTAGGCTGCAACCCCCTTCTTCTGCTCAGAGGTGTACAATATTCCCAGCGAGCAGAGACAGACACAACTATCAACTCCGCTTTGTCTCTGCAAAACGTTACAGGACAATCCATGCCCTGAGCCTGACCTGCAGATGGCTCTTAAAATAAATAAATAAATAAACAAACAAACAAACAAACCCCTCATTCCTACTAACTGCGACCCAGATCTCTGCCCTGCCACCACCACCAAGAAAAAAACTATAATTTAAATTTTTTTTTTCTTTTAAATCACAATGTCAAGGGCTTGGCTGAACCAACCATCTCGAGTCTCATCTGCGGCACCACAGAACTGCAACTATTTATACAAAGCCAGCACAGTATTACAACGAACACAAGGCCTGGGCGTTTGAGAGCCCGGTTTTAGAGGCTGAAATTGTAATTAAACTGCGAAGAGAAATGGACGCCAAGATTGGTCTTGACACTAATTACCAGAAAGAAAGACATTTATGCAAATTTACCAGAAGCCTGAACTTCAGCAGTACTGAAACGGAGGAGGAAGAAAGGGAGAAAGAGAGGAAAAAAAAGAATTACCTTCTCTAATTCCAACAGATGAAACCTTAATACTTGTATGGCTTGAATCATCTGCAAAGATACAAACAACACGGATATTTATCTCGTTCCTGGATTTGGGGATATTTCCCACAGCCGCGCTTTGTAGCTCGACTTTTCTCTAGTAGTAAATAAAGAGTTGTTTTGATTTATGGCAATAACACTAAAACTTAATAGCGGTGGCTTTGTGCGCTGTTTAACGAGAAGCGACCTAGAGTTAAAAAAAAAAAAAAAATCCAAACAATCCCCACTGCAACGAAGCAACTAAATTATACGGATCATAAACATTTCTTTAAAAAACCCCTACCCTCTAAACACCATCGCTGGCTCCTTGCTTTGCAAAAGTGGGAGCAAGACTCCTACAACATATTTGTTTATCCTTAAGGAAAAGGAAAAAAAAGAGAGAAAAGACCTAATTTTCGGTGCATCTCCAGCCACAGCAATCCCCCACGTTTCCCATCGAGCTGCTTAAAAGGTGCGTGAAGGGGCTGGCTACAGCCTGGGTAAATCCAGGCTCCTCTTGGGCGAGCTCGCTCGCCATCAAGCCCACAAGCCTCCTCATGGATGTGTCTTTCTTTATGTATCTCCTTATGGGATTTATTTTTTTTTTTTTACTTCCACACAATTACCGCACCGTAGTTACTTGTAATTGTAAAAATCATCATCATTTATTAAAAAAAAAATCCACGTGAGAAATTTTGAATTTAGCACCACCAAACCGCCTCTCCAGAAGACACAGAAGTTTAATAATAATAATAATAAATGGGAAGGGAGGGTGGCGGGGTGGGGGTGGGGAGAGGAAGAAGTGTTATTAACTCTTACCAAGTTATCCAGTTCAGGATTAGAGGAAAAGAGGGGTTTCTCTGCTCGGATCTAAATATAAGAAAGGGGAGGAAAGGGGGGGGGGGAAAGAATAATAAAAAAGATTTGAAATATGGAAGCAGAAAAAGCAGACGTTATTATTTCTTGCTTCATTACACTGTCGGGTCCATTATGTAACCTTTCGTGCAAAGCCCTGACTGCTGGGTTCAGTACATCAGCCAAACACTTGAACAAGTGAATCAAATACACCGAAAAATACCTACGGAGCTTCGCGGGCAGAGCCCGGCCCGGCGCCGGGAGCCGCGCAGCCACCCTGCCGGCGGGGCACGCAGCGCTCCGGGCAAGTCATCGTTAGGGGTGGTAAATGCCGAGATTTCCCGATATTTTGTTTTGTTTCGGTTGGGTTTTTTGGTTTGATTTTTTTTTTTTTTCATCTTGCCGTAAGAGAGGGGGGAGGGGGAAACGCGCATCTTTATCTCAACAGAGACTTGTTTTTCTCGTTACGATTTTTTTTTTTTCTTTTACTGTTTCAACCCGGTTTTGCTGACCTGTTTGGCGAACACTGCTATGTCTTCATTGAAAGACTCAGAGGAGCAAACATCGCCTCCCGCTACCCCGGGCTCCCTGGGTGTGCATGTAGCTAATTCACATTTCTCAAAAATCAGTGCTAAAAGAGGGAACAGGGGGTGTCTGAAAGAAAATACAATAGTCACACACACAGAGGGAAAGGGGGGAAAAAGATCATAACGAAACAAAAAAAACCCCAACACAACAATAGTTAGTCCCGCAGCAGCGTGCGTGGGTAGGGGGGCACCCACCGAGGGGGACTCCGGCACCTCCCGCCGCCTCCCGCAGCGCCCCAGCCCCTTCCCGCAGCCGGCCGGCCGGCAGCCCGGCAGCTCCGGGCCCTTGGGCGTTATCTGCCCGCAGATACTGCTCACACAACCTCGGACAGGCTAAGAATAAAACCCAAGCCGGTTCCAGCAGCCATTTTGAATTAACTTTCCTTGTCTTTAGGAGAAAAAATTAATAAGAAATTAAAATCTCTGGACGCACACTTCTGCCTTTCGTGCTTTTAATTCCCATTTTCTGCTGAAGGACTTGCTGGGAGCGAAGGGGAAAAAAGAAAAGCGGGGGGGGAAAAAACAGAAAAAAGAAACAACCCCCATCCAAATGAAAAAAAAAAAAAATAAAAGACCCTAAATCTACCCAGTCCCCAACACCCAGCGCCAACCAAGCCGAGCGACCGGGCTGCCCGCCCGCTGCCCCGGCCTGGCCTCCCGCCCCCCCGGAGCTCCGCAGCCCGGACCCGCGGGGGGAACCAGGTGCTTTGGGGCTCTCCCAGCTTTAAAAGCCTCCCCGGGAGAAGGGCTGCGTGTGCATCTGGCTCCCTCGGCCGTTTAATAATTTAAATAAATAAATAAGCGTGGGCACACACACACGTATGTATGTACATTTATAACAGGGAGTTAATTTTTTTTTCCCAGGGCTTCATAATTTTTTTTTTTTTTTGGGGGGGTGGGGTGGGTGGGTACCATACACCACTGAGTTTAAACCAAGCCTACAAAATTCTGCTAAACCGATGAAGAAACCGAACGATGTGGGGTTTTGTTTTTTCTTTTTTTAATCTCCCTTCTCCTCACTGTTTGGAGAGCGATTTTAAAAGGCTCCTAAACTTCCCTCCAAACTCAAGACAGGCAGACTCGTTTTAAAAGCATCTGCCACCCAACGTAACACATCAGCTCCCATCGCAACGGCCTAGAAACCGCTAGGCAAGCTGCCGCACCGGGGAGCATTCAATACCGTCGGATAAAAAGTTTAAAAAATTAAAACAAAAAAAAAAAGGAAGAGAATTGAGAAGCAGCTCTTGAGTTCTCTCCTTCGCAGCGCAAGGAGAGGCGAACAAGTTGGGCAAAGAGTTCCAAACTCTCCCTGCTCCCAAACTCCGTGCAGAGATTTACCACCCAGCGCAGGTTGTGCCCTGGGAATATTATTTTCCTTCTCTTCCTCTTCCTCCTCCTCCCCGCGGTGATGCCTGCCGCCCCTCCAGCAAGCTCCAGCTCCTATTTTCGGGAGCCCCCGCGGCTCTCCGTGCCAGGGGGACCCCAGCCCTCTCTCTCTCTCTCCCCCCCACCCCCCTTTAAAAAATAATAACCAAAAATTAAGACCACGGCCCTTTTCCGCGCAGCGCTCCGCGACCTACCCTTCCCCACCCCGCGCAGGGGCAGCCCGGCCCGCACACCCGCCCTCTCCCCGCTGCTATCCCGCGCAGGTTGCGCGGGCGCGGAGCCTTACGCGGCACCTACCCGTAGATGGCATCTTTATCTCTCTTGAGGGCGTCGTTGACGGAGGCGCCCATGGCGGGGGGCATGGCGTTGGCGTGGGCGGCGTGCGGGTACTGGTGCGAGTGGAGCGGCGGCCCGTGGTTGAGGTGGTGGACGGGCTGCATGGGGCGGGCGCCGTGGGGGTCCCCGTACATGGTGGTGGGGATGCCCACCCCCTCCATGCCGCCGTAGTGGGGCAGCTCGTCGTACTGTGGGACAGAGAGAGCAGAGAGGCGTCGGGGGGGGGGGCGCGACGGGAGCTGGGGGAGGGAGCGGGGGGATGCGGCAGACCCGCTCCTGTGTCCCGTACCCCCACGCACACCCTCGCCCGGGGAGAAGCCGGTTTCCCCCCCGCCTTCCCGGGGTGGGCCCGGGCCCCGCGCCCCCGGTTCTCCCCCTCCTCCCCGCCCCGTGCCGCCGCCGGCCCCGGGGAGGGAAACACCGCCCCGGGCCGGGGAGCAGCAGCGTTGGGCTGCTCCGGCCCGGCTGCCCGCACGACCCGAAATCCTCCGAGTCTGGAGCGGAGGAGAAATAATATTAATTTTAAAAGGGGAAAAACCAGAAATAATGCCCATCCCCAAACCTCCCAACCATTCCTTGCGAATGGAAGCGGCTCGCGAAGCCCAAGCCTCCCTCCGCTAAACTTTTCCCGCTGATAAGAAGTCAGGTACCTCACCCAGCGAGAGGATGCAAAAAGTTCAGCAGCGACAAAAAAGAAAAAAAGAAGAAAAAAACAAACTAAAAAACGCCCCTCAAAAAGCCCCCCCAAAAAAACCCAACCAAAACAACTCAGGGAGCGATTTTGGAGGTTTCCAGTAATTCCACGCGAACGCACTTTTAAAGCCGAAAAGCTGGAAACGTTTGCCCGGGCTCTCGGGATTTTGGGAATGCCCTTTTTTTTTTTTTTTAAGGGTTTTCTTTGTTAAAGATTAAGGAGCGAAAGCTAACGCGGTTCCCAGGCAGCGGGGGAAACGGCCACTTTTCATCTATTAAAAGCGAAGGTGTGAATAAACACTTTTAAAGATCCCTGACACTTGCTTGGACCCAAAGAGTAAAAGGCAAGTTGTCAGCAGAGGAACTTTCTTTCCCAACCAGCACTCGGAGGGGCGGCAGGCAAATTAGGCAAGAAAACTTCTTTCCACGGCTTTTCCCCTTCCCCAAATCCCTGCTCGCCCGACTCCGAATGATTTTTTTTCTTTCCCCACAAAACTTCAATATAGGACGTAGGTGGAAGAAGAAAAAAAAAAAAAAAAAAGGAGATCCTATCCAAAATAGAAACAACAATACACATGGCAGTGCATGCTGCTAACCTCTAATTCAAATTAAAGCGACTTTCTTTTTGAAAGAGCTTTTTTCTCCCCCCATTGCACTGCAACTTTGTGGGAAAAAAAAAGGAAGAAAAAAAGAAAGAAAAAAAAAAAAGTTGTGCTTACTCCCAGCTAGAAGTTATCTTCCGAAAGTGAAGCGGTATATCATCACTAACACAGCAAAATGCTCAGAGACATGCACACATTCAAATATTTCAAGCATTGGTGACTTTAAAAAAGACATTGGTAGGACTAGAGCTACAAAACCAACAAATACAGAGGCTCGGACATATTCACTTACATGCCTGCATGTCATTAATGTATAGAAAGCTTGCCTTTTCCGTGAGAGATCCGGGATGGGGAGTAAAAGAATCAAGAAAGTATCAATATAGACAGATTTTAAGCCTACACGTACAACTGAGAAATCCTCCCGCTCCAGGACACCGCTTTGTGCCCCTGCTCCAAAGAGGAGGGGGGAAAAAAAGAAAAAGAAAAAGAAACTTTTTTCCGCAGCGTCTCTGTCAGCCACGTTTCAATATTATTTCACATTTGAAATCCATTTTTAAAAAAAAATACGTACCCTTTGCGCCATCGGCCTGCTTGCTCCCTTTCCTACTTCAACTTCTAATATATCCTCTTTAAGGCCAGTGTGAAAAGAAAGAAACGCGAAGTTTCCCCCCCCTCACCCCCCCCAAAAATGCAAAAATCCCTTAGCGTCGCCAGCAATGAAAGCAATCGAGTAAAATCTTCGGCTTGCTGGATCTCAGCGAAGCGATACGGTAACTCAGCATTAAAAAAGGAGGAAAAAAAAATTAGAAGAAAAAAAAAAATCAACTCTCCCTCCTTCCTTCCTTTTTTCTTTTTCTTTCCTCTCTCCCTGTCTCTCTCTCTCTTACTCTCCCCTCTCGTTTCCAAGACAGCAGCGGGGCGAAAGCAAATATCCTTTCCCCAAATCAGTTGGGTTTTTTTTTTTTTTTAAAGTGCCCCTCAAACCCAACTACCAAGTCTCATGGCTTTTTGCCACTCCGGCTGTCAATCACAGGCGAGGTTGTCAAGGTGGTGAATGACTGATGATGATCCGCTGCGTGTGCTCCCACCGCGCAGGACACCTCAAATGTTAATTTTCGAGCGCGCTCACCCCCAAAAAAAAAAAAGAAGAAAAAAGAAAAATTTATAAAAAAATTTTAAAAAAATTAAAAATCGAGGGAAGAAGAGGAGAAGGAGGAAGAGGAGGGGGAAAAATTAAAAATTAAAAAGGCTCGCTAACGCGCCGGCTCTCCTTTTATTATGGTTATTATGATGATGATGATGATGATGGGGGGTTTTTTTTTCGCTCCTCCTCGGATCGCTCCTAATTCCTCGCCGGCGCCGGCTCGCTCTGCCCCTGCGCGGCCGGCGGGCGAGGCTGGCGGAGGCGGAGGCGGGCCGGGCGCGGGCGCGGGTGCCGGGCGGAGCGCCGCGCCGTGCGGGGCGGGCGCGGGGAGGAAGGGCAGCGGGGAGGGGAGGGGAGGGAGGGACGGACGGAGGGAGGGAGGGAGGGAGGAAAGAAAGAGGGGGAAGGGGGGGGGAGGCGCGGCGCTGCCGCCGCCGCTGCCGGGCGTCCGCCGCCGCCGCCGCACCGCCGCGGCGAGCGCAGCGCAGCGCCGGGCTGGAGCAGACTGCGGGAACCCGGAAGTAGTGGTGGCCATAACAGGTCGCGTCTTACACAATGCGCTGGGCGGCAGCAACTCCGCCACCGGCGCAGGGGGGCGCGCCGATCGCCCCGCGCAGCGGCGCGACCCCCCCCCGCGCCCTCCGCACCCCGCCGTCCCAACCGCTGCTGGGTACACCGCCCCCTCCCGGCTCTACCCTCCGCCCCCCCGCCCCCCTTCCCCAGCCGGCGTATCGCCCCCCGACACGGGTGGGCGTGGGGTCCGCTGCCGTCCCCTTTGTCTGCTCGCGCAGTCCCCGCGCAGCGCCCCGGGGGCCGCGTCACCGCCCGCCCCTCGCTCCCCCGCCTGTGTCTCTCGCCCCCCCCCCCCCCCCAACTCCGGCGGCTCCCCCCGCAGCCGCCGTCCGAGTGAGCTCACCCGGCCCCCGGCCGCCGCCGCGCCGCCGCCGCCGCCCAATCAGCGCCGCGCCGCCCCGCGCCGCTCCCCCATTGGTCCGGCCGGGAAGCGGGGCTTGGACCGGCGCGCCGGGGGCGGTGGAGGGGAGCGCGCCCGGGCGCCCCGGCGCGTTCCCCCCCACCCTCCGCTGGGCTCCGCAGCCGCGCTGCCTCGCGCGAGGAGCACCCGCGGTGCCCCCCTCCCCTCCCCGCCATCCGCATAACCGGGGGCCGCCGCCGTCCCAAAGCACAGACAACCCTCAGTTTCCACCGGCGGTTTGGGAGCACAGAGCTGCCCGCGTCCCTTCCTTCCCCCGTTACCTGCGGCGTCCCCGACCGAGCTGCCCCCGACCCCACCGCATCTCCTACCCGGGGAGCGGGGGGAGACGGAGAACCCCTTCCCGCCGCAGCGGTCCTCGAGTGAGCTGCTGCTGGGGAGCTCACTCGAGACGGGGGGTGTGTGTTACTCCGGTAAACCCCCCGAGGCAGGCGCGAAGCTGCTCCGCTGTCGGGAGATGTCAGGCAGCGGCGGGGCAACGCCTCGGCCCCCGCCGCCACGTCTCAAACTTCAGGAAAACCCGTTTCGATCCCCAACCACCCCCCCGCCCCCCCGCCCCTTTCCTCTAGGACCGGCCTTTTACCCCAGCGAGGGAAATAAAGACCTCTCAGGTAAGAGCCATTTTAATACACTATCACCCCGCCCCGCTGCCCCACGCGTTGCCGGTGGGAGCCGACCCACGGCCGCGGTGCTCATCTCTCGTTATTTATCGGAGGAACGGCGCTCGGTAACGATTCCCCATCCCACAGGTCCCCTGGCTGCAGCTTAACTCCCCGAGATGCCATCTCCGTCCTCCTCTCCCCATCCCTTTATCCTTCCCCACACCCCCCCCCAAAAAAAAAAAAAATTAAGGCAACCCCCCCCTTTTTGAGCGTTTCCACCAGGCCTTTGTGCGATTAATGCAGCGCAACCCAGCCCAAACCACTTTTACAGCGTAATTAGAGCCGTACAAATTGTTTGCCAAACCTCATTCTGGATAAGGATTTTACAATTAGCAAACAGTTATTACTCTTCGGGCTGGCTGCGGGAAATCGCGCTGCGAGCCGCTTGCGATACACCGGCCGTAAAAAAAAAAAAAAAGAAAAAAAAAGCAGATTAATCCGTGCAGCAATTAATCATCTATTACAAGGGGAAAAGCAAGCGGCCAGTTCCGCGCTGTCTCGGGGAGCTCCCGGCGCGGCTCACGGGCTGCGCGGCGGCACCGACCCGCGCAGCATCTCGCCCGCTGCCTTTTTAGGCGAGGCGGCTCCTTTTCCTTCCCGTTTAGCCCCCGACGCGGTGGTTCTGCAGGTATCTACTGGCGCTTGCCCATCGCACTGTGGAAAGAGAGAGAAGCGAGGTGGGGGAATTAAGGGAAAAATAAGCAGCAAAGAGCGAGGGGGTTCGGTGGGTGCGCGGGCTGGGCAGCGGCCTCGCCGCGGAGCGCTGCGCGCTGCTGCGCGGTCCCCCCGCACCCCCGGCCTGAACCGGGCCTTTTGCGGAGGGGTCCACCGAGTTAAAGCCAAAAAAAAAAAAGTAAAAAAGGCGTCTGGTGAGCAGGGGAGCCTCCTCCGCGAGGTGGAATCTGGGTCCATTTGCTTATCGGATAATAAATGAGGCTTTTAATCAGGCTGAGCTGCCCAGCTTAAGGAAAGAATTAGTCATACCTAGAACAATCCCATGCTTTCTAGCTGCCTTCCCTGCCGCCTCCCTAGCCGGCATTTGGGGGGGATGAAACCAGCATCCAAGGGTGCCCTTCCACCATTAATACTGGAATTTGAAAATTGAAATAGGAGCGAGCGGAAGAGGCAAACAAACAAGAAACGGCCGAAGAAAGCGTTTGAAAAGCGGCCGAGAGATAACCCGGGAACGCTTCAGATGGGGGGGCCGATATGTGCAGGGATACCCGAAAAGTCAGAGCCTGATGCAACGGGTGAAGGAGGGATGGCGGGGGGGACCCCTCAACCCTGTTTAAGGACCTATTAACGGGCAGAGCCGAGGCGGGGGAAAGCGACGATAAAAGGAGGCTGGCTGGAGGGATTTTAGCGAGCAGATGAAGCGCAGCGCCGGCAGTTTCGGGGTTTGTTTACTGCCTCCCGACTCACCAGACAAAGAGCGGCTGGTCCGGCCGCGGCGTCAGCCCGGGGTCAGCCGGTGCCACCCCGGCGAAACACCTCGGGCCCTGGACGCCGCCGGCAGCCTGGGCCGGGCCGGGCGATGTCCCCGGCCGCGGCGGCCCGCGGAGCCGGCGGGGAAAGATAGCTGCTCGCCCCCTCCCCACACCCCCCCAGCGTTTGGAGAAGTTACGGGGGTCTTTTATTAATTCAATGGAGGGGTTAATAAAAAATTGCCAATAAAAGTTACGGTTGTCTTAAAACTTTCTAAACAGTGCTATAAATTTTTTTTAAGTAAAATTAACTGGGAAGTGAGTTACTGGCCGGGATTTTTGTCACTTCAACTTCTTCGGCAGCGGTACCGGCGGAGGGAGGGAAGGCACAGGCACACAAAAGGAGCCTTTCAGGGACAAAAGTCGCGGGCGGCTGCCAAGTTCACCCCGCGGTGGCACCTCGGGGTAGCCCGGGCGGGGCAGAGCAGAACGGACGTGATCCCCTGCCCGCCGGCGCTTTCTTATTGCGCACTACAGTTAGACAACTTCAGCTTAAACCCCCCCGAATAAGCCCAGAGCCCGGCAGCACGACAGCGGTGGCGTCGGGGTTTTTGTTTGGTTCCGTTTTGTTTTTCTCACACGATCTCCAAGTCCGTCTGTACCACTTTGCAAGCGCTGCCCCGCTCCGGTGTTGGCGGCGATACCTGCGTCCAGCCCCGCTGCCCGCTGCAGTTCTTTACTCCTTGACTGTGCCAAGCCCTTTCCCTTTGCCGCTGATATTACTATACTTCTCGTTGAATGAAATAATAATAATAATAAATAAAATCGCTGGGTAAAACTCTGGCTGCTTAATTAAAGAAAAAAAAAAGCAGCTGCTGGCTGTTTCGCGTCCGAAGGATTGAGCTGTTGTGCCGCCTACTGGGCGACGGGGAAACTACAACCAGAAACACCCATCAAACTTTCTGCGGGAGAAAAGGGCAGTCTTCGGCAATTTGGAAGGGCCGGAGACGCCAAATTTCTCGGTAGAAGAAGGAGAAAAGAGACCCCGGACAGAAAAGCCGCAATTCTTATTTCCAGCTGTATAATTGTGCTCGGGATTTTATTGAGTGCAGAGCGCGGAGCCATCAGCTGCATTAAGGGGGAATGAGGTGAAGGTGGATTGAGTTTACTCGTGGGAGGCCATTTAGACATTAGCTAAATATGTAAGTGAAGGGGGGAAATAAAATAAAATACGGGGGGGAGGAGGGGACAATATTTGCCAATGGTTTAAAACTTTCTCCTCCGCCTCCCGGCCGAGGGAGCGCTCCTAGCCCGGCAGCTCTCGGCCCCGAGGATGCTCTCGGCGGGGAGCGAAGGCAATCGGTTTGATGCCTCGATAGCAGCTACTCCTTGACGGGGCAGCAGCAGAGAGTTTTACGCCAGCACGGCGTTAGTCTCGGCTCAGACGGAGTGCTCGCCTTACCGTTTTAAGTTGCCGAGCCTTTGCCCGTGGCCGAGCCGCGGATGCTCGCAGCTGGGTAATTCTCCTCTCCCTGCCCACCCCGCGGCGCCTGGCATGCTCTCCGCAAAACCCCACAAAGTTCAAGAAGCGACGCAAAAAATAAAAATAAAAAAAAAAACCAACCCCAAAACCAAACAACCAAACAACAACAACGACAAACTCAAGAAAAGAAAAAAGTGGGGTTTTTCGTTTTGTTTTTAAAACAACAAAACAACTCTAAAAAACCCCAACCCTTGACTTTCGAGAGGCGCAAAGCCTTTGTCGTATTTACAGAGAGTGTCAGCAGCCGCCTGCATACGCAGATAAAAATCTAGTAGCCTACGTGTGCTCTAAGGAGTTTTTCAAAGCAGAGACCTCCGAGCGCCTCTTCTCCAGCCACACATGTGCGCGCAC
Organism: Bucorvus abyssinicus; assembly: GCA_009769605.1. Lineage (NCBI taxonomy): Eukaryota > Metazoa > Chordata > Aves > Bucerotiformes > Bucorvidae > Bucorvus > Bucorvus abyssinicus. Next base: position 973,274 of record CM020024.1, on the reverse strand, counting down.
GTAGCCTAAAGAGCCGGAGACACCCACACAGCTGAACAACAGGATTTTAAAAAATATGTTCAGTGAAGGTATAAGCAAACCCTTCTGCCACTTGTAGCAGACCAACTCCCACAGCTCTCTGCCTTCAGAGCTGCTTGCCAGAGTTCAAGAGAGGGTGACGTTAGCCTAAACTATTCGATCCCCCCGCTTCTGCTGGGCTAAGTTCAGCTCCGAGCTCGTCTCTGCGGGTAAAATTGCTGTCTTTAAAGGAAAACAACAACCTGCCTGATTTTTTTTTATCAGCGAGGGATTACGGATACTTTCCTCAGAGTACGTAAAGCAGAAATTAAACGATCCCGTGCCCCTGGTACAAGAAGCTGAACGCTCCCCTTCTAAAAAGTTGAGCGAAGCATCTTACCCTTTAAAATGAGTCTGAAAGCACTTGCGACATAGTACGAGAAGCAAATTACCGAGTAACAAAATAAAACCCCAGTTTCAAGCCACAGGGAATTGAATATTGGTATCTGACGGTACCTCGGCTGAACGAGAGCAAAGCGGGGTTTTGTCAGAGCTTTCCCATTTGATGTGTCCCTCCAAACTGATTTTCAGTATTGCTCCATTCCTATTACCTCACCCCGTATTCGGCTTGGCTAATCAGCCCCTGACAGAACTATTTCGGCTTGCCTCTGCTGCCGATTGCAGAGGGTCGGCATTAACCGGAGCGGGGATCGGGGGGTGCTGAGCTCGGGATGCCGCGGAGGAAGCTCAGGGCTCTCGGAAGGCTCGTCTTGCCGGTCAAGCCGCGGAGATGGGTTTTTGCGAACGATACCACAATTAAATTTGGGTACAAATCACCCACGCTTTAGAAATTTAAAAAAAAAAAAAACCAACCAGGAAAAGAAGGAGCAAAGCTCTGCGCCCGCCGGTGCGGTGCGGGTCGGGCAGGGGCTCGGGGTGGCCCCGGGGGAGGGCGGGCGGCGCCGGGCGCTCCCGGGACCCGCAGCCCAGCCCGGCCGCGCCACACCCCGCCGGCCTCGGGCACCGACGTGTACCTGGGCTGGCGAGGAGCTGGGAAGCGCGTCAGGGTCCCCGCAACCCCCCGCTCCAAGAGTTACCAGCTGCCCGCAGCTCCCCCCAGGACAGCACAACCCGCTGCTATCTGCATCTGTGGGTGCGTTATCACAGACTTTCGCATAATTGCATATTGACTTTGCTAAATGGATTTGCAGAGCTACTTAAACATCTCTCTTTTCCACCCGCAAACAATTCTCCCGGCAAGAAAAACAACAACAAAAAAGAAGTCGTCTGCAAAAGAGCTTCAAGTTGCTCTTGCTCCTTCGTTTTTGAAGCGTTTCTGAGCGCACAAGCAGCTCATCTCTGAGCGCGTTGGATCCGACTGGGTGCGTTTCTGAGCGCACAAGCAGCTCATCTCTGAGCGCGTTGGATCCGACTGAGTGCGTGTGAGTGCAGGCGAGCAGAGGGGATCTGCAGCAGCAGGTGTGACAGCCGGGACAGGTGGCTGTCATTCACTTCGGGGGCTTAGAGATGACTACATGGACGTCCGTACGTGTCTCTATTTCTGAGCTCCCTTGGATAATTTTTGGCCAGCTATGATGGCCGTGAGAAAAGCACATGTATGTGTATGTGTGTATGTGTGTGTGTGTGTGTGTGTGCACTGAAGGATTGCACTAAGGGCAACTTCGGAAAAACCCTCCTTGTTTTTAAATCCTCCCTTGGAGGAGAGGTACTCAAACGCTGGCATCCCCCTTTCCCTACGCCTCCCCAGTCACACCAGCGCCACGCAAGCCATGTCAGCCCCAAACCACAGAGCCGGGCTTCGCCTCCAAGGACAGGCACGCTCATCCTCTGCCTGCACCAGACACCCCCCGCCACTCTGCTGTCCCCTCTCCATCCTCCCCACTCGTGGGCTGGAGCAGAGGCAGCTGCCCTCACCCCTGAGCCCTGCAGGGGAAGGTGGCCTCCTGCTGCACCAAGGCCGGCTCCTCAGGGCAGCAGCTGTGAGAAGCAGGCAGGGAGGGGAGAAAAAGGTGAAGTAGAGGAGGGAGGTCAGGGAGGGAGGCAGCAAAAGCTGCTCTCTCCTCCCAGCAAAGTGAGCGTCCCCTTGGAGGGGCCCCAGCCCCAGGAGCTGCCTCCCGAGCTCTGGGCCTCCCACACGGCAGCAGCAGCATGGCCTCCTCCGCAGCCCTGCAGCCACGGTGAGGGCAGCCCCCGCAGGGTTGACCACGGCTGCTCCACGCTCGCCTGGTGGGTCTGTGGCGAGGGGTTGGTGACACGCGCAGGGATTGAGCCAGGCCCACACACTGGTTTCAGATGGGAAACTTCGATGGCTGGAGGATACAGAGCATCCTGCACGATGATGTGACACTAACAGTAATTTTCTGTGGCTTCTTTAAAGGGTTCATAGACTGATCTGCAGAGATCTGCAGTTGTCAAAGGGAAACCTCAGGCAGAAGAAGCCACCAAGATGCATCAAGAAAGAGTTTGCTTCCAGCTTACCCCACTGAGCACTTTCTTTACCTCAAAGATGTTAGCTTTGCTTGAGAAGCTGCACTTGAACTTTAAAGTAAATGCTCTCCTGCTCTTATCATCAACTTAGTTGTGGGAATAAAATGAGAAATCAGATAGGCACCCAAACTCTAGAACGGGAGTATTTTTGACATGGAACCAGAGAAACATCCCATTGAACAATCGGTTCAGCTCCCCTCAACACAACATTAGCTCCTTGCAATTAGTAGACCAGATCAATCGAATACTCTGTATTTTGGCTAAGAGGGCACTTAGCATGCTTTGAGGAGGACTATTGCACCATTCAACCTTTTTCAAATTTCCAAAGGTATTTTGCTGCTTCTCTCAACAGCGCAGTGACCACAGTTCACACAGAATTTGCCACCTAATTCCTGCCAGAGGTATAAACCATCTTTAGCAAATGTGGGCATTAAGCCGCACTTCAGGTGTTCCCTACTGGCCCAAGTCTCATAGAAAGTCACCAGGAGTGAGTGCCTAAGTCACCTTTTGAAAAGGTGACTTGAACCTCTCTGTTGTGGAGCCAAAAAAATCATGTCACTGGGATCTACCCACCCAAGTGGTTCCCGGGGGATTTTTGGGACACTGAATTCTTTGCCTCACCCCACTTCTTCCCTCAAAACACCACTTTTATGCCTCTCTGAATACAAACAGGAGCAGAACGGAGTCAAGTTCTCCAAGATGCCTTTACCCTCTCAGATAAAGGTGAACCATGGAGATGTGCTAGCCCACCTGTCACTTTGGTCCCCCTTTCCATTTCTACCATCCCTTTTAATTCGATCTTTCCTGAGCGCACCCTCTGAATCGGGACCCCTCACCCAAGCAGTGTGTGATGACTTGCAGCATTGGGGGTGCCACTGTAGCAGCCGAACATCCTATGACCATGTGTGCAAGATGGGAAATCCTCATTCCACAGCCAGAGCACGTGAAGCACAGAGGGTTTTCAAGGGGCTCGACCAAGAAACTACGTGGTGGTGCAATGAAGAGAGGCAAGATACTTTGCCTCTCAGGCCTGTGCTTGGAGACAAGCTGTTCCCACCCCTTTCTTCATTAACTCGTAAACAGCAACCCTGGACCTTGCCCAGATGTCTCCCCCCCCAGAATATCTTGCTTTAAATTATTTTTCCCATATCATCCTAGATCGTATTTCTTCTTTTATGTTTCCAAGTTGAAGTTTATTACAGTTTATTATAGTCGTCTGCATTTCTGATCATTTGTAACCCTCTCTATTATTTTCCTCTCCTTGCTACGATTTGAAATGCTCCTCACTTCGGTCCTCTTTTCAGATTTTATTACTGTACTGCTCACCCTCTTTTTCCACCAAGCCCATTCCGCTTTGCTTTTATTCTCGCCAGACTTGAGGCCTGAGCTCCTTCTGCTTTGCTGTACAGCACCACCAGATTAATTTCTTTTCAGCCTTTTCCATACACACTACGCCTCTCTGCTGATGAAGAGACCCTCACTGGGTTTCACCAGTGCCAGCCACGTTGTCCTTGCCATTAGGGTTACATTTCTAGTTATTCTTGCTTCTTCCCAAAGCCTTTGAAGTTGTGTAGAGACTGTCTGATTCATTAGTACACTCACTCGTGCAGTAACCCTAGCTTCTGCTGTAGTTTCTGTATTAGAAGCACATGTTGGGTCTGTAAGTTAGGGGAAAGCTCCGCTGTTTGACTTGCCGACACAGTTCCAATTCTGCTTTAAAAATCTTTGCCTCGCTGAACTTGAGTGGCTGGTGGCTTTCTGCTCTGGCTTTCCATACCTGGGAATGCCACCTCCTCCTCCTCCTCCTCCTCCTCCTCCTCCCTATGGGGATGACAAACCCTTGTGAGCTACATACTTTTTCTGTGTGTCTCCGGACTGGAAGGTTTTATGACAGTTGTTGCGTTTGCAGTTCTCTTCACAGTTTTCCAGAAGAGCGGCAGTTATCCTGAATATTTCTTTGCTGAGATGGCAGTTAGCTTCACTACAGGCTGAGATCCATTGGCAGCACTCTTCACTGGATGTCCTTAGGGCACCTTCATTGGTCTTGTTGGGTCAGGAGGCAGATAACCGCCTCATTTCTTCTTCCGGCCATCAGGTTGTTGGGCCAGGCTCCTCCATGAGGGACCACCTGAAAGGATCTCTTGCCTTCTTGACTCAGGTGGCTCCTCCCAAAGCCATTCTCAAAAAACAAATGGTGTAGGCATCAAAGACATAAAATGTGGCTTGGCATACACTCCTTGCTTGGTCTTCCCATGCTGTCCTGCTGCTGTGGTTTGTCTCCACAGAGAGAGAGTGGTCTTCGGTTTTCACCTCCTTTGATTGCTTCTTGACTGCCCAGTGAGATTGTGCATTCCTCCAAACACTCGATGAGACCATCACAAACCACTGCTAACTCTCAGAGGAACCTTACCTCACGAGTGTATTAAAAAACATAGTGTTTCGTGTAAGAGACCTCCTAAGAAAACTCCACCATGGGACCACTTGTGGGTCTGGGCATGTAGTTTATTCCATTCCCTCTTTCCACTTTCCAGTGATTTTTTCTGAAGCTCTTCTTACCTGCCGGTCTCTTAACACAGATTTTGTTTAGGAAGCCAAGCCTGCCTGCCTCATGTTTTCCCTTGGATCCGTTCCCTGCTCCTCGCCAAGGTTGCCTATGGATCCTGCTTTGAAGTTCTTCTGTGACACATTGGCTGCACTCGGTGGCTCTTCCCTCCATTGACGTCACCTCGGGGGTCCCTCTCCAGCAGGCTGAGAGTCATATCGCCTCCACTTGCTTTGATCAAAATGAAATCCATTTACAAGTGCCTGATGAGCTGGCACAAACAGGCCCACAGGTTTCTAGCCAAATCTAGCTGACATAAAAATATCTCGGCTTTAACATCGTTTGAGTCTTTAAAGTAGCTAAGATGAGGCAAAGCCCAGAAGAAAAAAACCCTTTCATTTCAATTTACGAGGATTTTCTGTTTGTTTAGCTCAAATGAGTCCCTCATCATCAATCAAGCGAAATCAGTGTAAGATTGGTTTAAATCAAAGTAAGTGTCCATACAGGGGTTTGCCTCTGTATTTTAAAAAGTTAATTTAAAATTACACCTCAAATCGCTTTCTTGTTTGGAAAAGGCCCATTTCTAGAGACCAGCTGGGCCCTGATTATGACTGGTGTTCAGCTCTAGCAGGTCTGGGTGAAGATGGTAGAAGCAGATGGATCTCAGTGACGCTGGAAATCAGACTCCATCCCAGCACCTATGGCAATTCAGCCTGCACGTCCTTCAAACCTCAGCAAAACCTGGCTTTCAATTGCTGTTGCAATGAGCTGAAGCGGGCGATCTCTGTGTTAGAAAAGTTCATTTTTCTCTGTGATTATACTGTGAGAGTCTGCCTGTGTTTGCTCAGTTGTTTTCCTGAACTCAATATACACAACAATCATCCAGGAGTAAAAATGAGGGGTTTCAGCCCAAAAGATTCATGGCTTGGCTTCGCGGACGAAGATTTGGGAAGGGCTTTGCCCACGCTTATTGCAAGCGCGTTGATGGCTGAAAAGGCCAACCAAAAGATTACCATCCTCTTTCAAGTATTTAGAACTATTGAGGGCTACGTTTCAGCAAATCCTCAAGGAAGGAAGGAAGGAAGGAAGGAAGGAAGGAAGGAAGGAAGGAAGGAAGGAAGGAAGGAAGGAAGGAAGGAAGGAAGGAAGGAAGGAAGGAAGGAAGGAGGGTGTTTGCAGCCAGGCAACTTTGTATAATCCATCTAAAACTTGAAGCCCTACCGCAAGGAGGACAGGTCCAACTTTGGACAAGTTGTAGAAAACACAGTTCGAAAATAAAATACATTTGAAGTGTTAGGGAACTACCTTCTCCATGTGCTCAGCACTTTGCTTCCCACCCACTTCCCAAACAATTTGCTCCGGTGTCCCAAGTCCATATGCCAGATGTGCGCTGGCACTGCCACACACATGCGCGCACACACACACACACACACACACACACACACTAGCTGTGCCCTGGCATGTGCCCTCCTCCCTACTCAAAGCCACCCATCGCCCCACTGGCTTCTCACCCACAGAAGGGGGATAACTTGAACTTGTTTCGATATCTTCTTCTTTTGATTGGTTTTCTTCTTTACTGTCGAGCCTGCAATTCAGTTTTTCTGCCACAAACAGTTAACCCCAGGGAAAGCTATGGGAAGCTATGAAGCACTCCCTCAATTTGGTTGTATCACCACAGCCTCTGGTTTTGATGCCCATTTATTTTTTTCCCTGTCTAAGACTCACAGAAATGATGGGTTATCAAATACTGCTGGGATTAGTGGCAGAACTGTTACCTTGCTGAAAAGAGGGCGCAGGCTCTCATGGGAAGAAAGGTCTAAAACGCAGAGAATTTGAGCTCAGGCATCATGGGGCATCAGATGACCAACCTGGTCCCTTCACTTTTTCACCCAGTGGAATTTTATTCCCAGGCTGGTCAGCATGTGGACACAAAGGCAGAATTTATGTCCACCAGTGCGCATTAACTCCTATCCTGACCAGTACTAATTACTGCTAATTATGTGAGACAGTGTTAATTCTTTTAGCAGCATTACCACTGGCCTTACACTTCTGAAAGTGCCTTTAGGTGAGGCAGTTTACTTTGAAAAGATATTTATGTGGGGAATAAATATAGACCGGCTAATACACTGTAAATTTACACCACTGAATAGTGGGCTTTAAAGTCTCTGAAACACGGAGGTCTCTGGGCACGAAGACAGACAAACCCTTGAGTAAGAACTACTCAATAGAAAGGGTGGCAGGATCACCCTGTGTGATCTTGGGAAAGTAATTTTACCCTGGCACTTCTCCTCTGTAAAATCGGAAAAATAATACGTCCCTAACCCTCTCAGGGGTGTAATATTTATTTTCTCTGCCTTGCCAATCTTTCCCTTTGCTTTTAAAAAAATATTCTCCAAACGCTAATTGTTTTTATGTGTTTGCAGTATAAGACATAAAAGACATAAAACCATCATATTTTTCTATACTGCATTTTCCCCATTGTGTTGTACTGTTACCATGAGCACTTTGCTGTGCAGAGCCTCGGCTATTTGCTGAGAGGATGAATTAAGACATCTAAAGTGCTTCAGCATCTTGGCTGAGTGGCACTGCAGAGCTGGAAGGCATCATTAGGCCAAATGGCTCTTTTCTGCGGGAGTGAGAAGCCCAGATTTTTCAATGGATTAAGGAAAACCGGTTCACATTCCTCCATGACCCCACATCCTGCAAATATAGGGCAGGAGGCCATGGCTTTGAATCACCAAATTCCCATCAGTTCCTTTGGTCCAGGCGTTTCTCTCCTGGCTTGGATGTCAGGACCCAGCCTGGGAAGTCGGGAGGCGTCAGATGAACCCTGTCCATGCTGGCATCAGCATGTCTGCAGTTCAGCTTAGTATTTCTCCTTCCAGAGTCTGCATAGTGTCCATTAGGGCTCAGCAACATGGTCCTGGATGGTTTTGTTGATGTCGCTGTCTCCTACAGCAAGAACACTCTAAGGTGGGAGGCTTTGCTGTTTGACCCACTAACGTCTGATCCCTCTGACTGTTGTCAAGAGGCTGGTGCCCACCAGTCTGTCAGATCCGAAGAGAAGGGCCAAAAGAATATCACATTGGATCTGGCCCATTCATCATTAAATGGTTAAATGGATCCATGAGGATTCCCAGTTCTTGGAAGTTTTTCTTAGAGGCAGGTCACAGTGTGCTGGTGTCAGGGGTGTGCTAGTGCTGACAGAAAAATGATGTTTCAAAATCTGCTGGTGAAAGGCTGACTTGGTACCCTGCCAGGCTGCACAAGCTGCTGCTTCTCCGTGGAACCGGCGTACACAGCTGCCTCTGCCTCTAAGATCTTCCCATCTTTGGACGGGACCTTTGCCCACAGGTCCCTCCCCTTCAGTCTCACAGGCAGTTGCTGACGTTTTGTCTGTTTCTGCCATCACTGGCATTTCACTGCTGCTGGCTTTTCCCCAGCTACTGAGTGGGTGGTCCGGGCAGAGGTGGCAGTGCAGTGCTGAGAGCCTGCTCCTGCAGCGTTGGTGCGCTGGTGATCTCTGGGGCTCCCGAAGCCACCCCAGAGATGACGTCCGCATCCACAGCTCCTAAAGTCATCCCAAAGAGATGCTTCCCCCACTTCCCCTCCAGAAGTAGTAGGTTGGGACCGCCTTTCCCCCGCATCACTCACCACACTTGAAACTCTTATTCCAGCCTTTCCCGCTGCTCTTACAGCAATGCCTCTGTTGGGCTTGGGGGTTCCCAACCTCAGTCAGGCTGCCTCTTTCCCAAGCTCCTTTCTCTGGGGGCTGGGTACTATCTTTCATCCTTCCCCTGACCATTCTGCTATTTGGAAGCATTTATCTGAGTGTTTCTCTCAACAATATGTCCAGTTGGCTGGAATCAGATGTCCGTGAATGGTTTTTTAAAGTAAATAATCTTTTATATCTGCAGATGGATGCCAAGGTTCTCAACTCTGCATAAAGCAATTATCCATCTGCTTTTTGGTGTTTAGGTGAAAGAACAGGAGCCTTGTTTGTCCGAATACAGTAGTACACAAGCATGCACCAGTGCTCTGAGTGGCCTGGATGTTTGGCTGTCTCCTCTACTGCCCTCCCTTCCTACTTCTACAAATAAGAGGCAACATGTGGCCTTTGCAATCAAATTGAACTTTCGCAAAAAGGAGGGGGGCTGCATTTTCAGCAGGTTATTCCTCTTCCCCTATCTGCCCACGACAGTGGCCCCCTGCACACCAGCACCTGCAAAGGCTCAGCTGAGGGGAACGGACAGCTTATTCTCCCGCTTCCCCCAGTTTTAGCTCACTTATAATGCACCAGCTTCAGCAGAGCTGCTCTGATTTATGGGGCTGTAAGCGGTGGGACCACTATCTGTCCTTTCCTACTCCCTGCTGGAGAGCTGGGGAGGGACAAGCAGCTTCCAAGAGGCTTGTCGGTTTGTGTTCATTAACAGCAGCTGTCAGACAGCTCTTGGTGCAGCTCCACGTCCTTCCAAAACCATCACGGCTTCCTACTTCACATAGAAATATGCAGCAGTTTAGTTTGTATAAAACCTGCATGAATAAAAATTTAATCTAAGGCTAGCAGTGTTCTAACAGCAATAATTTCTTTTAAAGGCTGACTACAAAGAATACTAAATACTGCCTATAAATAAGTTTGTATTTAATAGAGAAGTGATTTAATAAGCTTACTGGTGAAATCTTCCCTGCCACTTTCAACTCCAAATACAGGTCTTTTTTCCTGAGCAAAATGGGCTTGTTACACGGAGAACTCAGGCCCCAGTAAACGGTGATTTTTTAAGGCGAAGTCATTCAACTGAAGCTTTCCTGCCCAAAAGGAAGAGGAAAAATATCTACTTAAAGGAAATATTAGTTAATCAGAGGACGTCCCTTTCATAATAGAAGCTACTAGGGGATTTAAAAGCACATTCTAATTATAATAGTTCCCTAATTATATGCCTAACATCTCATTTTTCTGTCTAATCCCACTTTTAATTATACAGTATCTTTTTTTACCCATCACAGAACCAAAGTACTCTATTTTACAGAAAATAAATCCTTTTAACTGGTGATGTCAGAGAAGAAATATTGTCGCGGCCCCCTGGAACGTGCGCGCTGTCTGGTAGGAAAATGCCAGTGGTTTTAGATAAAACATCTGGATGTGCCCTTTAGAAACAGTCTCATTTAAAACCCTGCAGGTTTTCTCAAGCGAGAGAAAACACTCTAAACTACACGGCTCTCTGCAAACGTGCCCAGCTGCAAAAGTTTTCCAGTGTTGAGCTTTGTTTTTCAATCTCTTGCGGCTTGGTCCCCCCCTTTTGCCAATGCTCGATGGGATCCCCGCCACTGGCTGATGGTGGAATAGGATTTGGCCTTTGAACCAAGCCAGCATGCAATTTGCAGAACGGAAGCAATATTTGAGCCATGTTATCTATGAGCATCTGGTCATCAAGATCCTGCTCAGCGATTAGCGAGCCGAGAGGAAACCCTGTGGAGGGGGGAGAGGAAATCCCGCATGCGGGGTTCCCATTTCCAGCCCTGCTACGGGTTTCCTGCCCTATCCTGGAGCAAATCCCAGCTCTCCACTTGCCACGAATAAAAAAAAAAAAAAAAGACTTACCCTTCAGGGATGTTGTCAGGCTTAATGGATGTTTATAAATCGCACGAACAAAAGGTGCTATGTCAGTGAAAAGTACTCTTCCTGATGATTATTCAAACGCTCATTAAAATGCATTTTGCTCCATCCTTTCCCTTGACTTGTGTGGGAGGTAATTGAAAGATTTAGTCATTGTGGGAAAGCGGGAGAGTGCAAACGCTTTCTTTGGGTGTGGGAGCGGCAAGTTTAGAGAGTTAAGGACCTCTGGCATGCAGGTAGAGCTTCATCCAAGGCCTTTCGGCTCCCAGCCAGGCTACAAGCTCTGACAGACCTGGGGCTGGTGAGTTCCCTCCAGGAAGATGAGCCAGGGATTAATGGTACCAACCCCTGCTCAAATTTGCATGTATCATTTCCTTAGCTTGCTCCTGATGGAATTAGGGATCATCCTTTAGTGAAAATTATTCTTAATGTGTATTTAAGCATTAAAAATGAATATGTGTGTGTGATAAAGCTTAGGGAATAATTTATAAACAGCTAACATAACATGAGATATGGAGTACTTGGCTGCCCTGCAAACCTCCACAAATGTCGTATAATGCTAGGAAGCTTCTCCCTTCATGGATGTTTCATTATGTCTTGCTGACCCCTTCACAGCGGCTTAGTCTGCCAGGGTCTGCTGGCATTTCCAGGCATTAAAAGCTGAAGAAGACATGATACATCTTCATACTCTTTGCTGCCCTGGACAGCAGCTTGGCATCTGAGCTGGCAGTCTAGACGCAACATTTTTCACCCTGTATGACCGCCTGCCCTCAAGCAGCATCCACAATGAACGATAAGGGTTTTTTTCTGCCAACTTCCCAATCAGCGGCATTAACTGTGGCTATGAAAAATACGGATTTCCTGGTAAGGACTTTCTATTCCAAATGCAAAGAATTTTATGCTTTTGGGGCTAAAAGCTGCTGCAAGTAGTAATTAATATTGTTTCTAATCAAACTGCACTTATTTGTTCCTATTATTATTTTTAAAGGATGGGAGATGTTTCTGCAGGGCATGATGACTGCTCCCAAATACAATCCTCTCCACTTACTCTTGGACTTGTCACCTAGTGCATTGGTGGTAACCCCCTCACCACCACTTCGACTTCGCCTTTTTTCCCCTCCCTGGGGGGGATACTTTTTTCTGTGGTATCCTTCCTTCATACCAGGCAATTCCTCACTGCTGCTGCAGACAGCTGCTGGGATGAACTCAGCCTCCTCTGGTGTATTACACAACCATGTGCGCTGGCACTTCCCACGTCTCCTTTGCAAAGGCTGAACCGATGGTGCAAAGTGTGAAGCAGGGGTGAGTCAGGATCCGTCCATCTCTCTCCTCCCATGCCAACCCAGTCTGACCCTGACTGTACCCCATTGGCAGGTGAGAACCAGGCTTAGTATCACCTGAGCTCTATGCTCAGCCAACAAACTGCCAGGTTTCAAGACCTCAAATTTTTTTTTTTTTTTTTTTTTTAATTTACTTTCTCAGCTGGTGCCTTTCTCCCCTCTGGTATCTCTGTGCCATCCTCTTGTTGCACGTTTATGTGTCATCGGATCCGTGTTCCTGCAGGTCTTTGAGGTGGCCTTCAGTGCCTGCCCCTCTCTCATCCAGAACTTGGGCATGACACACACCAAGGAGCTGGAAGAAGGGGCAGCACTTTGTCCTTCCCCCCCTCCTCTTCTTCCTCCCAACTTGTCATCATTCACTGGCCGCTGTGGTATGCACTGACGGTGTTCTCTCAGCACATGGAAAGGGATGCTTCTGCTCAAATACTGCCTGGCCCATGCTGCTTTAATGAATGGGTTGCTCAGTTTCATTTGTCATCACTTAATCTCTTAGCTAATTCAAATAGCCTCTGCTGGGTGTACCAGTGGTGCGACTGGCTGCTCTTTTAACAAATCTAGTTGATTTAGTCAATTATACTGGCAGGCAAACTTCATCATGCTAAACCACCCTGTGCAGAGGGCTGATACTCCGCAAGGCTCCTCAGCCCCAGGAGAGGGGCACTGTGACCTGACGGGGCCAGTGGGCTGCCACTGACGGTGTATAGGAACAAATCCAGTACCCCAAGCCCCACCCCAGGCTGTGCAGCCCTGTGCCAATAACCACGGACAAACTGAGTTTCCTTAGGAAAGGCCTAAAGCTCCTGCATCTCCTAGCAAAACTGCTCCCAGTGTGACACTCCAGCTGAATCTTGCACGTGCCAACGCACACACCCTTCCCTGTCAAGTAATTAAAATGCTGTGGGCAAATGATGAGGGAGCAGGAAGGTGGGGACACTTAGCACTTCGAGCAGGGGACAAGAATTTGTCTTCCCAGCTCCTTCACAGACACGCAGTAAAAATGTGATGGTCACTTCAAGCAAAACTTCCCTATTGATCCTCAGCATTGGCCTAAATGCCAGCTGAGGTGCCTGACTCAGCACACACCACTTTGCTACCCCAGCCGTGCTTTATGTCCCACATCCAGGGCCTGAAAACCTGGCCCTCAGCTGTTTGCACGCCTCACCTCACCCCCTGCAAGAAGGAGCTGAAGGCCCCTTGCCTTGCCCACCACCCTCCCCGACTCTCAGGTCTGATAGCTTTAAACCAAAGGTGCTGTCTCTGCACAAAAATGTGTTAACAGAATCAGTCTGATCGGTGCACAGGATAAAGGGTGGCTTCAACACGGGAAGGACGATGGCACGTACGTGACGTTACTGATAACTATGCAAGAGGAACAATCTTCCTAGGGTCTCCTTCCTAACGTTTCCTTGCTGTGGCTGGTAAGGGCATGGTAAGGACGGACGCAGGCTCAGCTGCAGCTTAACGCGCTAGAGATCAGCCCCCGTGTAACGCTGACCTCCGGGCAGGAGCCTCTGACCCTACCGCCACTGAGACCCGAGAGCACGGTCCCGCAGCTACCACTTGTCTGCAGCAAGGCTCACATCGTGCTCTTTGCAGACCATAAACGGGGCCTTAGCCAAACAGTTGACGCAAAAGAGCCTTACGGGGCCTGGTCAGTAGCTGCTACTGAAAGCTCGAAGATAGCCACGGCTCTGCTGGGGTGTGTTGGGGACGCGGGGACAGGTACAGCAGACCCCACAGCAGTAGAAGCTACAAAATCAGCAAGGATGTGACCTGAAAGTGCAAACCGCTGGTTGTTTTTGCTTTTGATTCATTTTTTTATGCTGAAACTGCCCCCTTCACCCCCACAGCTTTCATCCCAAAACAACAGTGGAGGAGGCAGCCCTTGGTCCTGCTCAATGACTCCTCCTTTCCGTCTGCGTCCTCTCGACCCTTCTCTGCCAAGCCTCTCGAGGCAGTTTGACATCATTTCCCCATCTGAAAAATCACTGTTGGAGACCAACCCCTCAATTTGTTCCAGGACTTGAGGAGTGAGAGGGATTTCTTCCTTGCCAAAAAGATATTCAAGCAGAAACTCTCTTGGCAGAAATGTATGGGTTTACTGGCCTATCTCTGCATTTGGATACGTTCTGCTACACAGGGTGATGCAATCCTTGTCTAGCTCAACAGAGGCACGTATTAAGATACGCCTTGCTTTTTCTGATGGTCTGACATGCTTTTCTCAAGCATTGCAACCTACTCTACGTGTTTGTTGTCATTACTACCTATGTCCTCTTAGAAAAAAAACCCAAAGAAACTACTAATAAGGAGAAATAAATACAATTATTTCTGCTCTTTAACAAATAAATATAATTAATTCCCTCTTATTATCAGTCCTACTAGTTTTCCAGCTTGGAAGCTGCTGAAGTCCACTTTCTTGCAGATATTCCTTCAACAAATCCCCCAAACTAATAATCTCTAGAATCATCTGGAAGTTTCCAGCAAAAACTAGACTCACCCACACTAATTTTTCCACTACAGTCAAGAGTTTGCCAAATGCCTTGAGAACTCACATCAAACCTGATGGCCGTTGGTCGCTCTGCAGCTTTTGGAGCAACCGCTCTCTCTACAAAGCCCCGAGTTTGGGGCCATTTATTTTATACACGACCGAACTTACAGATGCCTTTGTTGTCCAGGGGCAGAGAGCATCACTTCTACACGCAGACATTTCTGCTTCGCTAAATTATTTCAAGCTATGCTTCACACGCTTCACGCGAACAGATGCTTTTGCAAATACCCCAAAGCTGGTAGCACTTCCAAGCTGGTCTCCAAAACTAATCGCACAGTAGAAGGCAACAATCTGATCTTTGAAATAGTTCACATTTTCCAGAAAACCCAGGAATCACTCATCATTTTTATCCAAGCCACCTGCAGAGCTCACGACAAACTCTCGCTGTTTTTACAGAGTGCAGGATCGGGCCCCCCATCTCTGCACGGACAGACTTGCTCGCAAGAGCATGTGCAGTACCATTTTCCACCACCCTGGAAATTCTCCTCACTCTGCGAAAACTGGCATTGTGTCTTAAAACCAAATGAAACAGGCCCCTCCCTGAAGACTGCATTTCAAGGGGGACTTTCACACTGAAAAAGTACTCAAGAAAAAAACCCTGTCCCTCATTGTCTAGTGTGAGAGGAAGGTGATGGACAGACAGACAGGATTTCCTTGATGATCTTTTTTCACAGGTGGGAGCACCAGGAGATGCTCTAGAGGCAGCTCACCAAAGCCCAACCTCCCCAATGAACATTTCGATTAAAAAAAACACCAAACCAACCAACGCACCCAGCAAAATCCTTACAAGTTTCAGCTGTTGCTGCAAAGGGGTAGACAGCCATATTTTAGAATGAGTCACAACTAATCCATTAATTATTGCTAGTAATAATTACCTTGTCCTTCTGCAGCCCTTTTTACCTGAGGATCTATCAAAGGACTTCCTAAACGTTAGCTCAGCATCACCACGTCTCTCCTACCGTAGGGCAGGAGCTGTTTGGGAGATCTGGAACTTGGCACCCGGGATAAGGCAGCGACTGGCTGGAGATATTAAACTCCACAATCAGTGCCAGGAGCAGGAGCCAAACAAAGCCTGCACTGGAATCAATTTTCAGGCTTTTTTGGGATGGTTCCGTTTCACTTATTTTTTAAAATAAATACGTATTTGAGGAGCTGTGGCGGTTTACTTACAGGAGGCAAAGCTCTGTCCGGGGGTAATAATCTGGGGGTCTCCTGTAGGAGCCTCTGCTCTGTGGCAGACTTCACCCCAGCAGCCTCAACATACGAACACTGGAACAAGGTCTTTTTCTGCGATCCTGTCTATTTTTGAAGAAATGCTCCTGATTGAGATGGAAAACGCCCTCCCCCAAAGGCCTCCTCCCATCACCCCAAAGGCCAAGAGACCCTTCTTGTTCAGGTTGGTCCCTGCTACAGAACCCCTGCCCCCCGCCCGGTATCCTGGCTAATGCACCTATTTTTTATAATACATCCAACTGCCTTACAAAAGCCCAATGAATTATTCTTGGGTTTAGTGCAACCGCTGAAAATATTTCAAAGCGAAAAGGAATTGACCCAGCCTACTGTGCACATTATTTATTCAGAGGTAGTAGAAAAACGAGTCCCTGATGTTACTAAAACAAATCCTAATAAGTACAGAGAGCATCAATTACGGGCTTCCCTTTATAGTCCTATATATCTCTTTCCCTTTCTAGAGATAGTATCACATGCAAAGGGGCACTGTGTTGGCTTTCAAATCTATTGAGCTTTCATAATTATAACCTCCATTTTAACCTCTTTTATAGGACATACTATACCGTTTCACGTTACGTCCCTTGAATCCCAACCAAGCCTATGAGAAAGTGTCTTTAAAGCTTGCTTCTTATAAGACGTGCATAAAAGGGGAGATATTAAGCATTCATAACATCGTGCATGCATTACATTAGGGTACTGAGGGCAAGGAAGAGTGAAGCAAAATACATCTTGTGAACCTCACTTGGACTCTTGCTTTAAGCTTGGTAAATATTCAGCATGCACATACCCTGACATAATGAAACCAGGGAAATATTAATTGCAGTGCAATAGCTGGGTTTTTTTTTTTTCCCCTGTTCCAGTCTGTATGGAATGTCCTACTTAATCAAAAAGCTTGGAATGATTCCTAATCTATCATAAAAATTTTTAAGGACATGATTAATTCCATTGTTTAAATTCTGTTTTATTGCCATAAGAAACTCTCATAAATGATCCTGTACCTTTCTCTGTGATCATTTCCTTCTAAAGTAATATACTAATTAATTTCAATTAAATATATGTAAAAGAAGATATATTTTGAAAAATGCTTCTCCCTTGCCATTTGTTAATATATTGAAAAAAGTGTAAACCTTGGAACATTTAGCATAGAAAATATTCATTTTTGGTAATTTCTCAAGGGGGCAATTTATTAAATGAAAGGCTTTTAACATTAGCTAAAAGCAGCCCTGTAAATCATGGGTGTCATCAAACTGCTTCATCACTTCATTAATTTAAAAGATTATTATATGCGTAACTGACATAATTTTGAACAATGTTACATGGTTAATTTATTAATGTAGAAAAGCAGGAATGACACGCTGAATTGATTTATTATTGTAATTGTATCATTTCAGGACTTTTCTCTGTGACTTTCACCAGCAGCACAAGTGATTCAGGGTGAAATTGCACCATCGGTTTTATTTATTTATTCACTTATTTGTTTTTAAGGCAGGACTATGCACTGATGTCTGCAAGCCCTTAAGAAGAGATGGTCTGGCGGGGCTCCTCCGTGCTTCAGCGGGAGCTGCTGAGACCTCCTTTACAACCCATAGCCACTTCCCTTCCCCTTCCAGTAGTCAAAAAGGTTTACAAGTTACTGTAGTGATGTTAAAAACCTGATTCCGAGCTCGCTCGCCTAAATGCGCACATCCCCTAAGATCTTCACGTGCGCAGAAAGAGCACGTTAGGTAGTGGAGCCTGCCCAGCCCCACGCAAGAACCCAAAGCCTCCCGCAGAGCAGCCCGCAGTGCTTTCGGTCATAATTACATTAGCGAGCAGTCGGTGCTGGCTTCGTGCCCGGGCTGAAAATACAACGCAGCATCATTTCTTTTCTAGGCGCTGCGTGGAAAGCACGGCTCAACTTGTCTTCAATAATAGAATACCACGTTTGGGGTTTATTTTTAGACTGAAATGATGCGTGACTCCGAGAGCCTGCAAAGCTGGTGGAACGTTCCTTGTTTCAGCCCAAAGGCATGTGCGCGAGGGCAGGTGGACCCCGCTAAAACAACCTCGTCTCAAAAACCTCCAAGGCAATAAGGTGAAATCAGGATTTAACAACACTCGGCCCCAGATCGGCAAAACCCTTGGGCCCACGCTCGCCTTCAGGGCTGTGCTAAGGCACTTCCCTTTAGCAGAGCCTAAACAAGCCAGCAATCCTCCCCGGCACCGTGGAGCTCCGTGTCCCACTCCTGCAGCCCGGCTTTTTCAAGCAGAATTGTCACCAAAACAGCTAAATTCTTCAGGTCTGTGTTCTGGCTGAATTTCCCGGGCCCGGACTCATGCTGCATTGCTACGGTCGTGCTTGGAACGGGGTTGGGTGGACGCATGGGTGATTGTGCAAGGCTCTTACCGCATGTTTACACCATATGAAGAAACAAATGCCTTCAACTCCGTGGCTGTCTGGCTGTCCTAAGAAATGATCCTGGTGATCCTAGGGCGCTACCTGAAGCTCTGGTTCCAGAAACAGCTCATTTTCTAATGCAAGCCTTGATATAGGAAAGCTTTAAAGGATGGCTACGGGTACGTCTGATTGGGAGCAGCATTTATGTTGCATGGGGAGTCATTGGCAGGTACAAAAAAACACGGCAAGAGTCAGCTACGGTCAGCCCAGCCGGAGCCATCAGCGATGCCCTGGTTGGACCTTCAGTGGCCACTCCTACAGGACACCAGTTCCCGCGGGTCCAGTGCCATAGCACTGCTGGCATGGTATGGATGTCCCGGACACCTTGGGTCACCTCCAGCCTCGCTTAATGCTAATGTTAATCAGCCAAACCAAGCTTTAGGTCTTTGATTATGACCTGAGAGGAGGAGGACTGGATTGGATACGCTAACAGCACAGCCTAAAGCCCCAGGAGCCAAATTAGTTTAGTTAAAACCCAGCTTGTGGGCCACACTGATGTTGCTGTACCTGCGCGTGCTCAAACTGTTGTCACCCGTGCCAGGCTGGGGGCACGGGGCTGAGTGGGGAAACGGGGGCTGCATGCTGAGCGATGCTCATGCGGGGTGTGAAAGCCGGGGCATGGCCCAGACTCCTCTTTTTTATACGCTTTGTTTAGAGGTGTCTTTAGAAGGCCAGACACAGGTGTCTGCCCTCCAGAAGGGCCATCTGAGATACCAGTAATAAGGATGCCAAAACTCAACGGATTTCAGAGTGGATAAAATTTAAAATGCAAATTAAAAACTAGACTGTTTCAGAGCAGCGGTTAAAGATCCTACATCATCAAATGGTGTCACAAGAGCATTCTGGACAATTACGGACAATTTTTAAGAGAGTACTTTTCCTCCTCTGTAATCTTACATAATGCCTTTCATATGTAATACCTCGAGCATACGCAGTATGCAAAACCCTCTACCAACTGTATACAGACAGAAATCATTTGGCCATTAAAAGCGGCTACGGCCAGGGTGCAGAATGGTGACCAGATGGTCTGAGTGCAGCGCGCACACGCGCTGCAAGACTAAAGAGCTGGGAAAAATTTTAGCTGAGTCTGCTGGGGCAGACCCAGGCTCTTCTGAAAAGCACCATGTGGTTTTTAATGCACACAGAGTGAAGACAGGACCTCTGATTTTAAGATACTACCCCCCAAGACGTAAATTATCCAGAAAGGCATCCTTCATGCCATGAAGTTTCAACCCGTCACTCTCGTATATTATTTCAATGCTCACAAGCAAGATAGAGTGTGTTATAAATCTCCAATTATCTCTGGCATGTGCACAGTTGACTTTTATTTCTGATGATGATATTTTTTTTTTTCTAAGGGTGTCACTGAGGACATGGGGAAACAATTTAGGAGATAAAAAAAAAAACAGAGCAGAGATTGGAGCCAAATGCTTTCTTACAGGAAACATTTATTTGCACTCGAGTGTCTCATCTAACAAAGTTCCACCATATTTTCCCACAACAGACAGGAACTTGTCTGCATTAGCATTTTAAGAAACGAATCCTAAAGACCAGCAAGTGTCAATACGTTGTCGGGAGCAGGACTGATGGCTCTTAACACAGCTCTTCTCACACCAGTGCAAATGACTGTCTTCTAGCTCATCACAGGCATTTTGGTCAACACAAACCTTTCGTGTTTTCACATGGCCTTTAAAATCCTTACGAAAGCAAAACAGAAGGGCGGATCCCGTCCTACCGCAATCAGTGGCAAAACTCCCCTTTGCCTGATGGAAAGGGAAATGAGAAGCCAAGTACAAGCAAATGGAACATGATAATATTCTGCAACCTGATCTTGCAGATCACGCCACTACTATAGACCTTAAAAGGTGAGAGAGAAACAATTTATAGAGAATAACTTGTTCTAAAAACAAAACACACGTTTAATGTGATCTGGAGTGGATATGTCCTGGGCAAAAAGAGCTGGTTTTGATCTGACTTTTGTTTTATATTTAGCACTGCAAACATCTGCTAGCCTTATTACAAATTGCACTTTGGTAGTCATAATTAGCAACCACATGATGCTGCTCTACATGTGACATTCACCAAATCGGAAAAATATGGGACAGTGGAAGTACTCTATTAATGTAATTTCTGGATGTTATATACAACCACTGTGTGACTTTCTTAGCTTCCCCATCCTCTCCTGACACAGAGGAATCCCTTCTTTTTTTTTTTCAAAGAAAGATATTTTTACTGAAGTGACAGCTTCGTTACAGATTTCCTCCCGGTGAAGATCATCACCGGTGCTGTCTACCAGCTTGAAAATGAGGAGTGCTGCCTCAAGATGACTGAAGGAAATATTGAAAGCCTCTCCCACTCTCAAGCTTAGGTGGACAAATCTGGACACGCAGCAAAGACAACCACCACAAAGTTCAAGTGAAATTGTAGAGCTGCAGGTGTCTTCAGTGTAAGTGACTACGCTTGACCATGGAACAGAAGTCTCCAGGACCATAGTCGCAGGCAGTAACTTAATTCAGATAATTACACATCCATAAAACTCCCAACAAGGAATGCAAAGTCAGTGGTAGGGTTTAGGGGTACTGGAGCTTGCCACAAGTGGGGAAGAACAGAAGGGTAAAGAAAAAAGAGACAGTTTGGGACCTGTGCCCCTTTGTTGCACCCCTCATGAAAATGAAGGTTTTGTCCAACCAAAATTTTATGGTTTCAAATACATTCCTGTCAGGACAGGGTAAAGCCAGGAGTGCCAGACATCACTGGTGAAAAGCAAATTAAGTAACAACCCACACCCAAAACTGTCTCCCAACAATTCCCCCTGCAACCAAACTTAACAAATCAACCTTTTCAGATCAACAATACTGCAAACCTAAGAAATCCCTGGCAGCTATTTGGTTTCAGATGCCCCTTCTCCCAAGGCATCCGTTCCTCACCAGCTAAACAAGCCATGAACAGAGAAGCTCCCAGGACACCAGTACAGTGGTTTTTCACCATAAGCCCGGTCGCAGTGGACCTCCTCCACTTCCCCACTGTTTTGAGTTCTCCAGGTGCCATTTCCATCAGCACTGGAGCCCTTTTGGCATCAGTGCTGAGATCCATCACCTCCCCAGTACCTCCAGTGAAGCAGTCTGCTCTCAGCCTCTCCAACCCCCAGAGGAAGGATAGGGTCTGCAGGGGAAAGATAGGGTCCTCAGGACAAGCAGAGGGCTGCCAATGAAAGGAGCGTCTTTGCTATGCAGATATTTCACTCTGTGCCTGGCAAATACATTAATACTGTGTGACCATCATTTGATTCAGCTCCCAAACGTGGCATCTAAGCTGTGGAGAGCAGCAGTATCACAGCCAAAGGATAAAACCACAGTTACGAGAGGACTTGGTTCGGACTCAGTTATTGATGTCATGGCTAACGCTACCACCTGCTTCCCTGCTTTCCTTCGTGGCAAGGCACCCACGTCCTCTCTTCTACTTGTTCATTCCTTGCTTACTCATTCCCTCCTTTCTCTTCCCTTCTGCTCCATTCTTTTGCCCTTTACCCAATTTTTGGTTCCCCCCCGCCATTATTATCTTGCCTCTTCCACTTTCTCATGACCACTTTTTCCTGAGACAAAAAGCTAATGAGAAAATCTCCCAGAAACAAGCCAACCAGGTGAGGTGCTTTGACTAACCTTACAAAGGCAACATTTCTGGCTAGAGAAGGCAAGTGGCCGAATTTCAAAATATGCAGGGGGGAAGATAATTTGAGGGACGTAGTCCTGTATGACTCTCTTGCTCTTACACTCCTTCCAGATGCTGTGGATCCCCATAGCAGATGAGACACTGGGTTAGATCTTTAGTTTTGAACCAGTATGGCTTTTCTTATGTTCTTTTTTGAATCTAGGAACCAGGTATCAGCCTCTCTATAGCAGGAAAGCTCTTCATAGTCAACCATATGAAATTGAGATGAGTGTTGTCCCTGAGGAGTCATCCATACCATCTGCTGGAGACAGGATTACGTTTCCTTAGACCCAGTCTTTACAGATGTGTCTCCTGCAGTGGTGATTCCACATAGTTACTGAATCGTCTGCTCCAGCACTTAACCATATTTGGTACAAGGAAGTTCTCTAATATCTTATCTAAATCTCCCTTTACTGCATATTAAACTGATTATTTCCATGCCTTCCCTTAACAGACACAGATTAAAATCTCATTGCCCTCTACTTTCTACTAACCTTGCAGAGAGCGGAAAACTATCACCACCCCCTCGCTAGCTTAAAAGAACAGCATCGTATCAACTCTGCCAGTCATTTCATCCCACTATTAGAGAAAAATTATATCCTCTTCTCTAGAGCAAGCCATGCTCTTTCTGCCTCTGCAAGAGGCAGCAGGGCAGGCTCTGAATTGTCTGAGAGAAAACGGCTGAGTCCATAAAGCAGGCAGGGCTCCTGAGGACGATTTACGGCCGAGGCACTCAAGAGCTGTGTTGTCTGAGTGTTTCTCTTGGAAAGCCTCACTCACGCGGGTGCAGCCAGCCCTTACCCCAGTCCTGCTGGCAGCAGGGCTGCAGGACCGCTGTTGCTTCTCTGTTGCAGGGGAGGTGGGGGTATATATGGGTAATTCACATTTTTCAAGAGCAGTGCTGGAGGCTGCTAGAGGGAGAAGGGAAAACAACCATAAAATAAAAGCCAGGCAAGAGGGTAATATTTCCTCCATCAAGGCTGACATGCTGCACTACAAGTCCTTTGAGCAGCAGAAACCTGATGTGCAGACCCCGCTGAAAGAGAAATCTTCAGATGGGCTTTTTTTGCAGGATGGTTTTAGACTTTGGCACTTCTTTTCACAGGGACAATTTTAAATATGGAATCATTCACAGACATCCAAGGCCATTAGGTCATGGAATATGACTTCTGAAATGGAGGCCAATGAATTCCACCTACATACCTCTATAAACATTTTTGCAGGAAGAAGTTCGTTCCCAAGTGGGAGTTTCTACAGGGAAAACTTGGAAGGACAGGCAGGACTTCCTTCAGGAACCCCAACACCTTGAACTGCTGGAGTCTGACCACCTACAGAAGGGTGCTCGGAAAACTGTGTGTCCTCCCCTCCCCACCTCACTTGTACCATCCTCCTGGACAAAGCCAGACCTGAGCAGATCTCTCTGGGACCTCCCAATAAGCAGAAACTCCTCATGCCTAGTTGCTGCATGGGCACTGGAGCATATTTTCTGGTTTTGGTTTGAGGCAGGGAGGATTTTGCTACAGAGGAAAGACTGCAAGAATGGAGGAGGAGGGGGATGAAGGCTGTGGAAAAGCTGACACATCCCTCAGATGAATTTATTAAGGATCTCTACTTCCCCCCTCTCCTGAATAAGAACCAACAAAAGCTTGGGTTTTGTTTCCTATGAAAATCCACACCAAAATGTTCACCCTGCGAGAAGACACATTAAGAGAAGGGCACAGGGACCCTGAATGTATTTTGAGTGCTTCAGCATAGTTGGATTTGAATAGTTTTCCCTCTTCTTTACAATAAAACTACCTTTCTTGTGCCTTTTCTGTTCAGCTGCTCAAGCAAACCTTCGGGGGATGCCCACAGCTCTAGTGCTGCTGCTTAGGAAGGAGATGAGGGTTGAAGAGGTGATTTTCTTTTATTAAATTTGTTTTCTGAGGTCATTTCTTTTCCAAAGCTCCCAAGGCTTTGGAAGTGCTAGCAAGGCAGGGGACGGTGACATCAGGGAGGCAGGGTACCAAAAGAGAAGCACAGAAATGGTAGAAAGCTGCATAGACTTCCTATGCAGTTCTGTACCTCCCCAGTTCTCTCCAGTTTCCCTGTTTCTGGTGAGAAAAGTCTCTCCCAGCCCTCCTCTTTCACCACTCCGTTCTCCAAATCCCTTTCCCTCTCCACACTCAACTCTACCACTCATCTGAAACTCTCTTTGGAGGCCCTCAGTTTTGAGGCTCCTTCCCGAGACGCTTTGATTTTGACCATCGATAGCACTGCCTGGGAAGTTGAAGGGAGCTGCAGGGGGAGTGGGAAAGAGGGTCTGATCTAGATAGCTTTGCAGCCCGTCCAGAGGGTACCAGGTTGGTTTCTGCTGTGAAGAGTTGATGTTATCATGCAAACTCATCACTGAAATCTTCCACTGAAGATCACTACTTAGTATTAAAGTAAAACCTGTCATCACTCATCAAAAAAACTTACTGTCCAAAGCCACACACCTGAGCATTTTTATGCTTGAAAAGTGATGCTTCTGGAGGGGTAAATAACTGTTCAAGTATAATCACAGTTCATGCATGTGTTGATGAAAAAGAAGATATCGCGGAACTCAAAACGAACTAGCAGAACAATAAAACCAACAATAAAACCCAGCAAAAACCTTTAATTCTGCCTCCCTCCCCTCCAAGGTTAACAAAACCTCTTCAAATCAAGAGAGACCGCACTGGCAGACAACTGTGGGAGGCTTTACATTGATGTTGTCTTTCTTTGAAAAGGCTTTAAATGCTTTTCTCATGTTTTTACAAAAGCTTTTACATTTTCCAGGGGTTCTTTTCCTGTGTAAATGCCACCACTAGCAAAGGAAAGGAAATTCTTCGTGTCCTTTTGTTGAAGCTACAGCAAGGGCTTCATGAGAAAATTCTGCATGCATGGAGCCCCCGCATGGGCTCCTATAGATGGCAGGGAGGGGAAAATCAGCCCCAGACAAGGAAACAAACAGATGTTTCATTATGGCTGTATCAATAAATCAATATTAATCAATAAAGAGATTCGTTCATTATCCCCCAGAGCTGATCGCCTGACTGCATTTCCCAAGGCTTGGTTGGGCTGAAATCCAAGGGGATTCTGCCACTCGTGCAAATGGGCATGAAAGCTCATCCCAAACAGCAGCTGTGTATGCCAAGTGTTCTCCCTACCAGCCTATGCCAAGGACTGGCATCCAGCCTTGATCTAGACAGCCGTAACTAGTTAAAGACCTGTTTATTACCCCATCATCACGTTCTGTTTAGAGAAAGCTTCGTCACCATTCACCAGTACTCCCTGTTCTGATGTCAGTCCCCAACAGGGCTTTTTAACGATTCTCAAATCATTACGGGCCATGCCCTGCAGAAGACAATCCCCAGAAGTCACATGGACCCGTCTGACACTCCTCTTACATCTGAGCTGCAGTTGGTGAACGCAGAGAGAGCAGACGAATTGGGAAATGGAAAGGAAGGGAAGGATTAAACGAAAAGCTCTGCGAGGATGTAGCCATGGGGAGCTAATTCACCATGGGCAGATCAGCTGAGGGAGGAGCGAGTTTAAAGGGTCGGAGTCTAGCAGACAGCTGGCACTCAGCTGGTGATGCTGCTGGGGTGTGTGCTGCTCCAGCGTAGCCCATAAATGACACCAGGATATGTTCTGGAATTTTTTAAAATTTTCTTTTTTTTAAGTGACTTGTACAGGAAATTTTTCCTCATCACATGTAAAAGCTGTTCCAAGTCCCTGAAGTAAGAGACTTGGCAAGTAAATTACAAGGAAAGTAGAAGTGCTGAAGCATATGAACAAATTTTAACAACATGCAAACGTAACTTTTACTGCCAACAGTAGATGCGCGCTGGAATTTGGGGTGGGGTGAAGAAACCCTGATGAAGTGGCAAAATGCAGTTGTTTTTCTTTATCTACAGAGAATGCTGTGGTTTCATTTGCAGATGAATCACTTCGTTGTAATTTATTCAGTTTGTAAGTGGATCTGATCTATTTTCCCAGAGGATTTGAGATTTATTTTCTTTAGTGAAGCAAGTTGCGGAGCCAGCTTACAATGCAACGTAATTGCACCAAAATGTTTGAAGACAATCAAGTCAGGGTGTCACCTGCCAGAACATTCTGGCAACAAAACAGAACAAAACCCAAGAATAGAAAATGCAAACAAACAAAAAAAAGCAAACAAACTCTAAACAAGTGGCTATTAAAAAAGAGAGAAAACTAGGATCTAGACAAACCAAACACAGACCCATCAGTTGTTAAAAGAGCCTCTAAAGCAATATCCTCCTTTGGAGGACTCCGTTCCAGGGCACTATAATATCAGCTTTGCCAGAGCAATTAAATTGTTTAATAATCAAACCTGGATCTCATTTATACCGCATATGATCGTAGTAAAATAGAGCGTATGGAAAGTGTGCTGTACAACAAGATGTGGTTTATTTCGTATCACAAGTTAGCTGGTAATTAGATAGTTCACATCACAGGAAAAAATGTTAACACCTATCAGATATAAAATACACAGCCAGCAGATTTGCCAGCTTCAGTAGTTTTCCTACACTCAAAGTTTTTACCTTTTTTTTAACTTTACGTCCCACTAAGAACATGGAAGTCAAATATTCAAGCCAGATCTCAAGACTTAGTGGAAAGATGCTCCAATTATCTCGGGGACTCTTGTACCTGGCTGCAGAAGAAAGCTTTCCAAAAATGAAATGGTTATCCTTAAGCATACGTACAGAATCCATCATTCTAGCAATGGCTTTAAGCTAGAGGTGGATCCACTCCAGACATAAGCAACTCTTCTGAGTGGTTTCTACCTCAAGGGTTTTTTGCTGCGCTTCTTACATACGCAGCAAACGAACGGACTGTGGATGGGTTTGAGCATCACTGTCACAAGAAAGCACACAAAGTTTTGCCATGTATTCTCTGGATAGAAAGTGCCCTTCAAAACATCCGCCATGCCGGATGAAACCTGTGCAACCGAACGCAACTCTACAAGCCACCTCCCGTTATCAGGAGAACGCTTTTGGTATGAAGAAGCTTTCATTTTCAGCGTGGAGGAATGGACTGATGCTCCACTTTCTGCCGTGGAAGAACTGATTTGGATAACGCGGCCACGTCTCCTGGCAGGAGAGGACTCAAAGTTTATTTTAGCAGCAAGTGGGACACCTCCCACTTAGAAAGTTAGCATTGCTGTGGCAGGTTGGAAAGAGTTTACAATAGGCTTTGATGCCTTTGCTCAGCCACATTTCCTCGTCCAGGATTTGTTGGGAAGAGGGGGAGGGCGAAAAGGGAATAGGTCCCAAACCTTTTACTATCTCTTCTGAGCTTGTTGTCTTTTGTAAGCCACAAAGAACAGATTTTCTTTTGTAAATCCTTCGTAATTAAACGAGTACTTCATTGGCTATACTCTTCAATGGTCTTGTTTCCTAGGTTTTGCCTTTGACAGTCATATTTTGCAAAGGCCGCTAAGATGACTAGGCACCTTACCCTACTTAACGCTAAACCAATTGATGCTCGTGCACACTGCATGAAGGAGGAAAAGTTTCATTAATGGCACTTCATTAAAGAACTGCCCTAAATGTGGCCAAACCAACCGAAATCCAGAGCGAGCTGTCTATTAGGAAAGCAACAAAGACAGTTTCGGAAACTGAACTCTGGCTCCACTGCAGCGGATTAGGAAGAGTGATGGGATTAGTGTTTAATGACTTGGGGCAAGAGACAAAGGGAATTTTGACAAAGAGGCTTAGATATGGAAGAATTAACATTCTCTATCCCAGCCATGCCTCTGATGACTTCCAGCATTCTTTCCTGGCTCTGCTGAAGTTTGGGGACGTGGGGGAAACAAAACGAAAAAAGACTAGCGGGGCTTTAATACCTCCTTAGCCTTTTCTTATCACAGTCCTTTCTCTTTTTAAAGAAAGCAAAGATCTTTTAATTTTTCTTAACCAATGCAATGAGCAAAGTTGCTAAGGGCTCGTGCTTCAGCACACTGCAGATCATTGTGCTCCTAGCCACGCATTCAGGAGTGGTTCTTGCTGATGCTACAGAACTTCCTCCTTCTATATACATATTTATACATGTATATATATATATTTATATATACGCACACATGTATTCATACAGATAAAGCACATACTTTTAAAGTGACTTAACAGGGAGTGGAATTTGCTCTCAATGCATGGACTTGAGAAATCCTCCTCGATTCGGGGTTGTCTTACATAATGGGGGTGAAACAGGCAGGCGTTTGCTCATAGAGTTAACCACAGGCTTTCCCAGAGTGACATGATTCAGGGCAGAAAGTGTAGTAACTTATCGGTAGAGCCCATGAGCCTGACCTTGCATACACAAGGTGTAACTCCATTGGAGTAACTCATGATTTACCTCGGCATAAGGGGCAGAGAGAAGGACGACTAAGCAGTAATTATTTAGCAGAGCAAACCTCTTGAAGCCAAACCCAATTAAATTTTAAAAAAAAGTGCCCAGGAAGGAAGCTGATCCCCCTCAACTATGACATGGAGACATTAAAATATTTGAGCTCTAAGCAGCACTCCAGTCTCTGCCCCTTGGGGTGCTAATGTCAAGGAGACACTGCTTAAATAAATCTACTGCAAGCACCTGCAAGGAATGAGTTTAGGGGGACCTCTCCCGAGAAGTGCTGTGCATCTACTCTGCTCCAGGAGCCTTCACAGCCCGCTGAGCCAAGCGAAGCACATGCACGATCCTGAACCGGGGCCTTTGATAGCTGCTGGTCCCCATTTCACAGAGGTACAGACACCATCCTACAACCATGCAAAACTTCCCTGCACCACAGACCAACTCAACGTGTAGCTATTTTTTTTTTCTTTTTTTTAAAACAACCCAAAGCACTTGTAGAAAAGCTAGGTATTCATTTCACATGTTAGCCAATATGAAATGCTCCCAGAGCAGCTTTAGACTCCAAAGTATTATTTAACCAGTGCAGTTTAGTAGGACAATGGCAGCCCCCTGCCGTAATCCATTCAGGGGCAATACCATCAGTCAGTGTGAAATTAAATACATTACAGGGTAAGAGCTTAATGCGTTTTATAGGCAGTTGTTCATCCACAGCAAACTTCAGCTTTTAAACTCCTAACATTTGATCCCACCACAGGAACCATGCCTCGAGAATGAGATTGGCACATTTGCACTGCCAGCAGGGCAGAAAAAGCAGAGCGCAGCCTTTCGTGGGAAATGCAATTGCCTGAGAGGGAAAAGCTCTCGCACCAAGAGAGCTCTGCAGAGGCACGACCGCTTGGAACACATAAGCAGCACTGGAAAGATGGTAAACACAAACCCAGAGCCGGCTGGTTACGGGTTATTAGCATCAGCGTTTCCTACCACGGTGCACATGGGCCTCGCTTATATACCTACACTTATTAAATAATAATAATAATAGAGGGGTTTTTTAATTCATCCACATAAACCCTGGTTCTGCAAACCGCTATGCATGCAGTTCTTATGTCCCACAGAGTTTGATGGGACTTCCTGCTTGCACAGGAGGTATTCCCACACGGAAGTCAGCGGGCTCACGCCTTTACGCTAGCCAAGTGCTCTTCCTTTACCCAGCTGCTTCGGGCACAGGGGTTGTGCCCATGTGTGCTCTAAAGCCCAAACGCTCAGGCTTCCCTTTGCCACGGAAACAACCTGAGCTGTGAACATAGTACGTAAGAGAGACGTACGGAGAGCATGGAGGAGAGTCTGTTAAATCCTGCTCTTGGTTACACTTGCTTAATGCAGGAGTAAATTCCATTTGCTTCAGCCGAGTTACTCCGGATATAAATAGGTGTAAGTGAGATCAGAGAGGTCCTTAGAGAGCCCTCTGCCTTCTGTGATGCTGCTTCTTAAAATGAAGCACTGATAAGCCCCAGCGGTAAAAAAATTATTATTTAAAATATCTTCTATATACAGAGCTATCTGTTGCCCAAAATGGCTTTTAACTGTTGAAAGAACATCAAACATTTAAAAATGCACAATCTGCTCTCAGCACCGGCACACAGTGCCAGGAATATTCGTCAGCCTTATGTTTTTGGATCGTATGTCACAGAGGATTATCTGACACTCCATGAACATCGACCGCTTCCTCCAGTTGCGGCTACAAAACTTGTTCTCAGGCATGTCACTGGATGCTACAAGCACCATGAAGTGGACCTTGCCTTCACAGTAAGGGCATTGTATCTCTCCAGCCTACGAGCAAAACTGCGCCTTATACCCTGATAACACCTTCCCCCTCCGAACAGAAAGAGCCAAAAGCAACTTTGATGAGTTTTCTTTAATGATGAACATTTGGATAACCCTTTAAAATATTCCAGGGCTCCAGATGCTCTTTATCCAGTAGTGTGAATTGAGAGCTGTAAGCCCTGCACCTAAAGAAAGGCTTTATTGCCTGGGGTGAGTGGGTGGGAACCTCTTCAGGCTCAAACCGGGTCAGTGAAGCTACAGGCGAGCGCTGCAGCTGACTCCAAATACAAAGGGGGAAGGGCACAAAAAAAAAAGGATGTAGGGAAATCAAAGGAAGAATTGAATTTATCTGCAGGCTTGTGTTGTCCAGCTAAACAGGGACAAGAAAGGGGAGGCTGGGATCCTCCTTTGCAAAACATTTCAGCTAGCCAGAAATATTTTAATTCACAAAAAAGTCCTTTTTATTTTTACTCTCCCCTCCTGATGGCAAAATTAGTCCTTTAGAAGACACTCCTTTGGTCTGCACCCTCTTTTCTTTCAACTGTGCCTTATATGCTTTTCTGGGACAAGCAGGACTCATGTTAAAGGGACAAGAGGAGGAAAACTTCTCAGCCACATAGCCACCTGCCTCTTGCACTACTCCTGCTCTCTTTCTGTCTTTTCTGCCCTTCACTCTGCCCACTCACTAAGCCACCTAATGCTCAGTCCCTTCCCCATGCTGGAGCTCCAGAGGCATGGAAAACTCATGTATCCCATATACTCTTCTAAAACACGCCCTGACACCCACCTGCAACTCCCCCGCCAAAGCTGCACTCCCTGTCAATGCATTAGGCAGCCCAGATTCAAGTTTTAAATCTCTTTCCTCGCTTCCCATCTCTTTTACTACATTGGGAGACTGCAAGATTAAGTCTGCTCCTGAACACCACTGATTTCCCTTGCTTACATCCCCTCCCAACTGCATGTTCTCAAAGATGATGCCACGCAACACAACGGCATTGCAGCCCTTCACCCAGCAGCTTATGAAAAGCTCTTAGAAAGATGGTTGTGGACCACAGAGAGCACGGAAAGCACTACTGCAAGAGAAGCCAAACCTCCTAACCCTGTGAATTACCCACACCACATTGCCAAGGACCACGTACGCCGCTGCCAAGAAGAGCCAAAGGGAATGGCTGCTCCTTGAATGGCTCACAGTCAGAAAAAGTCCAGTTGTTCTTTTGGGTGCTCTGCTCAGCTGGAGACCAGCGTGACCCAGAGTCACCATACAGGCACCCCCAGTTGCCACAGCAGGCTTGGCTTTCCCAGCAGCTCCTGGGCAAGTCCAGGCCCAGCTGAGATGCAGGTTTCACAAGAAGCCTAAGAGCTAATCCCTTGACCTATCCCACATTACTGCATGGCAGGAAGGAAGCCCCGTCCTGACCCTGTACGTCTGTCTTTCAGGATGGAGAAATAAACTCTTACATTTTCTTTCCTTAAGCTACATTTCATCGGCCACCAAGGAGTCCAGTTTTGGTAGCTAGACTCCTAACAGGCTGGATCAGCACTGGCCACTGGCCATTAGCAGCACCAGAGGCTCAGAGGCACTAGCTGTCAAGATTCTGGAAGTGCATCTTGTCTGCATTTTTCAGTGAAATTCAGAAAGAACAACCAACGTATTCTAAGGCAAACACTTGACTTTTTTTCCCCCTCCCCAAGAAGGCAAAAAAAGCTCCCCCAAACTTACTAAATAGCAACAACTTCAAACGTGGAACACATTAACTGGAAAAAAAAAAACCCCACAAACTTTCACCAAAAATTAATTAGCATTTTATCTCCTGCTCTACCACACTTTTCTCTCTAATGTCTGAATAGGCCAATCATCCAGCACAATTTCTCGTGGAAGGGAAATCCAGAAGTGCGGGTCAGAGCTGCGTTTTCCTTAGCTGCAGCCTCAAGTACCAAGGAATTCCTGGGAGAATGGAGGTGGCCTCAGGCACTCAAACCAATTCTGCCTCCCCCCATCCCAAATTGCCATCCCACTCTTAACCTTGCCCCCTCAGCATTTCTGGGTGGGTCCTGAAAACACACACATACTTCTTTGCCACTCCTTGTCTCAGCTGAAACCCGTTCCCGTCTACCATTACCTCACCCCAACACACAGGTGCACCTCGGGGCTTTTCGGGAAACCCGATATTTCTCACAAAACAGGTGTCTGTGTGTTCAGAAGGGTAAGTGGAAATGCATCAAGGAGTGATCTGGGTTTTCCAGACCCAGCACCATTAACTTACTTTCCTCATTCGTTCTCCCTGTTTTTACTAGTTGACATCCTGATGGCATCTTTGCAATGAATAGGACCATTCAGAGCTCTTCAGTAACTGCTTTCAAGTCATCAGAGGGCAATTCCTCTCCCAATCCTAAGCCACTTAGCCTGGTCCATGTTGCAAATCAATGCCACGGCCAGGCTGTACTCCCAGGCACTTAACAATGACGTTGAGTTCAATCTGGCTTTCACCAGCAGACCTGTGAGACCGCTCTGAAGTGGGAAGGGAGCTCGAAGACCCGTACCCTGGCTGCACTGCCCACACCCAATGCTTTACCACAAACCTTGAGATATTTTCATTAGAATTTCAGGCTTGACTTCATCCCACCTCTCATCCCCAGTAAGTTTCAATCCCTTTTTGTCTTGGATGCAAGCCTCAGAACATAACCCAGAGAGTCAGAAATGGGAAGGCAAATAAAACAAACCCAGCGTTTTTATCACACTGATGTTGGGGACTGTGGCTCCTGATTTTAGACCCTGACTCACGACATATATACCTTACGTACGCTTTACCGTGTCAGCAGCGATGGGTTTTTGCCTGACTCGGTGTAAAGGAGACCAGACTTACATCTGTTAATTAAAGAAAACACACAATTATTCTGGATTTCCAGTGGTGAAACTGAGGTGCTGATGCAGCCCTGAATTAAACCTGGCAAAAATCCCCAGAGCTCGGCTAAGTTTTCTCTATCGTTTTCATCCTCAGACACAGAGAACAGAGGAGGTGACTTGACCCCATCTATATGTATTTTTCCTCCTCCAAAAAAGAAAACAACCCAAAAAATAGAAAAAAAATCCTTTGTGGTTTGTCCATCAACAAGAAACAGTAGAAAGGTGCCCTGCTTTCAAGATGTTTCTAGCTAATTTTTGTTATCTTCTTAAACCTGGATAACCCAGCTAAAGGGCTCAACTCTTTGCCATCATCCAGACAAAACTCAAACCTCTGAAATGTCACTTATTGTGCTAGATAACACAGCTTCTTCTGTTCTTCCCTTCTATCTAGCCAAAGAATTACCTGACTTGACCAAATCAAAACTGAGTTCATAACATGCCTCCGTGACCATCCTCTTTGGATATTTTCTTTACGTGAGACTGCTGTCAGCAAATGGGTAGTACACAGGTTAGCCAACACATTAGACTGGTAAAATACATACCTTAAAAATACCAGTTGGGTTTTCTTTTGCTTATAAAGAACCACAAAAATACAGAATTCTGTATAAAGAAAAGCTGAAGTGACACAATACAGTTGACCAGCTCTCCTGCTACCCCTGCAGCAGCAGTTTAGATGTGTAAACACCTCCAGCTTTCCTGCGGTCCCCACAGGGGGAATATTGCCTGCTGGGGCAGCCAGCCAGCCCCAAGGCCAACTAAATGATGCCAAAGCCTCCCAGCAAGAGTTAAGCACTGGCTATACTTTGTGCGGCTCCTAGGAAGCTGTGCAACGTCAGAGGTTGGATTGAGCTGCATTTAAACATCTCCTCCTCCCTCCCTCCGCACATCCCCCAATCATTGCAGCTGACGGATGCCCAAACCCCCAGCAGCCGGCCAGAATGCCAGTGCAAGCTCCCCTCTTCCCGGAAACACCTATCTGCAGAGAGCAAAGCAGCATCTCGCAGGTTGCACCTGGCGATGCCTCGAGGTTCTCTCTTAAGCAAGAAGTCACCAAATACCGGTGCTCTCTTGGTTCAGGGCATTACCTTCTCTTTCTGTATTTGCCTTGCCCCACTGTAAAATACTTGCTGGCAAGCGTGAGCACCTATGCTTTTGTGGAAGACAGACTGATACGCCGTGCAGAAGGGAGGGGCTTCTTCTCCCTTTATGAATCACTGTCTTTAATCCATTTTTCATATGTTTCACTGTGCAAGTGCATAAAGACAAATATTCATTGTCATATTTATGAACGCAGCCTGATAGTTACTATGGTTTCAAAGAAAACAGGAAAAATGGATACAAAACTGGATGCGCTTCACGTCAGGCGGCCATAGGTACGGCACATGCTATAAATTCTGTTCAAACTGACTCACTGCTTTCGATGAGGTAAGTGTTGACATTAGACAATTTGGTGGGGAGCATTTATTTCTGCATTTATTAAAATGTCAGTAACAGCAGGAGCAACACCTCCTAAAAGGCTTGCAGGTGCTTGTTTTCAAAAATTCAACATGAGAAGAGGATAAAAAGGCACAAACTCTGTTTAACATGATTCACGGGTGGCTGGGAGAGAATAGATACATTTGGGTGTTTAATTTATGTGTGTAATGCTTAATGGACACCACTCAAATCCAGGGGACTGCCCAGACGGCTAAATTTCAGCATGTTCACAATGCTCTGCAGAATCAAAGCAGAAAAGAAGGATTTGTGCACATTTTGATGTGTTGCCAAAACAACACTCTTCATCCAAGGGCCACGCTTTAGAGATACCCAAATGCAGGTGAGCCCTACCTCCAAAACGTAAAGTACTCAAGTGAAGAGGAAGGGGATGAAAAATGTATCGGTAAAAATGCATTCGATGTGTAAAAATAGCTCTGCAGAGGGCAGGGCGCTGAGCAGCGGAGGCAATGCCTAATGACTACAGACGAAGCATCGGGCTGGTGCGACAGCACAAAAGACTTTTTCATTCTCCCTCCGAAAACCTTTCAGGAGGCTACTCGCGTAACCCTTTGCTCGGCTCTCCAAAGAAATTGGTGAGGCCAGAATAAGACGTTGGCTTGTTCATATCACGGGGAAATATAAACTGAGGTCAAGGAAACCACAACATCTGGAACGTGAGAAAAGGATTTATTGTTAAGGGCTTAATGAACTCTGAAAATAAAGTTCTCAACTTTGCTAATTTGTTTGGGCTTCAAAGAGGAATAAAACGTGAAGCTGAAAGAAGGTTTTATGGCTCTCCTGAATAAATAAGAACTACATCTGAGCTAAAATTAGCAAAGCCCAGTGACAGTAGGGAGAGCGTCACTATTATTGAGCTGATGCTAGGAGAAAATGCTAAATTGTAACTGCTAGCGATTTAAGTGCAAGTTATTGTGGTAAAAGAGGAACGGTGGACTCTTCAGCTTTGCAGTTCAGGGACAGAGAGCGTCCCTGAGCTGATGGGGGATGGGGCGGCAGGTTCTTGGTAATAAGGATTTGCCTGATGCCATTCACCAGGACCGGATGGATGAAAGGATACATCTGTCCCATCATTTTAGCTTGAATTAGGAGCGTGACTATAGCACAACTATTGCACTGTGGTTCCAAACGTGGGCTGTTTTCATGGTGTGCAAAGCGGAGACCCGTTCAGATGAAATGAAAGCTAGAAGATACATATTTAATGCACTGCAGGCACTACACCAGGCACTCAGTCCACGGGAACCAGATGAAAGCTAATCCAGGGGAAACCCTTCCACAGTGCATGCATAGGGAAGGTGGCAGATCCTCAGCATTGACCGGTTTGGTCTACACATCCACTCTGACTTTGCTGCCCTCTGTGCTAAAGTAAACAATAGCAAAGCTCAACCATTTAGGAAGTTGACTGTATATATTTCTTAGGCTATTTCTGCGCAGCATCTCATACCTGAGGGCAGCAGTTCGTTCCTTCGTTTCCCTTAAAGAACAACATTTAGTCTCCCATTAGGCCAGGGACAAGAAGCTGGGTGAGGTCACAGACATAGATTGTTCCCAGGGAAGCTTTACTGCAGTGATGTGCCCAATAAACAAGAAGTAAAAAATGCACTTGAGATTTTACAGCTCACCCCTGCAGGGTAGTGAACACACTCGTTTTGCTACCGTCAAGCAGGAGAGCAAATGGTTCTCTTGCAAGGATGCCACAGACACGATCCCAAGTCACCTCACAATACAAATCAGACCCACTTCCACTTAATCCAGGGAGTTTTGACTGTAAAGGGACTGGAAATGAGAGGAGTATTAGGTCCCCAGGATGAGGACCTAATGAGGACGGCCACCTGTTTCCCTGCTTTCAGCAAGGGGCCATCTATTGCCTGGTAATTGAAGCTGTAATAACTTCAGTGGTCCAGGCGGGAGGTTAGCAGAAGGAGAGCACACAGAGCAGCAACTGGGTGATTTCCCCAACACAATACTTTGACAAGATTTTGGCAGCATTTGCGACCCTCTTTTACCCTCAGCCATCAATACAGCTGGTATTGATGAACAGAGGTTCATTCACTGTACAGAGCTACAGGCTACAAATAGTCTTCCTTGGATGTAAAAAGGGTTGTTGACACATAACGCAATGCAGACCTCGTCCTGCTCCTACCTGTGAGATCCTGGTCTTTCTATAAGCAGCAAGTGGCTCCTGACTCGGGCTGGTTTTGTGGGAGACACAGCTGAGAAAGGGGAGAAGCAGCTCTGTGGCTGCTCCGCACAGAGGGATGAGCTTCAGAGGATTTCCATCAAAATCACAGTTCTGCAGACCGGAGTTAGTAACAGTGGGAGGATGACAGTGTTTGGAGCAGTTTGGTTCAGAGAACAGACAGCTTTCCCCTGCACGTACACATTTCTGCATCGCTGATGTCAGCTCGCTTACCGCTGCCTCAGCCGTTAGAGAGCTCTGTATTCATACAGACGTGTTTTCCCTGGTGTACGTACCTACATGTGCTCAGCTCATGAAAATGCTGTGGGACAGAGAGCTCTGGTCTCCCTCTGAAAAAATCACAGGAGGGATCGGCTTCATGAGACAGCACCAGATGACACTGATTTCCCCGCACCCTCAGTTTGCTTCTATCCTTCAAGTGCATCGCACTAAACAACAGCCACTGACAAAAACCCCAGAAACAGCATTTTAGTCCTTTTCCACACAAGGAGAACAAACATTTCCCTGTAGGTCCATTTTGTTTTGCGCTTCCTCACTGCACGGCAAATACGTAACAAAACAAGCACACTAAAAATAAAGTTGCAGCTTTACGGTCTTTGTGGTGCACGTTGGCGGTATTGGTTTGGGGTGCAGGTGTCCACACTATCACTTCGCCACCACAGATGGCAGTAAACGCCCTTCATCTCCATGCTCCCGCCTGAGAGGTACAATCTCATCAGCATCCTTATTTTTGTTTTCCTGAATCACGAACCCGGTTATACAGCATCCTCCCTACAAGCACTTCTAAGGACATCACCAATATTAACAACTTAAGGCTCTGGGCACCCCCAGGGGAGAGTGTTACTTTACGGACAAAACATCTCAGTAATCTCACGTGCCCAGGACAGGCACCAGAAACCTACACAAAGGCTGAGAAAAGAACTCCAACCTCCAGGCAGCCAAATGGATCGTGGCTATTGTCCTTCTGTGCAGGCTGGTGCAAAACACGGACTTCATGTCACGAGCTCAACCAGCTACCAGAGGGCCGACCTGTCCGTAGGCTGCTCACGCCACAGCAGAGCCACAAAACCATGACACGAGAGCAGCCTGTGTCCATAACTGACCGTGCTGAGCAGTCATTTCACCTCGAAGAGAAATGCAGGGTGTGGGGTTAACTTTTCGTGTTCCTTGAGGTTTCCCCAGTGGAATGGACTTGAGGAAGGGCTGCCGGTGGCGCTGCCGCAGCTGATAGGTGGCAAGTGGCATGGGGACCATCGGGGCAGCTGCGTAGCCACGTAAGGATGAGGCAACCCTGGCTACAACAAGAAGCATCAAAGGCAAGTTTCACTCAGAGCAATCCAGGGGCTTCCTGTAATACCAGGCAAACAAGCAGGCCTCTCCTGTTTCTACAATTATTAATTGCAAAATAATGATTTCCCCGAGAAAGAACTTTAATTCCTCAAGTTAACGGTATTCTCACACCTGTTTGCAGTAAATATTCCAAGGAGAATTTGGGGAGGAAGGAAAAAACCCACCACCCAACCATACATGAGTTTAACACAACTATTTCCAAGCATATGCTCATAAAATGTTGTTTGGGGAAGATTAACTGAAGCGCTGATGAAAACGTAGCCTTTGTTTCTGACGCCAAGAAGGTTACTCAGAGCACCAAAACTTGAAGCGATTCCCTTTTGTTCCTGTGCCGAACGGGAGCAGGTTCCCCACCCTCCTCTCTCTGCTTAGAAAAAATGGCAAAAATTGACCATTAGTTGGGAATTAGCTCATACATTAAATAATGTTGTAAAATATTTTTATGGCGCTACTTCTAGCGGTTTTAAAGACGGCTATTCAGGACAGCTAAGGCTCAGGGTAAAAGATATATCTGAAACGGGAACATTGTCTTAAAACGCTGAAGATTACAACTGATTGCAAAAAGGCGAAGCATCGACATTTACAGTGAAACCGTTCTTCTCTACTAAATACAAAATATCTTAAGTCTAATCACCTCATAATAATTACCTAATCATTATTTTGCTTTTAGAATATTTATTTAGGCTTCAGTTACTAAAATTTCAAATAATCGGGGGCCTGCTGTCATGGCTCTTTATCCAAATGACTCCTGGTCTCTTGTAAACAGTTCTGTGATCTGATTTCCATTGGGACAGGAGTTGTAAAAGGCCAGGGATTTGCGATGGATTTACACGTATACTGTTTCAGTTAAGTTACCAAGGTCGACTTAACAGCCCTTTTCCTCAGAGTCTTAAATACATTTGCCACCCAGTCTCTTTATACCGTGTTCAAGGAAAGGGGTGATGTGATTGTAAAGGGTGCTTAAACTTCACTGGAAACCCCAATTTACATTCTTTCAGCCAGGAGTGGGGTTTTTTTTTATTTTATTATTTTTTTTTAAATGAACTTTGTGGAGTTGCTAGAAAACCGATTCTTGCTAATACACACACAAGCGAGACACAGGTTTCTTTGAGTTGTGAAAAGGTCACTCAGGCTTTAGAAAACAACAGAGAATAAACACTTGCCACTCAATTGTATTGCAGGTATTAGTCTAGCCCTCTGAAGTCCAAGTCTTGTTCTCAGCAAAAATATATAAGATGACTGGCCCACGATAATAGATCCCTTCTAAAAGCAAAGCTCCTCCAGACTGAACATCACACAAACAAACAAACATTGACACCCTTTGATAGCTCGCCACCTTCTCAGTAAAGTCCAGGTAGCCTGACTTGTGGTGGTTGTGCAGAAACGTGCTGACAATAAAGGCAAGCAACACCCGTGGTTAATTCTCTGCTCTGAATGACTGGTCTGATTGTCTCGTTCACCTGGCAAACAATTTCTTTTCTAAATGCTATTGCAGGCACAGATATAATTTCTCTAAC
The DNA here is from genome assembly GCA_009769605.1 of Bucorvus abyssinicus. Taxonomy (NCBI): domain Eukaryota; kingdom Metazoa; phylum Chordata; class Aves; order Bucerotiformes; family Bucorvidae; genus Bucorvus; species Bucorvus abyssinicus. The sequence goes on along the minus strand of CM020024.1, from coordinate 933,691 downwards.
GCTGCAGAAGGAATCAGATTAAAATATGATACAGAAGCAGCACTTACCTTGGGCTGATTAATATGCTTAAGCTGTTACTGTGCCACCATGCTTAAAAGCATAAAGATACGCTTTTCTACGCTAGTCTATATATATTGATACCTCCCGTGTGCCAGGAAAACCTCTTTGATTAGTCACACTAAACCATTGCTTAAGTGGTATGAATTTCTCAGGCCTGCACTTTCCATAATCAAGTAATAAATTCTGGGACTAATCATAGTGCTGTCTCTCCTAGGTGATGTGCAAGGAGATTCATCAAGAGTTTCTTTAACCAGAGGAAAACTAAAATGCCTTAAGTAATTAAAAATGCATCCTACAACTTGGAGCAAAATTAATTTCAGAGGTCATAAATGTAGACTGAAAGCTATACACCGCTTCACGGCAAGCACTTGACTCTGTTCTGGGAGGGATTTTTGTTCGAGCATGAACTTCTGCTCAGTCCTAGTTGGATCAGCCTGTGAAAAAACCCCCATTCAGCAGGTAAAACCAAAGTGCTGTTGAAATAAAGATAGTCAGGGTTTCCTTCTTCGTCTTTCACAGCGTGACAGTGACTGCCTGCGAAGGCGGGTACATGCCGATCTTTGACAATCCAGAAGCTTTCTTCTACCTGCATGCCACCTCTTGGAGCTGCAACAATCAGCTTTGAGCGAGGGGGTGGTCCGAGCCGGGGTTTTGAACTTGAATACATGAAATATATGAATACATGAAACCCTAAGACCTACAGAGCACTCTTCAGCACTCCGCTGCCCTAAACGACAACATTCCTTAAAGCCATGCATGAAATTTAATCTAATTCTTTTGTACTCGTGTTACCATATGCTTGGCTTAAACTTTGCGTTTTTAAGCCAAAATGCAAAGTTAATCTATCATAATGCCCCTCCAGGTGAGATTTATTATAGATCACTTTCTAAAACCCGTGTGTTCTATGTGCATGTGCATACCATATTCATCTTATTATTATCCAGTTGAAAAATTCCCAGTGTGCGCCACGCCTCAGATATAATAGCAGGCATGCCAACAGAATATGACACTTATGCTAATCTGCACCCTGCTGTGGAAAAACATACACAAGGATTCCATTACCACATTCATTAGGCTGCAGTGCACTTCATCTTGAATAGGGATTATGAACTATAATAGAGTGAAAACAGTTGATTGAATCCACTTAGCCAAATCTCTATGACATTAGCCAAATATTTCGGCGTGAGGAAGAGGAGGACTTGAACCTTATCCTGGTGGGATGTGCTGCCTTCGGTCCGTCTCTCCCCAGCACTTTGGTTTGGTTGGGGGCAGTTTTGAGAAAGCCAAGGTCATGATAACACTGTGAATATTTAAAACACCATCTCAGCACAAAGTGCTGCTCAAGAATTAGTCAAGAACAACATGACATAGATGCTGTTGGGACACACGCACTATTTCTTTCTTTGCACAGGTTCTTCAAAGCATGTTAGAAAATTCTTTGTGCACCTGCTATATGCTTTTTTGGCACCGATGGACTAGATTTCCAAGCTGACCATATGTGCAGCAAAACCTCCCAGTGACGACATTATGCTGCTTAAATGGTAATCACATTCAGATGAAAAAAGATATTGTCCAGTTCTGTGTTCGAGTTTCCCAAGTATGCTTTGAGTGTATATTCAATTTTTGGTTCTACACAATACAGTTGCCGCCTGAACAGCCTGCCTTTCTTGGCAGAAAACTCAACTCCAACTATTTAAAATATTGTCAGAAATAATAAAGACCGGAATACAACTTACCACTCAAGAAATGCTTTGGAATTTAGTTGTGCCTAGAAAAAAAAAAAAAAAAAGAGAAAATAAAAGAAAAAAGGAATGAAGCCTTCCCCATGCACAAGAGTCAAAAGATGATAATAAAAACCTTCTGTGCTTGGTGTTTAGTAATTTCTGGGACTCTCTTGATTATATATGTCCTTTTAATGTAGTAACTAATTAGCAAGTTCCTGTTAGCAGCAGCACAACGTAACTGAAAGGAGAATCGCTGAAACTTGTGATAGAAACTCTGTCACACTCTTTTCTTTCAGTTAAAAAGCAAAAGAAAATAATAGAAAACCAAGGAAAGAGTCGTTGAGCAATCAAATATATTCAGTATGTCTAAACTCTGTTTTCCTTCCATGCATCTGACCCACATTGCACGGTACTTGGGGGCATTTGCTGAGCTCAGTCATCCCCCAAGAGGTTCCCGCTCCTGCTGCGCTGTCTTTTTCCACCCAAGTGTTGGCAAAGCTGGAGGTAGCTCCAGCTGGGACAGACAAATCCAGCATCAGCCAACGCCAGTCTGGAGAGGGGACATCCCCCCACCGCCTGCCATCCTCACAAGGTGAAGATGGCCTGGGTCAGTAAGGATGATTGCTGAGCTCTTCCATCCTAAAAACACAGGGATGGGGAATTGGGGGATGAAGAGCAGGTGCTCCTCTCTGCACCTTCTCCTGACTGACGGCGGTGAAGAAGCCTACGAAGAATCTAGATAAAATTATGAGTATAAAACCAAGAGATGGATGAAGTTGATAGGAAGGATGGGTAAAAGTAGTATGTGGTGGCAGAATTCACATGAAGGGAAAGGAGACAGAGATTAGATAGGGCTTGGCAGTGGGAAAGCTGGGAAGGACCCATACCAGAGGTGATGTGGAATGAAATACTGAACCAATTTGGAGTCTGGGGAGAAAGAATGAATTTCTGGGCAGAACCCCCCCATCTTATACCATGGCAAGACATCCAGCATCACCTTAATCAATGTGCATGGGAGACCAGGCAGCTAACCATCACAGAGGCACTGGGTACGGCGGTGGGGGTTCAGCAATAAGACCATGTATCACGGTCAGGGCTTACTGCTGGCATTTTTAAAAAAACCCAGAAGTCTAATAACATCTCATGTATGGAATGGCTGATTCTGCAGAGCTAGCAAAACCATCAGTGCAAATGGCACCAGGGTCCAGCCAGCTTCGTAAATCCTCTGGTGGGATTCTGGATTTGGCATTAATTTCTGTAGATGAAAACAGTTTCACTGGCATCACTCAGTTTTCAAAGTCTTGCCCCAAAACAAAGAATTGGATTTCTGCACACACGCAGGTACTTAACTCAGGAAGACGCTGAGTGCTATCTGGAGGCGTGATTTGAGCAGAAGTTGAGGTAGGTCAGTATTTTGTGATTCCCAGGAATGGCAAGAAGGAAATAGAAATTTTACTAAGTATATAAACCACTTAATTTAGCACAGAGAAGGAATACGCTCTGGGGATGATTTTTCCCCCTTTTTTCTTCAGTTGAGGTCCAACTTCTATTTTTCGACTTTGAAAGGTAAGTAAGTGGGAGCATCAAACAGGTTGAACAAGGCACTGTTTTCTTGCTACAGGAACATGGCCCTTTGCACCGAGAGTGTAATACAATCCATCCTCTCTGGGACTGAAAATGCTACAGTGCAAAACTGTGTTTGAAAACCTCTTTTATCATTCATCGTCTCCAGACCGAAATCATTTTTGACAACCTCTGCAGAAAACAAGCAGCTTTCTGGCTACTGGCGAGCCGATTAAAGGGAGGAAACACATGTTCACTGTCAGACAGAGCCCCTGGAGAAAGCATTGACAACCTTTTAACCTCCTTTCCCAGTGAAAGTGCCCAAATGTTTCTCTGGAACAAAACCCCAGCATTGTTTTAAGCATCTTTTCTTTTAATGCACTATATTTTCCAAGATATTTTAAGAGTCCGAGGAATTCCATTTTAACGTGGAGGTTTCACAACCGGTTCCATTCCCATGCAAATGGTCGTATAAACAATTGTTAAGGGGGAGTATCTTTTTACGAACTTAACTTTTTTCTTCTCTTTCTTCTTCTTCTTTTCTTTTTTTTTTTCCTTCACTGTCTGACCACAGTTTAAATACCAACACATTGAAAAGTTCACTAACCTCTACAGTGATTTCTCAAAACAAGCCAAAAAGCCGCAGGAGTGAAATTTTTTGAGCAGTAGGAAGGCTGACTAGCAGACATTATTAGCACTTTGAGCATTCAAATCTGGCCATGGAAACTTGTGTGAGTTTTGTGAGTACGAGATGCTGGGGCAGGAAGCACCACACATTACTGATGTATTTGTTATCAAGGGAACTAGTTTCCACTGGATTTAATCATCAGCAATAGGGGAAAATAAATTTTCTTTTGATAAGTTGAACAAGATTTGTTTATTATTATTTCTTTCCCTTTTTTTTTTTTAAGGAAAGTGCTTTCAGAGCAATTGGTCTGGCTTTCTTTGTAGTTATAAGCGTTCACTCAGAGGTTGTTTAACATTTAACCTTGCTATTTTTACCTTAATATCAGCAGCTGGAATAGTTCTGTCTGTTTTGATAAAACAAGACTTTTTTCCATGTTGCATATTTGCTTTTACAGCTGAAAGGAACTGTTCCAGCTGAAGTAGGTAACTATAAAACTGCAGTGGTCTAAGCCGCCTGGGAGAGGAGTAGGTTATTTGATTAAATGTTCCTGTAAGTAACTGCATAAGGCACTGTCCAATAACACGCAATATTTGCTAATGAAAGATAAAAGGCTGCGAGCTCTGCAGGTACAAAGTCCCACAGGGATTTGCTGTTCCTTCTCCAAAGACTTTGTTCTAGCCAGGGCTCAGTAGCTCAGCTACCATTTAACTTGTCCTGGTTTTCACGCGGATTACGACTTGGCTGATGATAGTTGTGGTGGGGAAAAAATTTCAAAGCTGGAGCTTGGCTTTCTCCAATGTCACTCCAAAAGGACATTCTCCATTTTTGCCTTTTAATTTTGTTTTTCTTTCTTCAAAAATAGCCTTGTTTCAATAACAGAGCTCAAAACGCAGCCGGCAATGTTTAGATGGCAGCTTCATCTGCTTTTTTGGGCACGGCATCTGTTCCCGCACCAGTCAGGATTTTGCGGTGCTCTTCATCACACAGGCAGGGTTTTAAGTTGACTTGCTGGGACAAGCAGCACAGATGATGTCCCTCCTAATGCTGTTTCTCCTGGGTCCCCAGTTGGCTGAACCTACCTTCGGTAATCCAAGGAGGAGGATGTGTTTTGCGCAAGATTGGCAGTTGGTGGGGCTTGTGCTTCTGACTCCTCTAAATGCTTCTGGAAAAAGGCCACCCGTGGAGGGAGGGTATGCTTCAGCTGAGCACCTCGAACCAGGCGGGCCGGCAAACAATCACCGCTTTCTTCTGACCTGCTCCTGTCCCACCCTGGCAAACATTCCCGTCTAATGCATCTCCCACAGTTACAGGAAACAAGCTCCTTCTTATGTTAAGTAATGCAACAGATTTAAAGGAGGAAATTTCCCTGAGAACAGAGTTATAAAAGCAAAAGAAGCAATTCCTCAATGTTTCTCCTTTCCAGGAGATGTCTGTTGCACAACTTTGTCTGTCCTCCCACACCCAAGAGTTTCACAGCAGGACCTGACCATTAAAAAAGTAACATTTTTTCACCTTCTTCTCAGATCCAAAAGGGGGCCCTCCCCTCTTTTGAACTAGAGAATAAGAAAATCAGCTCCCATCCACAAACTTGTGAAATCCTTCAGAACAGAAGCCAGCAGCATTTGCAGAAGTGCCAAGAAACAGCTCTGAGCAAACTCGGTCAAAAATACAACACAACAATAAATAGTAATAGCCCTTGAAATTTTTAGCTGAAGATCATGACATGCTTCCTAAACGAGGTAAATATTGTTACACCAATTTCGTAAGTGAGAAAGCAGGAACTCGACAGCTGAAGAATAGCCTGAAGACAGCCAGTTGGTGGCAGGGCTGGAAATGGTTCCCAGACCCTCCTCGTCTCCGTTCCACGCTCCATGTCTCCCGCAACACACACTGCTTGCACGCAACAGCTCCATGCAATTTAAGTTTGGAGGAAATACAACTTTATCCAGGCTGAACTGTTTATTACAGGCTATGAAATACCATGGATGAAGTTACCCTTGTAGTAAACTCTGCTAATCGTGTTCAGGCGAAACCATGCGCAAGGCTATGGAGAAATGCAGAAAATCAGAGCTCACCCACCGCTGATTTAGGCATACATAGCTGACCCTTTTCTGTGCGGACAACTCTAAGCAGGTGAGTTTAGTGACTTCTTGTTTACCCCCTGTTCAAAGCTTATTTTCTAGAAAATAACCTTCTGTCTTGAAGAGGCAATATACTGCCTCTCGTACTGGCAGTTTGTTTGAGCGGTTATTTATTCCAGAAGTGCTCACGTTTCCAATTTATATTTGTCTCATTTTGGCTCCTGATACCAGTTTTGTTTTACATCATTTTTCCACCAAATTAAACAATTTTGTATTGCTTAGTACTTCCTTCCCCTGAGAACTTCTTCAAGTCAAGCCAGCTCTCAATCTTCATTTCTGTGAAACTGAGCAGAGGCGGTCCTTCATCCCTACCACCTTCAGGAGTTTCCTACAGCTACTTGCTCGACTCACGTCTGAACAGCCTTCTCCAAAGCGGAAACCCCAACTGCACATCCTGCACAAGTCTCAGCAACGCCAAGTATCAGCAAAAGCACCTCCTGTCTTTCGCTTCCGTTTCCACATCCAAGCACAGTGGCAGTGACTGCTGCTAACGCCATCGTGCTGGGGCTTTGCCTGAATGTTACCACATCTAAATAGTAGAAACTCCCCAAGGTGGCTCCGTTCTTTCAGCATGAAAATACATTTGCAAACATCTTTTAATTGTTGTAGGCTAGCAAGACACTGAGCCTACTCCAAACGATTTCTCTTCCTTGTCATTATTTACTGGTGTAAATAGAGCAATAATTCATTGTTATTACCTCATCATTATTTACCAACATAAGTGCATAAATAATTCAATGATATTCATATTATTATGTATAATACCATGAATTACAGGAATAAAAAAAAATCACAGTGGTTACCACTAAAAAGTCAACATTAATCAACGTTTGCCTCAATGTTCTGTAGGAGATAGCATAGTCTGCTCTGCCCTCAGAATAGGAAATAAGTGTGGTACCTCAGACACCACACTATGGTAACAGTTGGCAGATGTCGCTTCCAAAACAGTAACCACTGCAACTAGAAATTTAATTGGAAAATGCATTGTATCATCTTTGTTTGGAAAAATGGAAAGCCGCAGTTTCTAAGCACTCACCTAAACGATCAACCGCAATGTCTTCAAACAAATCTGTCCAGAGAGGTTGCTCAAAGAGCGACCAAGTATTTCTGAAAACTTTCTGTAGATCTGATTCCGTATTTCTGCCCAAAACTTCTGTTCAGAGGGTAAGTGGCTTTCGGGGAGGGAATAGACCAACTTTTTTCTTTTTTTTTTTGGTTTAGTGTTAAACTTTTTATTGAATACTTCTAGTTTCAAAGGCAGAGCCATAAAAAAAAAAAAAAGGCATCCAGGAAGAAGGCCTGTTTTTCTTTACATGCATTTTGTAAAAACTAATAATTTTGCAAATACCGGTCATGTCTTGTCCCCAAGCATTTAGGCTGCTATTTGATTACCATGATTCTCAGACAGCAAAGGTAAAACAGCCCATTTCTTCACTGTCCAGTATTTGACTAAACTCACTTAGTGTATGTGAGAGATCAAGACACTGTCCCACAAGGCTGCCTTAAATTCAAGTCTAGCACCTCGGTCACAGGAGGGGACACTAAACATCAGTGACTAATTCTTCTCTGTTTACCCCTATGCCTAGATTTTAAAAGCAGCATTTCCACCTATTGTTAGGGTTAGACCACTTTGTCTCTCTTGAAGTTACTGTGAAGCATCTTCCAAACCCCAAAGTACGTTGGAGGTAGATTCTGGACACTCCTGACAAAACTGTATGACGGTAGAGTCCATCACTATGGATCTTAATGCCATCACATCGGAAACTCAGGCTCACATTCACACAGACACTTATGTAAGCTCTTTACATGACGCTTGGGCAGAAGAGGAGACAGACAAGATATCCCAATGACACTGATAGTTAATGGACCACCAACAATGTAGCAAGCTCTCAATTCTTTTATCCTTCCAAGCCATATTCTAATTCAAAATTCAAACTTTGTCAACAGGAAGAATCACCTTCCCAATTAATAGGTCATAGCTGGCATATATGATGCCAGACATTTACAAGTTACGGTTCTCCAAATATTGGAAGGTTCCCCAAATCCCTCTAGCTCATTTGCCTGTCACTGTATAGGAAGAACAGTGAAAGCGGAGTTTAAATCTGCAGCACCACAAGATGACTTTGATTAAAATGGGAAAAGTTATTAAAGTTTTCAGCAGCACATTAGCTAAGGATGCTCAAACTCTAGATTTCAGTTCCCATTAAGGGAGGAGGAGAGAGGGGGAAAAAAAAAAAAATCAGTATCCATTATTTCTAACTGGGAAAAAACCCAAACAAAACCCATCAGATGCTGTCAATTGATCAAGATGTTTCCACCAAGAGTGAAGACAATTAGTAAATTAAGAAACAATTGAATAAAGAGGTTTCACAAGACACAGAAATGCCTAAGACTTTTTTCTACCGAGCTCTAGTATAAGAAGAAAAAACAGGAAAACAGCCCATACATTAAAGTAATGGAATATTCTATTCCCCAGGACAAAAAAAGAGGCAACATCCCTCTGCTCAACTATTATTCTCCCAGTTTGTTCCTGCTTTTCTCACCGTGGAGTAGATGCATACCAACTCCCTCACAACTCTCAAAGCTGACATGAAATGATTCTTGCTGTGACAGACTATCCATGCTCTGTGGGGACCAAGACCCAGAGATACAGGGTGATGAAGAACTCTTCCACTTCATGAAGGCTTCCCAAATTGACGAGAGATTACAGAACATTATACTCCGTACACATCCAGCCAAACGACATTTTTTCCTCTGAAACTAAAAGTGCTGCAGCAAAAACCATTCAGTGTTTTTTGTCACTTATGGTCATGCAATGGGTGTTGAAAACGACGAGAAAACTTCATCGGAGAAGATGCGGCAGTTCCACAGGGCTCACCATCATTTATTAGATACAGCAACTCTGTTTCCATAGGCAAACCCGACACCCACAGCTATTTAGAGAGACTGCTTTCAGGTATAAACAGCACAGCTCCAGGCAGGAACGACCTAACATATTCAGGGTTTGATTGAAAACACAAGCGGTTGCATTTATTTAACTGGGTTGGGATCAAGCCCTTTGAAAACGGCACACGTGTACGTGTGTTTGTATATATTTCATGCAACGTAACTCTCACGTTCATTGTTTGAAATGCTAAACCTGAAGTCAGGAAAGAAAGAGACATCCTGCTGAGATGGACACTTAAGGAGTTTCATGGAGCTGTCAAGCCACCTTGCGATTTTTTCTTGCATATAAACGAATATAAAGGAGTTGTCTGATACCTAAAAATGCAAACTTAATTACTTTGGGGTTGATTCTCACAGCCTATACATACAGTCTGCTTGTTCCTCCCTAGCTTAAAACTTGCAGAACAAGATAGGGAGTGTGGATTATTCCTCAGGCTCTTACTGAGCCTTGATACCAGTCACTTCTCCCACACCCCAGTAAAACACGTTCTTTTTAAATATAAAATGTCATACAAATATGCATCCTGAAGGAAATCAAACACTGACTGAAGTCTGTCTGATGAAACTGGGTATCAAAAACCTCAATAACATTAACAGGTTTTTCTTTTGCTGTATTTCAGCCTGATTATACCAACCTCTTTAGGAAAACAAGAAGGAAACAAGAAAATGAAGCAAAAAGCCATCTTAAATCTCAGAGACACCTTTTAGAGGCTTGGGAAAAAATTCAGTTAATACCTGTATTTACACAGATCCACGCTTCCTGGCTTTCAGTATCTTTGCTCTCTTGCGTGACCATACAACATGTACCCCACTAGTATCTAATTCATGAGCATGTGAGGTCTTGGGTTCTGCTCCCCAGCCTGATCGGGCTCAAGAAGCACCAAACCCCCTCATGGGAAGGCCGGTCTGTGAGATTTCCAGGCTCCTGATGCAGGCACTAGAAATTCAGAGAGTTGGGAGAAGCCCCAGAAATTAAACTACTGAATTTTTCGAGGTTCACCTCTCTGTAACAAAAGACCTAACCCACCACACAACTTGGGCATTAAGCCTAGGAGTAGGTTATTCCAAGCCTTGCCTCAAGTTCAATACGTGCAGTAACTCACGGGTCATGAAAATGGAACGACTCCCTTTTGGCTTCAAGGGCAACTGGATCTGATTATACGTGCTGCCGGACCTCGGCACCACGGGATGGGTGAAACACGGACTGTCAGCCCCGGGTCTCAATTCTCTTTCTTACAGCACAAGCCTTACCTGAAACTCCGTACTTTATGTGTTAATGACGTATTTCTTACAGCTATCCTGTGGAATGCTTAATTGAAGTGGTATTTTGTTTCAGTTGAATAATCCCTGGCTTTAATTGTCGTTTGACATTAAATTGCAATTTGCCATGCCACGTACGTTCCTGCGCACATTGTCAATATGATCATAAAGGCGATGTCATTGACCAAGAACATAATGCCTACTGAATGCCTTGAGAAAACACGTGGATTTTGAAAGTTCTACAGCCTTTTGTTGTTGTTGTTAAACCTCAACTGCTTTGGTTTCTTTAAAGCTCTTTGCTGCCCAATAACTCCAAGTGCTAACAGAACTTAATATTCCATTGTCATGCACGTCTCAGCTCTCACCACAGTGCTCTGTGAGCTGTGTTCAAACTCAGGTCAGCTTTTCCCTTGCATATATATATGTGCGTGTGTATACATACATAAGAAACATCTCTCGCATGGCTCAGGTCACCACGTGTGCATGGGGCATCAGAGGCAGCATTCTGTCCCTCTCCATATCTTCTCTGCCCCTTCTGCAAGGGCTGGCAGGGGCAGAGCCTGGGCCAGGGGTGCTCGCCGGCATCGGCCCCCCGCTCTGCTCTTGGGTCTCACGTATTGAATTTAGTCTCCCTCCTTCAGGCTACATGAATCACTGCTGCCATGAACTTGTGACCCTGGCTCCGTAACACGGCGCGCTGCTCTACCAGGACCATACGGCAGATAATGCGCAGCTACTTTGGTCTGTACGAGACCTGACATTCAAAAAGCTGCACTGAATTAACGTAAGACAGTGCATATCGCAGCGGAGTTCAGTGTGTGCTGGGAATGAAACGCTTGGGTAGTGTTGCCTAAATTTGGAGGAAAAAACTAAATCCATGGCCTCTCCTATTTCACTCTGATTGAAGAAGTAAATAAAATAAAGTAGGCTTACATGAAAACGTTGTCTGTATTAGTGCCATGTTATTTCAGCAAGCTGAAAAAAGTTGTATATTTTCTTTGTATTTCCTGCCTTGGTCTTGGGTATCTGGAATAGAGCTGGTATGCTCACAAGAGAGCACTCCGTTCAGTTTAGGTTAAGTTCAATTTCAGCTATATTTTTACCAATCTTCAATAAAATATTGCATAAGAAGTCCCGTAACAGGCTGAAAAAATTCTTAGTAATTTTGAGTTAGTGGGTTACTGTTACCCAATCGCAAACCCAACCGCGACAGCAAGTAAGAACATCCCAATGACGTACAGGAAAACAAAAGCAGCATCACGGTCTGGTCTATCAGTTACAGTAAGGTCATCATTAGTTACTCTTTTAATGGCTCATTTGATTAAATACCGAGCTATTGTCTTGCAATTATGTGTATCAAGTGGAATAAATACTCAGGTTCAATTAGGGATGTATTTTTTACTTCAGTCGGTTTAATAAAGTTGCTGCATTGCCCCAAGGGACTAATAAAGAATATTTTTTTTTTTGACAATGGCAAAGTAAGCATTCTCATCGAAGTGGCCGGCATGTGTAATTTGATGAGCTCGCTCAAATAGTTCGACTCTGGATCAAAAAAGCAAATTATACTCACTTGACTAGATCGACTGTGGATCAAAAAAGTAAATTATATAAGTGGATACTGCAAGGCAGAAACATGTGGACACAGCTGTAGTGTCATGTGTCACAGCTTCGCTCCGTGCCAGCTGGCATCGGCACAAAGGCAGGCCAAGCCAAACAATTCCTGTTATTCATAACAGCAAACGTGCATTCAAAACACACAGTGCAGGCTTTATAAAATAACTTGGTATTCAAATGCATCCACACTGCGGAATTGTTTTTTAATCACACGTCGCTGTGTGCCAGGCCGATATGCCAAACTGCCCTACTGGTCCTCAAGTTCTTGTCTTTACCCAAAGCACTGGAAATGCAGGTCTTGGCCCATGTATCTAAGGGCTATTTGTGCTCGGGCTTCGCAGCCTTCCTTGTGCACTCGGTAAATAGATGGGCACCCTCGGCGCATTAAATATTCAGCCTTTCAATTAACAAGGGTGCACAACATGCACGTTTACGCCTATATTATAATCAGATCTTCCCTAGCATAGAAAATCACGTCATTAAGAAGTCTAGTTAGTGAGAAAGCCAGCAGTTAGGATAGTTCTGCAGACAAACTCCTTCTAGACTGCATTTATATTTAGAACTTAAATATGAAGTGCCAGAGGTATTCGCTGTACTCCTGTATGAGGGGACCTCTTCCAAGTATGCAAATAGGCTCGGCGTATCTAACCTCAATGGGGACTTCATGAAATATGCCCCTACTGATGGAGAAGGGGGAAAAAAAAAAAGGAAGGGAGAGTTCAATTCAGCTCTTCTCACTGCCATTGAGACAACTCTTACTTGAAAAATCTCCTCTGCCTCCCCCAGCCCCTTCCTCCTTCCCAATGCTTCAAATCGGTATTTTATTCTTGCAGGATCCAGCCTTACTTTAGCATATCTGAAGTGTCATCATACCAAGTGATTAAATGCTGGCCACAGAAGGTAAAGGCTGAAGTCATGCCAAACTGGAAATTTTTAATGACATAAAGCCCAGCTCCCCAGAAGGTGTATGTCAAGATCATCACTCTGAAGTCCCTGGCAACTCACTAACTTATGCCAGGTAACAATCTGGTAAGAATCTGAGGGTTTAAATATAGCCCAACTTAAAGTAATATTGTGCCACTTCCAAATTTCCCCTCCTTTAGGAAAGAAAAAAAAAAAAAAAAAGACCTCAACCCCTGTTCTCCTGCAGGGCAGACCCCTGGGTTCTTCTAGGAAAGCCATCAAGTGCTTCATCTCAGTGGTGCCAGAAGAGAGCGGGCGGGGGCCAGGAGCAAACACTTCCCTCAGAGGAAGCCAGGGAAGCTGCATTCCAAGGAAAGGGACTATTGGGATCCCTGCCCACGCCGCTGCCTTCTGCTGATTAGGGCTTACTGCTGGCTGCAGGAGCTCTGCCTGTGTGCTCAAGGCCATCTCTCCAGATCTGATTAGTTGAGCCAGAAAAGGAGTAATGAGCTTTCCGAGTAAACCAAAACAGATGTAAAAGGCTCGGCAGTGACACCCCCTTTTTCACCTTCTCCATTCTTTAGCTCCTTGTCACAGACGACAGGGCACAGCTTCTGCCGGGCGCAGCTGACCTCAGTCCAGGGAGATCTAAAGGACTGCGCCACTCGCCACCTTCCCAAGGATCTGGCCCCTTGGCTTTTGCAGAACCAGGCTTTTAACCGTGCCAAGAGCGAGAGACCTCTTTTCGTAAGAAACGTAACTAAAAGGCTGCCTATGGAGGCGGTTGGGGAGGTGCGACAGAGCTTCTATTACCCTGTTTACAGGAGCCACTCTTTAGTGCCTGGTGCCTACAATTCGCAAGCAGCATTCCGGATTTTCCCCTTTGGAAACAGAGACGAAGAAAATTACACTCACACTTCTTTCTGCACATCTTTTATAGCCTGTGTTCCTGCAAAGTAGCCTTTTTCCCATCTTCAGAGTGTAATTGGTATATGGGTTAATAGATACCAGACATCTCCTATCAGGCAACACGCTTTAAATAGGCACATCATTAGCATGGATTACTGAGGCCAGGTCTCCTGTTGAATTAATGGTCTGCAGGCCAGCTCCAGAGAAGGGTTTGGGGGGCTGCACGCTGGCTATCGAAACATCTAAACTTTGGCCCCAACCTCGAAAGGAAGTGTGAAACGCCTTGGAAAAACTCCCAGCTCTTAGGCTTTAACTGACATAAAAAGCGAAGCTCCTGCAGACATCCAGAGGACTATTCTACCCTAAACTCTAACAGCAACAGGGTGAACTCAAGTCAGAGCTTTTAAAAAGGACGTTGGGGCTCCAGTTTAACCCTTTCCCAGCCAACACTGCTGCCAGCTTTATTGACTTCAGCTTTATTGACCACTGACTTCAGCAGGGGGCAAGAGAGGTAAGCATCCGCCCCTTTGGAAACTCTATTCCCCTTCTGAGTATGCAAATCTTTTACAGGGTGCTTTGAAAAATGGATCTGAAATGTCTAGTGAAAGATTAGACCAGACAGACAGACTGGGTACGTCTACCAGATGTCTGCAGATGGTCCCAAAGCCTTTAGCGGTGAGTGGCACAAATTCGTACAGTGGGTAGGCAAAGCCGGATGACAAGTTCTCCTCCTTGCTGCAGGAGGAGGGAAAGGATGCAGTACCAGCAGGGAGAGGCAGTCAGCCTAAAACCAGCATAATCCTCCCTTTTCCAGTGTTAATGACTTTAGGTATTAATAAAACAGGGAGGAGTATAAATTTGCTGTTTTCTTTAAATATGGGGGGTTTTGCATAACACCTCTCTTAAATTAGTATTACACTCAAAAATAAAATCCATTGAGTTCTGTGTAAACCAACAGATGTTTCAGCAACAAGGGTTTGGGCTTTTTTTATTTTGAGTCCACGTACAATTGCTCACAGATGTTACCTGCCATATCTGAGTGATTCTGTCAGACTTGCTGTTTCGTATGTGAAGTTAGTGATGAGCAGGTTAAAAAGCAGAATATAAAGCAGGGAACACATAGTTGCTATCAGCTGATCTGTCGGAGATGCAAAAGCTGGGACCATCATCCCAAGCAAGGAAACCAGAAGTAGACATTTCAAGCGTATTACTGCACGTCAAGCCCTGGTCGAAACTCCTGCCGGGCCTGTTTATGACAGCATAATCCTCTCCAATAATGGCTAATATAAAACGCTATTTTTTTATTTGGCTATGATGTGGTTATCCGCTAGCAGAATTAGATTGACTGCACTGATAGGAATACCTACTTAAACACATAAAAAAAGGCAATAAAATCTCAAAAATGCCCTGTGATTCCTTTTTTTTCCCCCCCTCCATATTCAACTGTAATAGCTTTACTGAGCTGTGAAAAAAACGTCTCTGGAATAAAGACATATTGTTACAGCCCCTGAACCGGCAAACAAATGCTTAGACAGCGTGCTTAACGTGATGTAGAGTGTTGGCAGGGCAGGAGCCACAATCCTGAGCTGGATCCGTGCTGTTGCAAGGCTTGCTCAGCACCATAGCCTATGGACCAGGCTGCACCAAGCAGAAGCCTACTGACCTGCCACGGTCACCAAAACCCTCTATGGACATCTCTCATGTCATGGTGTGTGTGTGTAAGACTGAGAAGGGAGAGAAGAGCAGAAGCAGCTTTGATTCCTTCCCTCCACTGTTAAAAGAGAAAGGTGCCCAGGGGACATTCCTCCCATCACCTACATGAACAAGATGACAGCTTGAATGGAGGTTTCTGGTCTCCTCTACAAGGGTATAGAGATTTAAATTCAGATCAGCACCAGTCATGCCATCAGCTTAGTGCCTCTTCTTAGAAGAGGAGATATTTTATTTCTGATTACACAAACAAACAAATGATGACGTTTTGTGATTAATTCCGGTTGCTTATTTTCTGATTCTATCAATAACAGTCTATTCTTAAAATAGCTCTGGATAAAACAGGCTCGCTGTCAAAGGTCTGAGTTACACAGGTAAGGCAAAGCAAGAAGCCAAGAAAGGAACGTTTTGTTGGCCTCAAGTGGATGCAGAGACACAAAGTGTCTGCATTTGGCTGACCTCATGTCCCAAAGGATGCTATAGGCAGTTTGGACTTAGACACTGTAGCCCCACCTACTTAGGGGGCTAAGCTAAGAGAAGCCTTAAGGAAGACAATTGGTCTTAATTGCATAATATTCCAGAGGCTTTTGAAACATCTTGGGCTTTTTGGACTGGTTTCAGTGGAAATGGTGTGCAGCTAGCACGGAGCATTTCTGAGCAACGCAGAAGATGTGGTAGGCACAGGGACCCAGCTGTGATGACCACAAAAGGCAAGACAATCAAAGTACCTACTAGCTACATTTGGTCATTTCCTTTCTTTAGTATTGGGATATTTGCCCTTCCGATTATTTGCCTGGCTTTGAAGAAGCCAGCTTGGGGCTGCAGCCATCAGCAATAGCTGCAGGAGCGATGGAGGGTCGAACTTCAGCAGACCCCTCACTGTAGGTGATCCCCTACCAACTCCAACTAACTTGCACCTTACTGACTCAAATCCCCCAACCCTTCTCGCAACATCACCTTCCTCCCTGTCTAGCTCCCATAACACCAGAGGAAGAGTCTACAGAGCATCACCAAAACATGAAAAAAACCCTCAGTTAACTTCCTGCTGCAGCCATAGTCTCGAAATACTGAACCTGTCAGTCTAACCGTTTTGACTGAAAACTGGAGGAGGTCTATGAGCCTATGCTTGCAGAGCTTCAGATCACACCAACTGGCTACAGCTGCCTGCTAAGCAGTAGTACAATGCAAGATAAACCTGGTCCCTATCCCAATAAAGCTTGCTCTCGTTGCACTTTCTTCTGTCTTCATTAGCTGCAAAATATTCTCTCTTCTGCTCAAAATTCTTCAAGGAGGAGGCTGAGCTTTTTCTCATAGCTCAAAAATGTGTTGTAAGAAGATTAAAAAAAAACCCTGGCCAGCATTTTGTTCAGCAGCTAATTATTTAGGGCTTCCAAGAAGATATACGTGTTGATTTTAAAGAGGACTGATGCCCAGGCATTTTAGGAAAAATTTCACCTGAAGCTGAGCTACCCAAAATCATCACCCAACGTTCACCAGCGAGAGCAGGATTTTGTTTTGCAGAGACGGACTCATAAAAGCACTTAGACAGGTTGAGACTGAGGCAGAAGAGACATCGGTGAGAACCTCTCAGTAACTAATTTAAAGATCTCTGCACGTTTTGTTTGGAACCAGGAAAACAAAAGCTCTCAAACTCCCTCTTTGCCAGGTTTGCTATGAACCCAACCAAACGGCTCCTGCTCGTACAGACACTACGGAGTGCCTCCACGTTATCTGGGTTTGCTCGCTCCCTGCTGCAGCGCTGCCGGGTGGGCACCCCATCCCAGGAGTTAACTCGAGGTCTGACAGCCAGTGAGGTCACCCCCAATCTCGCCCAAGCCCGTATGCCATTACAATGAAGTAATAATGTATTTATGACACACCTAACCGCTGATGGCTTCTATTCCTGCTGGGGCTTCCCCCCCGCCCCAAGCCTGCATTTGCACAGATGTTTTTTTGAGAGCTGGTCTCCAGAAAGAGCCGTGCAGAAAACAAGCTATGTCTGTTGATTCTGGCTGACTTTTATAACGATAGTTGTTAGCACGCAGGATTTATGTTTCAAATATCATTTTAATTTCTCGGGCTGCGTTTTTAACCACAAAATGTTAATTCAATGGTGTACTATAAATGCCGCAGCTCCTTTATAAAAATGTGGGACAAGCTGTTTCTAAGGAAATATTCTGAGAGTCTGATTCATAGAAATACAACACACATACATTTTCCATGGAATTCGCTCTGAAATGTGTGGAATACATTCTACAATAAATTATGTACTTTTGCGATTCATTAAATCCTCTCCCTGCTCATGAGTAGAAAGCTCTTCATTATACACAAAAAAGTGCAATCAGCCAAAACCAGCAACATTCTCTTTCTTATAATATTCAGCAGACTCTTCCATTTCTGATCTTCAAACAAACAAAAAAAATCATCTACAAAAGCATTTAGGGAAAGCATATAAGTTAAGCTGGCAACCAGCTTTAATTTACACGAAGGCAAATTAAAGGTATCTACACACGTTAATTACTTCCGTGTTCAGCTGAAGGAGTTTGGGCTCAGAATGACTCTCATAAAAATCCCAGTGATTATTAGGAATGGATGACTACTGAAAAAGACATTTCTAGGAATATTCACGCTCATGTTATTTTTCTTTTTATCACTTTGTCCCAGCAACACTAACGCTCCTATGGTGCTTCCCACCAGCGCACATTTACCTGTGATGTGGTTTCACTGGCATGCATTTTCATGAAGAGAGAGTTTTAAGGTGTCACCTGTGGTATTATTCATGCGCCGTTTCAGCTTGCACGTGTTCACATTAGAAGCACTTACCTGACAGCCAACTGAGCAGGAAAAAAAAAAAAAGTATTGGGTGACTTATTTGGCTCATGACATTTAAACAACTCTAACCAACTGGCTCGGCTAGCAAAACAACAGAGCAACGTGCTTGCAATCGCTTTGTCAGGATAAATGACCCCCTTTGCCCTTGCTAGGATTACAGAGATGCTGAAAATAGATATTTCTGCCCTCATACAGATGTCAACTTTCACCTGTCCTGCACCACTTTCCCACTAAAGTGATTGCTCTTGAATGACAGCATCACCAGAGCTCAATGAACTCCCCTTGCTGGGAGTACCTCCTCTGGAATGGCCCTTGGCTGTCTCTCCACACCCTGCTGCAGTTTGCCTCCCCGATCGTCCAAGGCAGCGGCCCCGTGGCACCCAGTAGTGCTGCCCATGAACACTGGCCCCGGGGAGCCCAGGATGCGGCCCTTGGACTCTACCACTGCTTTGTGCCCAGTCGCAGCTGTAAAACAAACGGCAAAAAGGCAGCGCCGGGCAGTGCGGCTTCTATTTTGAAGGCAACACCCAGACTGGAAGGTACCTCGCAATCACACACTCTGAGAGCCAGGATGCTTTCTCTCTGCACAAAAGAAAATAAGAAATAAAATTTCACCATTCTTTTTAAATGTCATGTCCCAGCAGAGCAGACTCATTCCATCTTCAGATCATCCCACCATGCTCCGTTAGCTACCAGAAGATGTGAGCCAGTGTTACCACCACAACAAACTCCCGGTACAACCATATAATTTCAATTCTTCACACATTTTCTTCCCGTGCACACAATGCCTTTGGTAGCTCAGTAAAAGTCTCCTCTCTCCAGTCCACTTCCACGGGCTACCGGGCTGAAACAAAGCTCAGTTTCAAAGCTGAAGCATAATGACAAAGCAGGAGGGAAAGCATAAAAGAAATGACTTGGCGATAGCTGTGCCCGTGTCTCCAGAGGTTCTCCTGGCTGAGGACCCCATCCAGGGTGGGCCATCAGCTCTGCTGCCTGCCTTAGCCTTCCTCCTGGAACACGTGGTATTGAAACGGCACCTCTTGAAGAACTGCAGGTTGAAGCGGAGGCAGGCTGCCAGCCCCAAAAATGTCAGCATGCAAAAACCTCACGGCCCCTACAGCGGGGGTTTCTTTTGTCCCAGTATTGCCTCTGCTAATACAGGTTGGGAAACGGACTAGCTGAATGGAAGATATTCAGGGCAGGAATAACCTTTTGCTGTTGTTTCAGACTGCACCTGGTGTGTTGGGGTCGTGATGCCCAAGGCGCGAGCCTTCGCGGCAAAAAAACCTGGAGTCCGAAAAACAGCAAGCAGCTCAAAACATGAGATTTCTGACCAAGGAGGAAGAAAGGGCAAAAAAGAAGCAGGTAGCTAGTTCCCTGGATGGGATGGAGAAATAATGGTTGGATGAGGAAGTTCTTCAGAAGTCAGACTGTAAAAATACCTGTAAAGACCTCTCTAACAGAAAGAAAAGTGCAGAAGGAGGAAGAGGGCAGCAAGAGGAAGAGAGGAGGAACATTCCTCCCCTCCGGAGAAAATTTCAGTCCAAGTGATGTTTCACCCAGTTCCCCTTTCCGCGGTGAGGCTGCGCCTGACTTTTCACTCTCTGCACCTTGCCTAGTCATTTGCAATCATGCACAGTCAAGCCAGAGATAAATAAAAATTTTGGTAGCGTTTTACACCTCTGCGGTTAACACACAACAGAGTTGCAAGGTTGGCCATTTTTTATTTCTCTCTTGAGAAAACCCACGCATATCTTACCAGTGGAGCCATCTGCTGTGTATCTCACTTGGGAAAAAAAAGATGGCTATTGAGGAATGTCACTGCTCTGAAACAACACTTCAAGGGTGAAAGATGGCCTCAAAGAACACCAGGTTGAAGACAAGAGGGTGCCACCAGTATAGCAGTGTGTCTGCAGGATTTGTCCATTTCTCCTCCCGTCCCAAGACACTACCCCGGGAGGTCAGACATCTAAGAGCATTGCCAAGAGCTGATCATACGTGCTGTTAGCCACTGAACAGGTTTCCAGACATGGAGGTGCACGCTGCGCCCCGCTACAGTGGCCTAGGGTAATGCTTGGTTTGGGGTTTGTGTGTTTCCCCCTTCTCTTCTCATTGATTAGGCAGTTATTGATCCTGCTTGTCAGCTTGGACAAAGCCTGAGACACGTCCCCGACATCTGTAGTGCTCGTAGGGCTGATGCTCATCAGTAGCCCTGGGCAGCCGTAGCACTGGGACAATGACTCTGTGGGCTTCCCAAAGGAGCTGCCTTCAATGACCTTCATTTCTGTATTCATCTTGGACCAGTGGCTCCAAACAAGGACACCTTCCCTCTCTTTTCCTTGTCTCCTTTATCCACCCACCACTTCATCCCTCTCAGAATGGTGCACAATAAAATTATATAAATTGTAAAACTGAAATGTAACAAAACTAAAACTTCTTTTACGATGCTAAATTGAACAGACTGGTTTGAGTTTTTACATTTCCCGAGTACTTAGAGGCACCTGCAGAGGAGCATAAGGACTGGCAGAACAAGGAACGCACTATCTTAAAGTAAATGCATCACAACAAAACATATTTTGGTATTGCAGCTTTCAAAAGCAATATCACAAAGTGCTTTACAAGGAGAAGTAAGTACTTTAAGGGCAAAGCAGGTTTGAAGGCAAAGTTAAGAGAATGAGACACTCAACAGTATACTCCTGAAAAATGAAAATTTGGGTGGGAAAGGAAGGCAAAAAATTCTCTATCAACCTGACCTAGATTTAAGTGCTTATTTCTTGCAAAACCAACCAAACACACACAAATTTATTTAGCTTGAAAATGAAATGTTCCATTAGACCTGAAACAAAACATGTCGGTATAGACACTTGTAAGAAAACACAAACGACCCAGAAGGCTGGATTTTTCACACCACTGTTGCTGTTTTATTCTGCAGTTCAATGAGTAAAGTGATGATGCTTAACCTTTCTGTGATCGAAGGTCCAAGTAACCTTTCACATAAAACCAAGTAAAAGACAAATTTGCTCCCCCTCAGTTTTTTTCTCCTTTTGCCATTCCTTTGCAGATTTGGATGTGCACGGATGCATACACACGGCTTTTAAAAAACCCATTTACAACAGTTTCATGGAGCATAGGCAGGTTTCCAATGGTCTCCAAACCCCAGTTGAAGAGCCCAGGCCTGAAGAAGTCACTGAGATCTGAGAGACCTTCCTTGACTACCTCCTGCAAGACTCTGCTTCGTGCTGCTGTTTAGAATTCACATACAGCCGGGGATTTCATTTAATTTATAAATAAGCATGACATCTCCACAGAAGGGATGAATATCGGCTTCTCTCTCAAAATGAAACAGCCTGGGGATTTAAGCCACCCACCCACTCAGGACCAAATCATACATTCAAACCATGCTATGACTCTGCTAGAGCAGGATTTTGATCCCAATACCTCCCACAGCCTTGCAAAAAATATCTTAACCCACCAAGCTTTAGGCATAAATTCCTTTTGCTGGGGTTGTCCCTTTGTCACCTTTAATTAAACATTCATGAGGAAAGGAAGAGACACATTTATGGGTGGTCATTCATGTGTATTCAGTTCCCTGCGACAAGTCTGAGGCAAGTGCTGCAAGCTGCAGCCAACCCTTCATTTTCCTGGTGATTTTACGAAAAATATCTAGCCCCAAGTTTGCTTGTTCCCCAGCCAGTTTGGAATGAAATCTGCAAGTGTTTTCAGAGCAACAGGGACGTTGCTAATGGAGTGCTAAGAAAAAAAAAGTGGAAAAGGTAAGTTTTGGGTGAATACTAGTTAGAGAAGTAAGAAGATGAAGTGGATAGGCTCTGCAGCAAGCCGGCTCAAATCAGATGGTGAAGCCAGGGAGGGCAGGGCAAGAATCTGCCTGGGGCCATTGCAAGGCCAGGGAATCTGCAGCAAAACCAGACTCCAAACACGAGAGTAATTGCTGGACCTGTTTGTGTTTCCCAATGTGCTGCCCTTGGTCTAATGCAGAAAAGCAAGAGGAAAATTGAGATTTTTCTCCTGTTACATACTTGCTCCATAAAGTGGCACAAGCTCCTAAATGTTTATGAGAAGGAACAAGGTTTCCCCAAGACACAGGCTAGGAGATGTGGCAGGGGTCAGGCGGGGGAGTGGTTGCAGTAACAGTGCCCTTAACGAGCCCCATCCATGACCCACAGGGAACTCTCAAGGTCTCCCCAGGTAATGCATCCTCATGATGCCCTTTGGCTGCTAGCCACGATGGAGGCCTTCTGTGATGACAGGAGACACCAGGGTCCCACAGTGGTTGGGGGCATGGGGCCATAGCCCCATCAGCTCCGTCATTAATCCATCCCTGAGCAGAAGCAACAAGGGTTAAGTGCAACTTAAAAATTCCATTTGCTGGATGTACTGTAAGTGTCCACAGGACACTTGGAGCTGCTTTTTCCTCTCCTGATGAAAACGTTCTGCCTGAAGCCTGGAAGCTCCCTTAAAAGCACACACACACACACACACACAAAATACCCATGGGAAACTGTGATAGGTGTCAGACCAAGTTTCAGGCAAGCTGACTGATGAAACAGCAAGCACAGAACAATACCGCAGCCTGTAAAGGGCCAGAGGTCTTTTCAATGGGCACAAACGTCACAAAACCTACCAGCCAACTAAAAAGGGTTGAAATTGTCTTTCAAAAAAATACAGATGAGAAAGGCATGGATTCCTCTGCCTTCATAGAAAGCACAAGTTAGAACGTACAAGACATTTGGATTTTTAGCTGACAGATTACCTCATGAAGGCAGTCAGTTGATAGATTAGCACAAAACACAAACATGACCTGAAATCTACTGCTAGTCAAACAAATTAAAAAAAAAGGGGAAATCGTAGTGCCTAAGGAGAAAAAAGGAAAGGAAACAGCTATTCTGCAAGATGTAATGAGAAAATATTTTGGTTTCAAAGTGTTTTAATTTCCCGACACAAACTGGGAAGTGAGTAGTTCTGGGCTGATCTTGTGGCTGTACGATATGTCCAACATCTCTGGAAGGAGAATTTTTTCACATGATGTTGACTTGGGCTTTAGTGAACATGAATTTAGCAGGAAAAAGACATTGTACCGTCAAAGGATTTCACAGTCTAGACCCTACTGGGTAATTAACTGAGCAGCTCCATTTCCTATGCTTTCACTTTAATATTATCCTTCCCAATTCTGTAATTCTTCCTTGCTTCAGCTGAATTTTTTTTCTCCCCAGTACTGAAGCCTCAAGAGCAACCAAATAAACATAGACAAGTAAAAATGTACTTTCCACTGAATCCCAACATCACGATTGCATATCATCTCTTTTGTTAACTACAGGGGAAAAGACTGATGCACCGTGTGCGACAATAAGTGAATATCAGCTTCTTGTGCAACATCAAACACTGCATAGTTGTAAGACCAAAACGCAAACAGGAGAGGATACTCCAGGTCGTATGGCTCTGCTGCTCCTTCTCTAAGTTTACAGTGAATAGCCATCATCACAAAAAAATCACCATTACTTCATAAAGATCTTCAGCAAAGCCACATATTGTACATACTATGAGTTGTATGGAGTTAAATTCTAAGAATTTGGCTTAATTAATTTATGCAAAATGCATGTATGTGCAGGAGTGACTTCAAGCAGTTGAGACATACCAGGAGCCCAGCAGTGACACAAAATGCCCTTACAGTCAGGACAGCAGCTTTTAAATAAACCCGAAGTGTTAAAAAACAGGTCTGCTCTTACCAGAAACAAATTGCCCCCTTTAAAGAAGCAGTCATGAGAGAAAGAGAGAAAAAGTAGCAATAAAGACTCTAGAATGAACACCTTTTCAAAGTTGTTTCCAGAGAAGAATAAGTCCCATTATTATTGGCTTCCAGGTGCCTCTGCCTGCTGCTACCTGTGCTGTGCCAGCAACTTGCAATGGAAGCGCCCAGGAGCTGCAGCATTCAGACCTGAGGGGCACCTCCGCTCCGCCCAGAGGGCCACCGCTGTCCTGAGGCAGGCAGTGTATGGTGGTACACACACAGCTCAAGCGTGGCAATAATCTAGTGTGATGGCTTGTAACGACCCACATCTGCTGGGCGTTCAGATTAAAGGGCAACTATTCTGCACATATCTAATTCCTTGAGCCTGAAAACTCAAAAAGCAGGAGATAGTCTATCAGATCTGAGGAAATCAAAGAACAAACTCCACTTTAACTCATGTAACACAATGTCAATTCAATATTTCAGAAAAAAACATTTTCAGAAAAAAGTTCATCAAACTTCTCTTTGTTCTTGCTTCGTGATTTTTGTGGAGGCTTTGACTAAGCACAGAAGGTGGCTGCTCCTAGGGTATTTCTTTGTCGTGCTCATAAATAATAAAATCTCAAACGCACTTTGGTTTTTTGTTTTGTTTTTTTTTTTAAATTCCAACCTGGTTTCCAGTGCTGGAGGGACACCCCGGGTCCAAACTCAGGCCGTGGGAGAGCTCGTGAACCGGACCACCCGCTATTTCTGCAGTCCGAGTAAATAAGCACTGTGGCTCCAGGAGGTGCCACGCTGCATAAGAACAGAGTTGGGTGATGGCACCTACACCAGGCACTGAGAGGCATCAGACATATTTGACCTCTTTGGGTTAATCCAAAGCCCAGTGACAACCTGCAGACATTAGTTAGTGTATACGTGGGGTGAAATCAGGTAAAGCTGTACTGATCTCTGCCTCACATCATGCTTCTCAAAAAGAAAGCCGGGTCTGAATCCTGCGGAGACATTCCTCACCACTGGCTGCTCTGCAATGGGATTTCACATGTGAATCCCATCTTGAACCATAGCAGGTGCTTAGACACAGCTCCTTTCCCACCAGATATAAAAAATCATCACCAAGCTACTTCTAACAGACGATCAGTGACACCATAATGTACCCGAGCTAGGAAACTGCAGAGATCTGCTTGCAGATACTTCTAAGACTCCTTAATTTCCACAGGATATTTTTTCATGACAGCATATACTTCATCAACCTATCCGGGTTTAGACAGAGCACTTATCACAGTAGTAAGAGCACCAGCAAAAGCCTACAAAGTGAATTTGCAGCACATGAGTGCAGAGGACCGGCTGCAATAGTAAACATTTAGAGTTCTGATTCTTCACCTGGAAAAAATCTGCAGGGTTTCCCCAAGCTGTACCAATTTCCCAAGATGGAATCAGGCCCCTAGGTTGCAAAGCAAGGATTTTTCGAAGACTAATAATAAACGAGAAAAATATGATCTGAAAAAATTGCAGCCTTTGTACTAGTTTTTAGAGTTCACCTTTGTTGCCCAGAATTCCCTATCAGTATTTTTGAGCTTAAAGCAACTCAATAGTATTTAAAAACGCTACGCTGCTGGCCTTATTTGGGGTTAAAAAGATAACACAGCCTGTAGTTCAATACTTGCTGAATGTATTTTCTATGTTTACAGGTTTTGCTTAACTACCATTACTTCTATCTCAAGTGGTCATAAGTAACACATATTAATTAATGGGATATTTGCTGAAGTTCACTTTCTTTCCTCTTTCCTTTTACTGAAAAAGGGGGGCAAGCAGATAAGAGCTGAAGACATGCGTATTCCATTTGAAATTCATGATTAAAAAGCTTAAAAATTCAAATCAACGTAAAAAACTGTTTTATTTTAATACTGTGGAAGGTTTCAGTGAACTCCATTATTTTCACTCACTATTTGCTTGAATAATTTAGGCAAGAAAGCTAAATTATACATAAAGTGTACAGTTAGAAGAAAAAGTTCATGCACAGCCTCGGGCTATAGCCATCCCCTAATGATGTCTGTAGTCAGTGGAAAAGAACTCGTTAGACTGAGAGTAATTTCTCAGGGTTTAAATTTTTTTCTTAAAGCAATAATGTTCTTATAAAAACCTGACAAATAATACACTAACCCAAAAGCCACAAAAGAAAGGCCATTCCTAAGCCCACAGCCCTATAACTTTTCATTTCATTTCCCTGGAAATCTGGCTTTTCACAGCGTATATATTCTTGTTGGCTGTCTTCAGCGATCTGATTACATGAAACGCACGTCTTGATACCGTCCAGCTCCTACTTTGCTTAATCAGAGACCTCGAGTTTGCAGCTACACAGCTCTGAGTGAAGCCAAAACCTGCTGTGAAAGGAGGTTACTTTTACACTCACTACACAGTCCTTTTTGCTACTGGTTGCAGCTTGCTCTGTTGTTGCACTTAAGGAGCAACTCAAACTGTTAAATGCTTCTGGCCTGATTCGCTGAAGTTCTACACGCCCTTTAAACTTGACTAGAGAAAACGTGTATGGCAAAAATGGACCAGGCTACCGATACTCAATAAATCCGTTCACCTCTCACCTCACACCTCTTCAATCGGTACCGCAAGGTCAGACGCTGCAGAGCAGAGCTCCTGACAGCCGCGAACTCTGTTTGAGTAAGAACAAGAAGTCATTGTATGGAAATTAGCTAATATTAAGTTTGTTGATCAGACTTATCTTTTGATCAAAGCAGCTCAACTAGATCAGAGAAAGAGACAAGGAACTTTATTCAAATTGCTCCTCAAAATCCTTTGCATAAAATGAATAACTTTCTATAATATTAATGGTTTTACATCACTTTATACTTGTATTATTCTGTCACATTAGTTTAACATTACTACCATGTACAGTGGTTTAGCATTAATGTGATCACAAGAGAAATTACACTTGAATTGCACTTTCATATTGTTATATTGAAATCAAGGTCTTCTATGACACTAATATGAAGCAAACCTCAATAAAATATAGACTTAGTAATCTAAGGACATTTTTATATCATGTTAGAGCAAGAACACGTATTATTTCTTCTCAGAATCACTTGCAGTGTGACACCCAAGCAGGGCAGGGGGAACGGTGCTGTGTCGACCCCAGGCAGAAATCAGGGCAGCCCTTCACCATCTGTGAAGCGGTCCTGTGCCGCAGGAGAGCAGTGCTGCCTCCCAGGCTCTGTGGGTTACGTGTGCCTCTCCAGAACCATGCCCAGCAAAGCAGGGTGGTGGAGCCCAGTTCCCTCGAGACAGATCAGTTACTGCTTCCCAAACCTCAGGGGTGGTGCAGCCACGGAATAGCCACCAAGTTTCCACAACCCTCTAGAAATCCTCTCCCGGTTGATAGCAGGCCTGGACCAGAAGGACTGGGAGGTCCTCTGTTACCTGCCTCTCCTCTACGGCACGTGGTACAGCTCAGAAGCAAGCAAGCTTTGGCGGGACATGGGAAGGAAGGGCTTTTCGTCCTCTTGGACCAAAGCCCAGCAAGTTTGGGCCAGGACACCCAGACTGCAAGAATAAAGCGGCAGAACCAATGCAGTTACCTCCCCTTCTGCTTTACGCACTATAGGAAGCATGGCTGGAGGACAAGGACATGTAGATGGCCTTAGGAAAGATCAGAGTACAAAGTATTTGGCTAATGCTTGGGTGGAAAACAGGAACCAGCACTCGCAGACATAGCTGGGAGAGGGTCAGAAAGAACATGGACTTCACAGCCAGCTCTGAGATGACCCGGACCTCTCCTGCACCC
Source organism: Bucorvus abyssinicus (assembly GCA_009769605.1). Classification (NCBI taxonomy): domain Eukaryota; kingdom Metazoa; phylum Chordata; class Aves; order Bucerotiformes; family Bucorvidae; genus Bucorvus; species Bucorvus abyssinicus. The sequence continues at coordinate 905,859 of CM020024.1, read as the reverse complement.
AACAAGAGCTGGATGCAACAGTGAGCAGCACCCAGCTATTCTCCGTTTGAGTCACGCTCTTCGGGATGTCTCACGTGAAAGTAGAAAACTTCACTTCTCAAAACAATCCTTTGGGCTTATTCTAGTTACCTTTGTGAAGAACGAGGATGTTACAGACAAATACACCATAGCGCAGAGGAGTTCATCAAAAACAAACCAAGAAAAGCAGAACGGATGACTTCCAAGTCCCAAACAAATGACTTTGAAGTCCCATTTCCCTCTCACCGAGCACAGAGGTGTGTTCTCACTAGCTCTGGCCCTGGCCCACGCAAGGGTAAAGAGCACTCTCCAAAGTCATGCTGCCGAAGAATCATGTAACTCCGTTCTACAAAACCAGATAACCCTGTGGCTCAGGCACAGAGCGCATCTAACAAAGTGCCTCTGTGCAAGGACAGTCAGCGCTGGATCTCTGGACCCACCATTTAGCGTATGAACAACCTCCTCCTCCACAGAAACTGCTGTATTAGGAAGGTGTTGACCTCAACTTCACCACATCCCTCCTTCAACCTTAATCCCACAATGCTGTCCTAAACCCAAGATCTCACTGCTATGCTTTTTCCTCTCTGGTAAAATAGAAAAGAAACCCTCGTCATGATTATTGTTATGTGCATTTCCTTTATTTGCTATATTCCATCGTATCTTAAAAATGCCACCACTCTGCACTTCCTCTGGCAGGAATCCGTGCAGAACTAAAAGCAATGGAACTGGAATCCCCCAGTCTTAAGCAAGAGGATAGTTTTAAAGCCAGAACCCAGCAAAACAACAGGCCATGTCTCTACAGAAAGCAACAGACAAGCCACACTCACTGGATTTTAAAAAATTGGTTTACTTTTAAATGCTAGCAGCCCCCTCCTCCCAAAGTCCAGTTAATCCACATCAAACTGGTTCACCACTGCCACTCAAGAGTCCCTCTGCTTGCCCCCCAAGGCGCAGTCCTCAGCTCTACATACCAATGGCTTTCTGCCTTCCCATCGTGTTCCCTTCTGAGAGTTTTCCTCCTGGCTCTCTGCCATGCTGGCATTGCCAGGAGATCCCAGAAGAGCAACACTGCTCAGAAGCTCTGAGCTTTGCACGTATTTTGGTCACTGAAGCTTTGCAGGCAATGGCAGGGTGGGGAAGCACTTCTGGTTTTCAAAGCACAAAGCCATGTTTAGAGCTGCTGGTTTGTTCGCTCACGTAAGCACTGACATGCTCACAGGCTGTCTCGCCTGGCAGCAGCAGACCTGCTCAGCCACAGGCCATCCTAGCCAGGGCAGGCTAAGGACATGGCAAGGTGAAAGGCAACCGTCGTAGCACACGCCAAGAGCCTTGGGCCCATCCCTGCAGTCCTTTTCTCTGTGTCTGTAGCTAAAACAGCCTCTCCATTTCGGCTGATTTAATGCTCTGCTTTTGTCTGCATGTGTCTCTCAAGTGATCTCTGGCCAAGCTTTCCATTGGCGCTTGAGCAGGATTGCCGCAACGCCTGCGCCATGTCTGCGGTCACGCAGCGACACCGCCACTGCCTGCTGAGCAGCAAAGGCTGCATCACGGGGACTTCGCTGCCTAATGCCACCTGCCATGGCAGCAGAGATCACAGCAACACCGAGAGCGCTGCAAGGAGGAGTCCCTCTTTAGACCCACCTAGGCGTGCAAAAAGAGAGACCCATGTCCATCATGATCATTTGCTGGCATCCAGGAAAGCTCCCCTTCCTTTTGCTCCTACCTGTCGCCCGAGTAAAACACTGCACTCAGAAGCCCAACCATTTGCCCCTCAAGCAGGACTTTTCTCTCACTACATCAGAGTTTGTACAAAATGAAACCCCCAACTTACGGAAAACGGTGAAGTTGAGCTCTGTGATGATGGTGACAAGGGCACAGCCGTAACCAGAAGGATGCAAATTCTCCCGAAAATATCCCAGGATCCTGAGCACTTCCTGCCAGTACAAGGTATTGGTGGAAAACAGCTGGTTGTAAGCAAGTGCTTTGCTAGACCCAAAGGGGACATGCCAGCAACCAAAGGGCTGGATGGTGATCAAATGGGACAGATCAAAATATCAACCACTGAGAGTTGGAAGATGCTTCGGACATATGTGGAAGTATTTCTGCATCTGCTGGAGCAGCGTTCCAGCTTCTCCTGCCCTCGCTTCCCTGACCCGCCCCCCAGGACTGCAGAAAACATTTTGCAAGCATGATGTGCTCAACTCCTTCATCTAGGCAGGACAAGCGGGAGAATGGGCAGAGCCTTGGATACTCCAGCTGTGAAGCTGCAGGGGACACGTGCCACACCAAAACACTGCAGACTACTGTCTCTGCTGAGACTGTGGTGGTACAATGAGCCAGGACTGACTGACCACAGTTAGTCAGGGCTGGATCTGAAATCCGCCTCAAGATAGAGGGCTTTTTTCTGGAAACTGTTTATTCCAAGTACCACTGTGAGTACAGGCATGGGAAGGGAATTTTATTTAAAACAAAATGTGGATTTATTACATTTTTAAACCCCCAAGGTTCCATTTTGGTATGTAAAAAACTGTGACCAGATCTTCTGAGCGATGGGAACTCTTGCTGCTGGGCATGCTTTGGAAGTCTGATGGCTGCCATTTAAGAGACTTTACAATGTTCTCCCCAATTATGGCTGCTGAACATTGACAAAAAAAAGGCTTATGAAATTTTTTAAAATGTGCTCTTAATTATATAAGTCTTTAGATTGCTCTTCTCTGTTATAAAATTAACAGCTCATCTTGAAAAGAGGAAAAAAAATTGGTACTCATCTTTATTTAGACGCTGACGCAAATGAGATGCAAACTGCTAAGCACATTCAGGCTGGGCCTCAGTGAGAAGCATCAGACCACAAAGCCATCGATTATGCAGCCATGAGGGACCAACATGCTCCGCTGGCGCAGGCCACAGTGCTTTCAGAGTTGATTCCCGGGAAAGATCTCTCAGAAGAACTTGACGTTTCCTTTTGAACATTTTTCATGATGAAGAACATGTCACCTTTCCCCCCCAGCCCTAGGGAAGTTCATGATCTTCACCCTGCTACGTTGTGTGTCTGAACTGATCTAGCTCCACCAAACATGGGTTGGGCATGAGGGGACGGAGCTGCCCTGAGGTCAGGCTAGAGGACAGTGGGGGATTCTCTTGAAACCCCTTCTGGGGAACGGCACTGGGATTTGGCAGATTTAACATGCTCCCCGTGCGTGTTATTCCAGAAGATCAAGTCTCCCATAACCGTCAAGCTAACCAGACCGAGTTTCCCAAGCTTTTCATAGCAAACCAGGTTTGCCTCTTCTTTAGTCATGTCTGCGGGTTCTTTGCTGCTCGCCTGTCTATGCTCTTGAAGCCCATACACCAGAACTGTTGAAATCCTGACAGCTGGTCATCCCAAGTCAAGGAGCTTTGGCATTTACTTGCTTACTCAGACACCATTTCCATCAGCCTTTATGACTTTTGGACCTTCGCACACCAACACCTCCCCACGTAGCGCACAAGCAGACCCATTCGGCAACCAGCACAGGAAAAGATCTGCAAGGCTGCTAAACTGACTTACAGATATCAAACTCCACCATGGAGGTTTTTACTCAGGACTATGTTCCTCAGAGAAGTCTTCAGAGTGGCATTGCACAGCACTGCTTCTTACAGTGATGGGAAGTGCCCATGCTCCAGCAAGCCCCAGACTGAAAAAGCAGGAGGTGGCTGATGGGGCAGGATCGACACCATATACGACCTTACAGATCCTGTAACACTGCAGGCAACCACCTCCAGATCTCCACCTCTCACTTCACATCGATTTAGCTTTCTAGCTTTTATTTTTATTTTTTTAAATGCCAATTATTCCTGCAGGAAGGCTGCTCCAGCTTCACCCTTCAGATGGTTAGGCTCTTTTTTTTTTTTTTTTTTTTTATCTCCAGCCTAAACGTGTTTGTGGCCAACACACAGCCATTTGTTCTCATCTACAGCCATTTGTCCCCGTTCTGATGCAGTGCTACAGGGTAGCATTTGCCTGCCGCAGAGGATGCTGAGGACATTGGGATTCTCGCCATTGACTCCCAAGGCTCTGGAATAGGTCACTGCATTGGGGGTGGGGAGGGGAGAGAAGGGATAATCTTATCTAGAATACAGAAATATGAGAATAATCATATTCAGGAAGCTACTTTAGTCTGATTTGTTTATACATTATCTGAGCATTTTATTTTATTATGCATTTTAATAATGCAAGGGCTTAAAAGCTGGAAATGAGCATATTCCATGAGCTCAATATATTTCAGTTTGTACATCATCAATTGTTTTTCCTTGCGATTATGCAGTTTTACTTTATCATTCCTTTGATAACAATTTCTGCATAAAATCTGACTTTATATTTCATTTTCCCCCGTCTGTTATCTTAGCAAAATACATCCAAACCACCCTTTGTACTGCTGTACTAAAATAACAGATCAGGAGAAGCTGTGGCATAAGAAATCAAACCCATAATAATGTCTTTGGGTTTTGCATTTTAAATACTGCATTCATTGTTGCACTGAGGTTTGAGATCCCTTTTCAGACATTACTGAGATTACCTTTGGTAATGCCTATTTCATTGTACTTTGATATAAAATAATGTATGTCATAAATCATCTAAGTGACTGTCATTAGAGTGAAAAGCACCTACTTATGATATGTAACAATTTGCTTTTCTAATTTGAAACGGATTGAGGTATTTTAATTATATAAGGTCTAAAGCCCTTGTGGATGAAATTACAGTTCAGTGTAAAATCACTTTCTGCACAGAGCTGTAAGTTAGGAAATGATAACAGCTATACTCATCAATTCGTACTTTTTGGCTAGACTAAATACAGGAACAAATGGAAACATTTTTAATGGGCAAAGATCCATACTTGCAGTAACCACAAATCTAAGAAAAATCTTCTTGTTTAACTTAATCTTTCAACACAGTAGACAAAAACACCCCCAAACACCTTTACAGATAAGCAGAAATTCTTTGAACACAAAGACTGAAATTTTGAGTTGTAGGAACTTCACGGAAGTACAGGCAGGGTTGGACAGAGAGCGCTATTTAAAATCATTGGTGTGCTTCACGTTTTCAAGATTGCTTCCGTTTGGAAGTGAAATGGGGGTTCGGAGCCTCTTCTGTGCAGAACAATTTAAAATTATTGGAGCACTTCACTTTCAAGGTGATCAGGGCTCTGAACATGAACATTGTGGAGAGATTTAAAATTATGACAGCTCTTCAAATTGTTTAAAACATGGGGTTTTTTTATAAAATTGATTTTTCAACATTTTATTTCTTCTGTGGCTGGGTAATTACAGTAGACCAGAAGCTGAGGTGCTTGTCGGAGATCAGGACTCACTTTCGGCCTCCCTTCCTTCTCCTTTTTTCTCTTCTCTCCCCCTCTCTGCTTTCTTAATAAGTTTTCTGGTTTCCCTCGCTGCTGGGACAGACACATCATGCTTTGTTCTTGCTCATAAATCTCTCTCTGACCAAGGAACCAGGAAGTTATTAGGGGTGAGGAGAAGGTCAGGTTGAAAATTCAGTTTGATCAGATCCATTCTGGCAAAATAGCACTATAGTCACCTCGGAAAGTAACGCCAAACACAACTGGGATCAGGCTTTTAACCAGCGTTTCATCCGGAAGCACCCTCCAATACATCTCGCAATGGAAGTCACTGGGACTTCGAGGATTAAGGAGTAACCATTAGCTGGGATTTAGTTACATGCAGTCATGGACGTGCATGCACAGCTTTCCCCTAAATCCTTTTTTCTCTCGCTAAACGTGAACGACAATACAGAAAACCCCGTTGATTCATTAAGCACAAAACATAGTTCATGTTCTCTCATATTTATGGATTGAGATTCCCCCCACCACCCCCCCAATAGAAATACAAGTACTAAGCCTCCAGGCTAAAGAGGGCTTCTCATATAGACTATCTTTGGGATGTCATGGATGTGTTGGGGCAAAACCGGTTTATATCAACAATATCTTAGCTCATGTAAAGCAGCAAAGCTCAGCGGGGACCAGAGGAACTAGAAGGATTCCCTCTGCTAAAGATTCCTCTCTATAGATCAGTTTAAGTCGAAGTATGACTGTTTAACTTGCAGTAATACTCACACAAGTAACCCTAAGGAATCTATATAAAGCTCTGCAATCTGCCTCAGTGCTAACATTCTCAGAAAAAAGCCAACCAACTAACCACTTCACTGATCCTCCAGGAAGTACATCAGGGCACCCCAACAGAGAAGAGATAAAGCTTTACTTCAAAGAAATAATTAATAAATAACTTCTTATGGAACAATTTCACGGCTCTATTTTTATATAAATACCCACATGCACATATATAAGTTGATTAGTAATTTCTCCTAGACCAGAAGATCCTCCATTTGCCTGATCTTAAAATAAAGCTATTTTGCCAAGGTTTGAAGTAGAGCTTTACGTATTTGGTAAAAGGCCATATCAAAGTAAAATGAACATATTACTGAATTTTTGTCAGCTTGAAATAACACCTGCCACACACAAGGTCTTTAGCCTTTCATGCACATCATAACTTCAGTCTAAATTTAAAGGAACAGGGAAAGCAATAGAGCAAAGCTACCCAGATGTTGTACGGTCTGTGCAATTGTAAATTTAAAAGTACCAGCTTTCCATCCAGATTTTAATGCACCAGAAACAATATGAAAATTCCAAGCCACACTGGATTATTGAAATGACTGGCCATTTTGAAATGAATTTTGGAACAGATGTACAGGGGTAGGCAATAAAGCTGTGATAATAAGGAACATTTCTACATCATCTCACAAAACTACTAATCTATAATGAGGACCAAAACTATTCATGAGAGAGGGTGGTTTTCATTACTTTTTTTTTTTCAGCTCCAGTCTGAGTACTCCAGTTCCTTTACTCAGTTGTTAGATTTTGTTATTGTTGTAAAGCATTTGGTAGCTATCTGCCATTATCACTTCTAACCCACACCACAGGCAAGTGACTAACTTCATTTCTTCTTCTTTACTGAAGGCAAAGAGCACAGAAGGAGAGCAGCTGAATTAACTTGATTGTAATAAGACAAGCACAATAACTTCAAAATCTGCACTTTTTGACAGTGTTTACTGACCTCGGACACCTCCTTTGGGTGCTCAAACTCAGATGTCATGAGAGGCTCTGATTTGAAGACAACATAGAACATCTGCACCACAAAAGAAATGACCAGCAAAGCAAAGCTGGGTACCCTGAAACCTAACAACCCCACACACCCCCACAACCCAGCTGTTCTGAAATTTTTGCTGTTAACACAGAATAACACCCCCCAAAAGAGACATTATTATACTCTCAGGTGAATAAGATGGCCTCTAGACACCAGGAAGACAAGCTCCCAACTGCTTCCGCAGCTGAAAGCAAAGGTGATGCCTTCTTTTAAGCTTTCAGGTGGCCTGCAGAAGGGCTTGTGTGCCTGAAAATTGTCTAACATTACTAGTACATATCCAACTAAATTACTTTGTCCACTAAAAGATACCATCACTTCCAACAAACCTCGTCATGCTGACATAAAGCAGATCAGTCAGGCACGTTGGGTGCTCTGCCACATTAGGCTGCATACCAAAGGCTTGCAGTTACACATATCACTCACTACATTTTTCAGCCTATATGTTCAGTCCATCCTGCTCTGAAGAAAAAGCACAGACACATGTTAATCTGGGTCACTCTTAATTTCAAGGTTGCTAGATTTAAGCCATGTTGGTTTTTTTCATCAGGGACAGGAAATTTTGGTCTGGATCCAAACACCCCCAAGTTGTGCAGAGTCATCTCTCTTTTCCATGGCACAAAGAATGAGCAAGAGACTGAGGAAGGAGGGTAGAACATCCAGTTCCAACAAAAAAGCAATGATAGCTTTATTTCGGCAAGTTATCCCCTGGAGTTTGGCCAGCTCCCTGAAGCCTTAACCTCAATGCAGGTGACTGACAGCGCTGGCCTGACAGTCAACAAACACGCAGCTTTTAAACCTCTGCCAAAAAACGGCAATCAGGCAGGTAGAGAGCAACCACTGGGCTGCTTCGGGGACAGCCACCAGCTTCTGAATCGCCAGCTCCTGCTCCCCTTTTCCTACCCAAAGCCCTGCTGAGTGCTTATGAAACAGGACAGGAACACAACGCAGGATAATTTTGCTTTGGTATGCACCTGCTCATTCGCTCCAACCCCACCCAACAACTGCACAGCTTTAGGTGCTTTTCGGCTTTGTTTTTGCTTCAGGTGTATGTATAACACTCCCTGTGCCTTGCACAGGTCACCAGAGAATGAGAGAATGTCACAGAACGAGTTTGCTGCTTTCTTAACCTGAAGACAGGCCTTACTTAGCGCACGCTTTCACACCCACCTACGCCTCCGAGACAGCATGTATTTCTCCCTGAACCAGTTTGTACGGTTGAAAGTACGGGGGGAGGCGGGAAAAACAAATCGCTGAGTAGAAGTTTTCATCTGAGCTGTGCAATTTAATGGGCTGGAGGAAGCGAGAGTGGGAAAGAGGAGAGCAGCAAAGAAGAGGTGTCCAAGAACGTCGGAAGCAGTGCCGGTATCACAGCTGCGCCAGCTGCAGCTCCAGCTTCCCACGATGGCACTTCTCTAACAGCACAGCTGGCCTCCACGCCTCAAGCTGAGGGTCCCTAGTGATAACCGTGGGCGGGAGTCACACCAAGCACTGCGGCGACAAGTGTGAGATACATCACAAAGGCAGCAATGTGGCACTTCTTGATGCGACACCTGATGGGTCAGCCTGATGCACGACTGCTCCATCTGTGTCCATTTGGCCGCATCTCCCTACCTCTGGTGTGAAATAATCATTTTCTAGTTAGTCACACTAGTGTTGCAGCTCTGTGTTCCAGCAAAGCGAATAAAGGTTTAATTTAACAGCAAAATAGTTAAAGGTCTAAGTGCTACAATTATGTATAAGACAACTCCAAAAGTTAGCAACAGCCTTGAATTAGGGATCTGAGTGACACAACAAAGTTCAGGCTTGAATCCATGTTCTGCCACAGTTTTTCTGTATTATTTTTTATTATTATTTGTATTATTTCTCTATTATAGTCTCTTAGTTGTGTATGATCTGGTTCTCCATCTGTAATAGAAATGCTTCTTTCTTTTCTTTGCATCTTGAATTACATGTGTTTACTGTACTGAAAACCACAGAGCCACATCTTATCCAGGACGTTGGAGAACTGCATGAAAGAAATCACTGCAATGGCTTAGAGGTGTGTGCAGGTACCACAAACCATTCAAACAACTGCTGCCAGTTCACTCACTACTTCCAAAACACAGGAATGGGAGAGCATTCCTCCTTCCAAAGGTTGTCTGCTTTGACATAAAAGTCAAGACAATACTTGAATATGTAAAGAAAACAGAGTATTTCCAAGAATAGTGAAAGTTTGGGATATTTACAAGTTTTTAGGTGTTTTAATGCATTAAACTAAGGCATATAAATTAGTATTTACCTTACGACAACTGTGAACTGTCCGCCACCTTTCTCTTTCAAAACATTACGTGGCATTTCCCAGGTGTGCGCTGATGAAGCAGACTCAAATTTTAGAGGTGCTTCATGTCAGAGAGGAAAAAGCTAATTGTGGGGTCCTCCATCCCACCCGCCTATCTGACACGGCCTTTTAGTTTGATGTAACAGCTGTAGAAGGGAAGAGCTAAGAGAACGAGGGAGTCTGATATAGTGCTCTAATTGTGCTTAATTCAGAAAAAATAACTAATTCTTATATTGTCATATAATTTTATTTCATAAATCAGAAAAATTAAAGATTACCACAGACACCACACAAACACTGACACCTCAAACTCATGGAGCGTCAGCCAGAACATATAGTCCATGGCACAGAGCTTCACATCCCCAACTTCTAGACTCAAAGCACGGTTTTATCTAAGGCTGGGAGAATGGCTAAATCACACAGCACACAAGGAGCACTGCTTTGTGAATAGGGATGGGTTCTTTGTCAATCCATCACAAAGAATTAGAGTACTTTGCCCAACAAATACCAAAACAAAGCTTTTTGACTGAAACAATTTACCGAATTAAACATGAATTTGACAGAAAAAAATATTGCCAAGTTCTAGTCTTAATGATTAGGAACAAAGCTTTAGAGGAAACAGTGCTGCATTTGGAAAGCAGGTATTCATGTGTACCCACCTGAGCTGCTCTCAGAGGGTCCTGATCCTGACCTACCTACTCATAGAGAGACTAGAAATAATAAAACTAATTACCCGCAAAGATCATAACAGTAGCATAAATACCTAATCGCTGCCTCTGGATATTTCCTGGAGTAGTGTACTGACTGCTCTCAAATCACAAGACCAAAAGACGACCTCAGGAGGTCCTCTAATGCACCCTTCCCCAGTCATCCTGAAGGACGGGGCGACTATATTAATTGCACTGCTGATAAATGTTTTTCTAACCTGTTCCTGCTGACCACCAACAAGAGAAACTTCACGGGTTCACCAGGCAATCTGCTCTAGCCCGTTGCTATAATTATTTCTGGAGAAGTTTTCCTTGCATCTAATCTGGAACTCTCCTGCTGTGAGTTTGGCCCCAACACAAACTTGCAAAACAGGTAATCTAATTTTTTCAAATAATGTACTGCAAAGTATCTATGTCTAACTGCAGATAGCATCTCTTAGATAGCATACAAGAGAACTTTAGTTTTTTCCAATTCCTCCTCATAAGGCATCTTTCCCAGACCTTTGATTGTTCTCAGTGTTATCCCCTGGACTCTTTCCAACTGATCCACATACTTTGAAGAACAGTAGCAAACCTACCTGAGACTTTATCAGTGTCGAGTAGTACTTACAGTGTCTTGAGAGGTAGGTGCTTACTAAGTTCCTAGTTCAAGGACTGCCCTTCTTTGTGATACCATGAAGGTTTATTTTTTCAAAAATTCACATTCACCTGGTGATCTGGTATAATTCACCAAAACTTTTCTAATGTGTCGTCACCTGCCCAGTAGTTACACATTCCACGGTCATGCAGTTGATTACTTCTGTCCCTGGTTGGAATTTTATTTCCTTTTTTGATCATTTCCTCAATCTGTATATGCCTTTCTAAATTCCTAATCCTGTCCTTCAGTAGATTTGCAGGTCTTCATAGCTTCATGTTGTCTGCAAATTTAATAAGCATACTCTCTGCTGCACTGTGCAAGTCATTAATGAGAACATCGAACTGAGCTGGAAGCAGGACAGATAGCTGTGGAATATTACACATCACATTCTTCCTACTGGATAGGGGAATGCTGATAACGATACTCTGGATACAATTAACCAAGCAGTTTTGCACTCAGAGGCCTCTCATCTGGTTTAATCTCTTTTCCTTTCTCCCTTAAAGTACGTGCATTCCATCCACACTTTTCCAGTTGATTCTCAGTGGATTATCAAAAAAAAAAAACAACCCACTAATGGTTCAGGAATGGCTTCAAAAGCTACAATTCAGATTCGACACAAGCACGTATGTCCACTCTGTCTAGATGCTTCTTCCTCCCCTGCTCTAGTCTGAGATCTAACATCTTCACTGATGCTATATTCAAGGTATTTATTAATTAAAATATTAGGCTTTGACTGCAGGTGAATTTTCAAAGATGTCAGAGACTTTAGCTGTGCATCCAGCACTTAAGCCTCACAATTTAAAAAGAAACTTGAGACCTTACTTATACCTCGTGGCTTGACTTGAAATTGCGCAAGTAAAAGGTCAGATGTACCCAAAAGACAAGTCCTGGCTCGAGCAATGACTTGAAGTTAACTGCACGGACTGAATGGGTGGCAAGTCTAGATTAGATGAAACAAGTTCTTTGTTCCTCATCCCGACACCTAGGCTCAAAAGATAGGATGCTACACAAGTACAGGCAGTGTTCTCCAGGAATTTGATAGCACTAGTTATCACGAGAGCTAAGCACTTCTGCCTCTCTGGGGACAGGCAAGGAAAGTAATCCAAATTGATTTAAAAGCAGGATTAGTGAAATCAGCTAATTACCTAATAATGTATCAACAAGGAAACACCTACTGAGACCTAGGGTGGACTCACTCCATTTTTCAAAGCCAAGCCACCCTAAGGTGACTTTCATTCTGCACAAGGGTGCCCACACAGCTCATGCACCGCGAATTCACACCTAATTCAAGTGAACTTCCCAAGTGTCCCTTTTTTGGGGAAAGACAGAAATGAGCAAGAGTCATGGATTATATATATAAAAAAAATACCCCTAACACTTTTTTAAAGTTAATGGCTCGATGATTCAGACTTGGACTGAAATCTATTTCCTATGCGTTACTTAATCAGACAGTTTCATTTGAGCAAGCGAGGAGCCAAAAACGGAGCTGTGTAACAGTGCTCTGGGCAGCACAGGGAAGGGAGCTCCAGCCCCTGCTCCCAGCCTGCCCCAGAGGCTCACACCTTAGGATGGCTGGGGAATAGCTATGAGGTCTACATGGCTTCAGGGGCAGCGTGGTGCTAGTGCAAACCCTGCCTAAATTGTGGTTTTGTATTGAAATCAGGTATCAAAAAAGGAGAGAAAGAAAGAAAACAAACTAGTTTCACAGTATTTTCATGGCGGAGCAAAGGGGGAGTGGCTGGTTTGGAATATGCTTGCTATGAGAAATACAAAGGACAACTCGTTTCTGATTCTTCCCCACCCCCTAAAGTGTTTTGGGTAACTGATGAAACAGCGCTTTCCGCTGACCTTTTGGAAGTCGTTAAGAGGAAGATATTTTTGAACCTATACCTAAAAACAGATTCAATAAAACCAGGCAAAGATGGGACAGCCTTACCCACCAAGCTCGACAGCTAGCTCTCTTGCAACCAAAAAAGGAATTTTTGATGGTTTTATGGCCTTCAGTGCTACGCAAAAGCTCGTACCAAATTCTTGTTGCGCGTCAAGGGAAGGATCATTTACAAATGACACTGGAAAGCTGCCATTTTATATAGGACACATAGAGAGTGGAAAGTCTGCATTCCCCTGTACATCTTTCACACCATTTTCTCAGTCAAAACCCCGTTTACCAAGGCAACCTCCGAGCAGAACCAGAAGACTTCCTGTCAATCTTTCTGGATGACCGCAGATCCTAGCGCCTTCCACGCGCAGCATAAGACCATGGCAGAAGTTTTGCTATTGCTCTGGTAGCATGGCTTGGCTTCACGGCACAAAAAGCAGTTGTTCCCAGAACTAGCCTGCATTGCCACAGCATGGCTTACTCTTAGGGGAGGCAATGAAACTCTGTGCTCTGGATAAACTGCAAGGGCTTCACATCTCTGGAACCCTCCTCCACCACCACAAGGACTTTAGCCCCAATGAAGGATGGTCCAAGGCTCATTGACAGGCTCCTTCAGCATCTCCTCAATCTTACACTGCTGAATCGCTCAGTGAATTTCAAGAGAGGCAGACAACACTGGAAAAATTTAACACCTTCCTTGTTTTAACACAGTGTGACTTCAAGCACATCTGAGGAGTCTCAAGTCAGCCAGAACTGAACCTGCTTCTTAAACAGCCACTAACACATTGGCAACCCCAAAGGCATTCCCTCATTAGCTCTACCACTAGATGCTATCGGAACAGAAACTGGAGCAATTGACTTTTAAAAATAGCTAGAAGTCACAGAGACAAGCAGAGAATAAAGAAGGGCTTTGTAAACCAATCGTCCCATCCTTACAGAACTGGTCCTTTCCTGGAAGGCTGCTCTCAACCCAGCCCTCCTTCATGAGCTGCAGCAAACTCCAGGGCATCAGGAGAAGTCTCCTTTTCTGCAAGCCCCAAGGCTAGCCTGCACTCATGCTGCTGAGTTCCTGCTCAATCAACCTTACAGCCTTTCCTCTGCCTACGGAGAGGATCGCTCTGGGAAGTCCCCTTGGATAAACACATTCGGTGCTCCCTGGGGAAGATCGATGTTCCTCTCCAGCCAAACCATTCCGTCTGACCCAGGAAGGCAGCAGACAGCTTTGCTGTCTGGTGAGCCCACCCAGCCCACCGAACAGTAGACATCAGCACACAGTAAGCATTTAAATAGGGGCTGTCACAAAGCAACTTCAGCCTCACCGTGTTCCTGCTTGACAAAGAGACCCAGAAGTCACTTCCTGACCTCGCAGAGACTGAAGTCCATCTAACAATATCACCAGTCAAATGAAAAACCTTTTGCAATGCCCCAAGTACCCCTACTGCTCATGGGCCTTACTGGAGTTTGAGGATGTGCAGATAATTTCCAGCCTTTTGCAGAATCAAGTACCGCTTGAACCTAAACTAGAGGAGCCTCCCAACCAACTTCCAGACAGGAAAGCTGTGGAGAGAACAGGCAATTAGCAGAGCAGATTTCAAAAAAGAAGCCTTGAAGCGTCCTGAAATGCCTGAACCTTTAGAATGGGGAAGTGGGGGCTCTGACTTCATTTTTCTGTATTAGCTCCAAAAGTGAAAATGATCTGCCAAGCACACAAAACATAATCTTTTATTTCTGTAATTCCTGAAATGAATGCACATATCTTTTATAAGTGTTGTTCTTCCCAGGCATTTAGAAATAGTCATTTTTCTCTTCTTGGGAAGAAAGTAGAGCTAAATGGGAAGCATTACACATGCGTATACGAGGAGATGGTTACTGAGCTGATGGCAACACTGGCTCTTTACTCCATCACCTGGTCATTTACCTTTTGATCAAACTACTGAGACACTGGTAACTGCATCTTTACAACAAGGCCGCATTTCTGTAGCGGCAAGGAGTGATTATCTTGTGGCACAGTTCTATTAATCAGTCCTCCCATGGAATTGGTTTCCTTAGTGTTCCTGAAGCACTTGAATGGTTCTGCTTTCTCGTGTCTCAGTACAGCACAATGACTGTGCGAATGACTTGAGAATGACCAGTGCTATTTACCCAAATGAGTCCTCTGGCGCCTTCTGGCACCTAGGCTGTATTATTTTATTTAGTCTGAGTCAGAAAAATACAACTAAGTGAGAATTTATTCCTTTGCTGACAATTAAAGAAGCTAGTTACAAAAAAAAAAAAAAGCCTTCATTTGAAAGACCCTTTCAAGCATAAACTCCTTAGAAGTGAATGGACTTGCAGAGCTCACGGGCAAGTTCTTCTCCTTTTCTTTCCATTGAGGAGTCTTCCCAAACCCATCAACTTGGCAATCACAGCCAAAACAATAAGGCATGGACACAGGTGAGTTGCTCGCTTTACCTGAGGGTAAACCCCACACTACTCCCCATGTGAAGCTGAAGGAACAACATGGCTGTGCTTTCTTGGGGTAGGAGACCTCCCTCACAGAGATGATGGCACAAGTCCCATCTGCTACAGCGAGCGGCTCGGCATCAAGCACTTGGTGACGTATGTCACACAAGAAGTTATCATGTTTACTATCAGCTTCAATGGCCAGTCTGACATTGTCATTATCTAATTTGAGGTGTCAGAGACAGAAATGACAAAAGCAAGTCCCAAAAGAAACTCCTCCAGAAGGTCAGCTGGTCAGAAAGCAGGGAGAAGCCACCTGGAACAACACTGGCTCGGTGCTCAGCTGGGGACCCACCAACCCAAACAGCAGGCTCATGCCCACAGTAAAGCAGACCACCACAGCCCTTGTCATCACCACAATCCTGAGCTAATCCAAGGGCTCTTCTGACACGGATATTTAAGTCAGTGAGCACTATCAGATGCAGAGCGCTCAGTGCCAGCAAAGTGATGAAATTCAGCAGCTCACAGAGGAATGCTGTGGTGCCAAAGTGCACACTGGGCAGCAACGCACCGTTCCTGCTTTCGCTCTTCTCCAGCATACCAGTGACACCACCTGACTTTCATCCAGGTCTTCACATTTTGGACTGGGGGGAAATCCTACATGTGGCACAAGATGACGCGGTGCAATAACTGCACACACAGTCACACACGTGCACCAAACCTTGCAGGAGAATCCTCTAGCCAGGTTTCAGTGACAGACGTGAGGTCCTGCCTCCAACTAAGGCATGGGAAGGTCCTTTATTCATCAGTGACACTGACTGCTGTTAAAAGCATTAGACTTTTGCCAGCTGACACCACCACCTTTCGAGTGTTAAATGTAGGTAAAAGCTCTAGTTCTGGAATCAAATGCAACTGCTTGGTGCACTTCACATCACCAATATGGGCTTCAATGCCCTCTCACCCCAACTCCGGCCACCTCACAGCCCTTGCAGGCATTAACCTCTGTGAACGTCTTGGGACAAAGGTGGTAGCTCTGGACTTTAACACATCCCCAAGAAAAACAGGAGACCCCAAATTCATTTTACAACATAAACTCACTGATTTCACAAACGGAAAGAAAGTAAAAATCCCACCCACAAAACAAAACCCCCAACAGGAAAAGTTCCACTAAGTCTGACAGCTGCTCATCACTGTGAGCCTAGGCAGTTTTGCCATCCATCCAGCTCACCAGAAACAACACGGAACACCACCAGGGCACCCAGATGGGGCAAAACCCAGCTGGAAATGGAAGAGGCGAAGGGAGGAATCAGTGAGTCCGCGGAGCTGACACAGGCACAGCCTCCCACCACCATCTGAATGTGTCAGAGCACCTGTGGTTATTCTGTCCTCAACAATGTTCATTTATCCAGGACTAAATATGAGATTTCTAAGCTGGATTTGTGAATTCCTGCAGAGGCTTTGATTTAGTTCCTGACATGCTGCAGGGAGGCATAACCAGAGTCAAGAGTTACATGCCATGCTCACTTAATCTCCTCTGTAAAATGCTGGGAAAAAAAAAAAAAAGACATCTCAGAAAAATACATGCAGAAGGGAAAGAGCCACAGCACAACCACTATTTCACACGTGTGGGAGATTTGTCTGTGTGAGAGGTAGGGCTGGTGGAAGGCACGGTTTCTGCCACACATCTAATTACCTTGGGACCCCTTATCAAACAAACGGACTGGGATGATACGCCAATAACAGGAGGAAGGATCTAATTGAGGGATACCAGGGGGTAACACAGGTCTTCTTGTTAAACTAAATTTGTTAATCTAGTGTATATGAGAAAAGGGCAAATGGGAGGGAGAATTCCTCCTTGTTAAACATTTACCAAATGTTGGGTTATTTGAGCCCTGGGGAGAAGTAAATGTATTCACTACTTAAAGGCTGAAGCATTTGGTCTTCTCAGTTGGAATTTATCCCCTATTTGAAAGGAACATTTTTTCCCACTTGGAAAGGTTAGCAGCCTTTGTCTGTGCAAGTGATTTAATATAATGGACCATGATTATTGTTGGATTATTATAATGGCACATTGGCACAGTTATAGTTAAAGTTTTGGCAGAGTTTGTCTCATAAACTGCTATTTTACTACTCAGCTGTAAAAGTTTACTTCGGTCTGAAACTTGAGATACAAGATCTCAGTCCAGAAGGAGTCTTTTTCATGCCAAATTAAAAGAAAAAAAAAAAAGCTTAAAAATTCTCCTGGCTAATGTTTAAGTTATGCAAGTATTAAATACAAATTGAAATCTACTGGCTGAAGACACTTGACAGCATTTGCTTGCTCCTGAATGCCTTTGAGTTAAATCAAAATATTTTCAACCCCTTTTATGTAGAAACATGGCTTCCCCACTTCCAGTATTTTGAAGAAAAAGGTGGAATAGAAAACCAGCTGGGATATTAAACAGCAAAATGATGAGAGAGTCTGCCACAAGCACTTTATTCAACAGGATTACTGGTATATACTTGTTATTAAGAATGCAATTGATTTTTTATTTTGCATATATACACACACGATCATTTGTTTTAAAATCCATGTTTGCAAAGGCTTTTTGCAGGGTACTAGTATATTGAGGAAAAACTCATCTTGTTTTAAAAGCCCCTCTGGCCATTATAGAGTAAGACCATAGGATGAACTAAGTCCCACACTTTATCATCTGCACAAAGCCACTGAGCTTTCTCCAAATTACTTCATTCTTAAAGGCACAGTAGCCAAGTGACCACATCAGTTCTCATTTCTGCTCCCCCAAAAAACTTTAAAGGAACTCAAATACCAGCCTACAAAAACACCAGTTACTTGTTCTGTAACTCTACCATTCACAACCACCTTGTGCCAAAGACACTGCAGATGGCAAATATACCATCAATCCTAGAAAAAAAAAAGTTTGCAGAAAATACAGAGCACTAAGTAATTTCTGGAAACTATAATAGAAATTATAATAGAGAATAGAATTATTCAAGATGGAGGCGAACACGAGAAGGTGGGGAAGAGTCACTGTAACTTTTGTAGAAGAATGTCATGCCTTGCAATCTGTTAGAGCCTTCCGAAGCAGCTAGTCAGCATGGATAAAAGGGATATAGCATCCTTGGCTCTTCTGTAAAAGGACTTCCCAAGCTTCTAGAAGCGCAACAAGAAGTTTTAATAATTGTATAAAAGACTAGAAAAACCCTCAGTAATATGTGGTCATTTTTCACAGTGGAAGGAACATTTCAGAAGAAATCTGCAATAGTTATTGCTCTTTAATACATTCATTAACGACCTGGGAAAGGGGGTAAATAGTTTCACTACTTCAGTAGTTTCATGTCAGCAGCTAAACTAAAGGCAACGACAACGAGCTGCAAGAGGACTCTCTGCACTCAGTGATAAAATGACAAATGAAATTCTGTGTCAATAAACACAAAATAATGCTTTTGGGAAAAATAACTGGAGCCATAAATACACAAGGATAGGCTTTAAATTAGCTGTAACCATGCAGGAGAGTGGTCTGAGGGGTCTAAGTAGATGGTCCATGGAAAGGAGAGCTCAGAGGAGGTGGAAAGGGAAAACAAGGATTAAGCATTTTTAGGAAAGGAACAGGGATCAAAAGGAAAACCTGATTGTTTTACCTAAACCCGCAGCCTGCCAGGTTTATCCAGTAGGATACGGTTCTGCTCACTCATTTAAAAAAGGTATATACAAGAACACAAAGACATATAAGGAGGACACGTGGAATGGCTTTCAAGACAAGCCTATGTAGATAAGAATCTTCAGCTTGGGGCAGAAGTAATCAAGGGAACATCATCGATAGAGGTCTGCAAAACCATAAACAGTGTAAGAGAAAGGATGTAAAAAGAAAAAAAATTCACCACTGTTTATTATATAAGAGTTAGGGGATATTACAAACAAGGAGGAAGCCCCTGTGCCATCCTTTGCAATTACTGCAGCAGAGTGCAGTACCCCAGGAGCCAAAGAGATTAGGAAGTTCACAAAGGAAAGTTTATGGGCAGAATAGATCTCCTGCTTCACCTCTGCCTCCCACTAATGCCAAAGGGCATCAGGCTAACCCGCTCCTTCCCTCTTTCCATCCACCACTTGCTTCCTGCCTTGCTTGCTTACCCAGAGCAGATACAACTCTGCATCCTTACAGGTATCCTGACCTGCATCATTTCTCCTGTCAGCATCCTTTGCTCTCAGCAAACTCTAGTTAGGAAGTAGCCATTCTGAAGATATATTTGCTAATATACCTTCCTAGAACATCCCAGGGATTTGGGGATGTGAAGAAGGATCAAGGACACCTCTGATACAAGTCCTGGCCAGTTCCAGGTGCCCTTAGCCTGCAGCAATACCACTGAAAAATGTTACTGTTCTGGCATGAATACAAGTTTCCAAACATAAGCTGTTTCTGCCCAATATTTTGATGTTAATCTCCCAGTTTTCTTTGAAGCCACTTGAGACATTTATATGGCAGGGGGTTCACACAAACAGCTCTGGCTCAGGACAGCCAGAATCAGGAGTATTTGGGGGAGCTGTAGGATTATTTCCCCTCCTCCTGTATAGCGGGTCTTGGAAAAATCATAGAATCATCTGGTTCAAAGAGGCCTTTAAGATCATCAAGTCCAACTGTTCACCGTGCACTGTGAGGGTGCCTAAACCAAGTCCCTCAGCACCACATCCACACGGCTTTTAAACACTTCTAGGGATGGGGAACTCTACCACATCCCTGGGCAGCCTGTTCCAACGCTTCACAACCATTTCAGTGAAAAATTTTTCCTGATATCCAACCTAAATTTCCCCTGATGCAACTGGAGGCCATTCCCTCTCATCCTGTCACTTGTCACATGGGAGAAGAGTCCAACCCCCACCTCTCTACAACCTCCTTTCAGGTAGGTGTAGGGAGCGATAAGGTCTCCCCTCAGCCTCCCTTTCTCCAGGCTAAACAACCCCAGCTCCCTCAGCTGCTCCTCATCAGACTTGCTCTCCAGACCCTGCACCAGTGTAGCTGCCCTTCTCTGGACACGCTCCAGCACCTCAATGTCCTTCTTGGAGTGAGGGGCCCAAAACTGGACACAGAATTTGAGGTGTAGCTGGCTGCTCACTGGTAAAGACTTACCCATTCTGGTTTCTGGATAGCAAACAAAACTTTTTCCCTAAAAGATTTCTTTACAGAAAAGTTTTAGCATCTGATCCCTGTGGTTCACACTCTTGCTGCACAGAAGAGTATGTGACATGAGTTTTGCCCCTCTATCCTGTGCTACACTTTGTAAACATGCTGAATAAGAGGAGCAGGAAACAGCAACAGACTGTTGTACTATTTCAAACGTGCCTACCAGTGCATCCATCCCGGGTACTCCGCAAAGCGATGACCAACCTTCATAGTGACACTGTTTGAATGTGGCCCCCCTCTACAGACACCCTGGGACTAGTCTAAGAGGACTGAAGGTCAAGACAAACTCAAAATTAAAGCTCATTTGCTATCTGCTTAATGACAGTTAACATTTTTCATGGGGTAAAAAGCATTAAAAGCAGCCTTTAGCTTCTAATAGTGAGTTAAATTAATTTTTTACTCTTAATCCTGCTTGTAGCACAGTTTGTAACATTCCCAGTCATATTTATCTTTTGTCTATTAAAATATGAAGCCATTCTATAAATAGCTACAGGTTCCTTGGCAATGTTGGTGTGATGGCGGATTAATTAAACTGGAAAGCAGAGAGTGTGCAGACTAGATTTATATAATGAAAACAATATATCTG
Organism: Bucorvus abyssinicus; assembly: GCA_009769605.1. NCBI lineage: Eukaryota > Metazoa > Chordata > Aves > Bucerotiformes > Bucorvidae > Bucorvus > Bucorvus abyssinicus. The sequence goes on along the minus strand of CM020024.1, from coordinate 884,899 downwards.
CTAACACCGGAGAAGTGCTGACACTGTAATAATGCTGATATTAATATTTGGTACAGAACATCTTAAAGCGCATTAGTAAGACTGTTAAATCTGGTGGGCTGAGAAACGATCAGAACATAGAAAGTACCAGAAGAAAATAAAACTGTTACTTTACTATTAATACTATGACTCTCACTCCCCTTCAAAAAATTCACTGGTATCATATATTTTAACATCCAGTGCCCACAAAGAGCAGCCCACTGATCTCCCACACAAGCTCCACAGCAGTTGCAAGAATATTTGGATGTTTGCTAGATTGTGTCCCTAGACAATGTCACACCAATCTGGAGTCAAACATGGACGAGAGAAATCAATGAGAAAGATTTTAAATTACTATTTATTTTTTCTATCACCTCTTTCAGTACACCAGCTAGCTAACAGCCGGCCCGTTATCTGGTTTTATGTTGACGTAGCCCTATTGACTTCAAAAATCAGCTCCATTACAGCGTTACATCAAAACAACCAGCTTGACCTTATGAACGTTTTCCAGGATTTCACAGAAAGTTGCAAGTTGAAGATTATCTTTGAAGTTTATACAAAACAAAACCAGGGAATAAGCAGAAAATACACAAAGAAGCTAATGAAAAAACCCCCACCCAACTCCATAAATATGAGATGCCCCGGGGCTTTTAAATGTTTGAGAATGTTAGAACTCATTCGAACTTTATTATATTCAGAAAACAAAAGGCACGTACTAATTTCCACTTGATACCTTCTGCGTTCCAACTTCCGCCTCGTCCCAGGGCATTGCATGTGATGGAAGCAAACAGTACAACTAAGTTATTTATTACAGAATAGAGCCAGAATAAAGATATATTCACATGTCGGTGGTCCAAATAAATTAGGGTCATTTTCGTCAGTAAGCGATGACAATTTTTACATTTATTATAATATTTTCCACATAACTATTCTCTCTGGTGACATTTTTGCACATATATTAAATATATGTGACAGTATATAATGTATCGCTAGATATTTGACCATTCCTAAATGCTGCAGTAGTTTGAATACATTTACAGACTGTCAAATATTTTAGGCTTTCAAGTGATGCATTTTAAAAGACAATAAAATGAAGATAATTTACAGAGGAAAAGGAAGATTCTGCTCTCGGCTACTAATAAGTAACCGCAGCCTCCTGACCAGACCATATCTTTATTACCTTTAAAGGCATGAGCCATGTTAGGAAATAACAGAGGTGGGAAGATGCTTATAGGACCAGGCTACCTGTATAAATCAGTACAGAGCTACTGATAAAGTTATACTGGTTCTCACCAGCTGAGAACCTGGCCAAAGAGCTTAAATCCCAGTTCATGTAGACCATGTGCTAATATGGGAAGAAGAATGTGATCAAAGGCAGCGATGTTTGAATTTTTAGGGCAACCTTCATCCTGGTACTTGACATTTTTATTTAACTGAACACGTTTAACCTGGAAAGAGCACAGGTAAAGTCTGTAGTGAGAGAATAACAGAAGGTAGACCCTGTCCAGCCTCACCTAATTCAACCCAACTCTTGCCTCTGTTCTCCTCCCCAGCTAGCTCTCATGCCTTCAAACCTGCATCCCTTAATTCCCAACCCTGTGGCTCCAGCCTCATCTCCTGATCTCATTTCCTTATTCTCCATCTTTCTGGCTAGAGACCAACACCCCGGCCCCTTGCCAGTCCTCATTGTCTCTCAGCTCCTTCTCGGTTCTGCACTTTTCCAACCAAACCCAAGACTTCTGGCCTCAGGTTGCCTGCCCTGCCATTCTTCTCATCTATATCCAAATCTTAGGGCCCTCAAGACTGCTTAGGAAAAAAATAATCTAGCACAGGGGCATAGGCAAGTGTTCATCGTCCTCTAAATAAAAGCCCTGAAGAAATGGGCGGTGCATGGAAAGCACCTGGTCACCTTCCACCCTGCGGCGCTCCTGCCCTGGGGCCCAGGCAGACGCGGGGAGGCTCTCTGGGCAGAGAGTCTTCTGCGCTGCTCAATTCCAGCTCCTTGCTGCTGAATATGCATGAACTAAGTTTGTTAAAAGCCTGGCGGCTTTGCCAAATGGGTGGGCTTTGACAGAAACTGCAAAAGGCATATCCTTGAAACAAAAGCCAGTTTGCTGCCAGCTTTCATGCCTCTGCTCCAAAGCATGGGCGTGCCATGCAGTTTTAAAGAAAAGATCACCAGAACTGCATTTTTGCCTTTGGTTGTTCTTTTTTTCCCCTACCATTGCAAAACACTGTTGTTCCAGCCTCCCTCTGCCCTGCCCTGCTCCGCCCACACCCAACCCTGTTTTTTAGGACTGCTGAAATTTTGCAGCCTGGAGTAGATACCCGGAGCAGAAAGCACATCAAAGCGATTAACTTAGCAAAGACACGTGCACCTGGAACAGGGTCTGCTAAAGGTCCCTTGATTGTGGCGTGCTCTTCCAGTCCCAGCTTCTCACAGCTCAGACCACGCAGCGTACCCTCCACATTTTCTCACGGCTAGATCCACACCCCACTGCAGGATCACCTCCTGCAGTCTGGGGATGGAGCACTCTTGGGGAGGTGCAGGTTTCTGCTGCTGTGGCAAGGTGCTTGGCTTCTTGTGGGGAAAGAGATTTTAAATTAAAAATCAGTTCCAGGAGAAGGGATGAACTGAAATACGAAACCAGCACATCTAGTATTTGTTAATGGCTTGTTTTAAAAATTTGTGAGGTGCTTTAAGGCCACTACAGGTTCCAGACACACTGAATAAATGTAAATAAATACAATGCCCCCCTCCCTGCCCCAAATGGGATATAAGCAATGACCGACAAGCTGCCTACAGAGCCTAAGGAAGGAAACAGATGCAGAAACTTTCATAGGCAATTCCTCAGATTCAGTAGGAGCACTGGTTCAGCATTAAAAAAGCAAAAATGACCGTTTGTTTTTTGGCTCTTGCATGTCTAAAACTTCTGTTCTGAGCCAAGAGCCAAACCAGCCTCCAAGCTACCAGAGATACCATCCTGGTCCTCACCTTCTCCAGGGGAATCCTGGCCAGGTGGGCACCTGTCCGAGGGCTGTGCTGCGACCCCCAGGGCAGCACAGCACAGCACACCACAGTCTGTGCTCCTCATCTATTTATTATGAGAAGCTGGAGCTTCCAGTGCTGTCAGTTGTAGCCACTAGTGGATTCAACAAAACTTTACTCTTCTGGTTTTTTGCAGCTGACAGGGAAGCCAGGAGCTGATGAGCCACAGCCACCCTTTCCATTCCCCTTTCTTCCGTGTATCACAAGGTGCCGTATGCAGCAGACAATCATTAAAATCTAACTGTCTCTCATTTGCACTGCTTAACCTACCCAGGGGAGATCTATGAAACCCCCCCACTTTGGCTTTCTGGTGGTCAATGCTTCTTCTCAGCCAATGCCATGATGTGCTGCACAATTCAGGAAGATAGAAATGTGGCATTATGAAGTAGCTCAGATGATGGAAAATGATGTGAGTGGTTCCCTTTACGGTATACTGGGGAAAGCTCTGCATACAGACATTGTATGTGGCCAGGCTGGAAGCTTTATGGCCATTAGTGACTAACTGGAGGACAAAACATACAAGACATGCGGAGTTCACCAACACACACAGCTCCAGTTTTGGCGGTTCTGGCCTCTACTCCAAGTTTCCCAGAAAGTGCCTACCCCTAGTGGTCTGAAACGCAACACTCATGTTCCTAACAAGTTGGAGGAGTGCTCCAGAACCCAGCCTCCGCACCAAGACAGGGGTCAGTTTAGATAAGCCTCTAAGAGTGCTGGGATGTCCATCTGTTCCAGCATCCCATCAAAACCCTTCCCTGGAGAGTTAATGCACTCTCAGGTCAGGTACTTATCCTGCCAGGAGAAATTCCCGGCCACTCGCTTCCCTCTGTCAAAGCCCTTGCTGGGCACACATGTGAATTAAATTCCTTCTTTTGGGGAACAGTTTGGGTAAGGACACCCAGAATCAAGGCTCTTACTACAGACTCAGCCCTGCCAGATGCTAAATGCCTCTTCCTTGCTTGACAAACACTGCCAACCAATAGCCCCGAAAGCCAAAATCCCATTGGTACCTTGTGGCAGGATGAAAATTGCCAGGAAGCCCAGATTGACCAGCCCTATTTCATATATAAACCCTTACAGGTCATTCTGGTTTCACTTGCAGGAAAACTGTATCAAAGCAGTGTTTCCCGTCAATCGGACACAACCCTGTTATTCAATAGCTCAGCATCCTTTTCCTTTTAGGATCCTGAGTCAGTGTTACTGAACAAAAAGCTTCCTTTAAACTTGTCAACCTGAATTCCTCTGCTGACAAACACACACAACCCCCTCACACTAGCAAGAGGAATGATAATTATTTCCCTAGAGAACAATAATTTTGCAACAAATTTTAGAAGCAACATGATTTATCAAATTAAGCCGAGAGCCAAGGATACTAAATGCAGTTAACTTCTCTGAAGCTAGTGGTATCAAAATGTATTTCCAAAAATTATTTCCAATAACCCTTTAAACACTTTCACTTTGAAAGGATGAACGCAGTCATTGACAAAACTCCTGTCTTGTGTTTTAAGAGGAGCAAAAATCTAAAACTGACTCTAGAGAAGCATCTTTCCAACTGGTAAATCACACGTGCCTTTCTCTTCCGGGCACTTTTTAGAATTTCCTGCAGTTATTAATTGATGGGACTATAACAGAACAATGTCAACAGCAGTATCCCGTTCAAAGTGGCAGCATTTCTACTTTCGTTATTCAGACTTTGGGTTTTGTTTGTTCTTCTTTTTTCACATGTTAAATGACACTTTTTGCATCTTCCTATTGCTTGGCATTGTGAGGTTCTTGTTTTATAATTACCTTATGAAAGACACCAAACTGCTGAAAAATTGCTAAAAGTACAGTTTTCCATACGATAGCAGCAGCAGCGTCCTGCCTGGACGCCACAGCTGTTAAAGGATTTCTGTGCAGCTGGGGGCTTCTGCTCAAGTGCAATTTATTTTTTTTCTATGACACGGGGAGGAACATGTTAAACTTCTAAAAAGATCTTTCCCTCTGTAAATTGTTCCTTCTCCCTTTGCTATGCTATATGCCATCTCAGAGACAGCAATACACATAGCACATTTCCAACACTAATATTAAACATATCCTCTAATCTTTTTTTGGAAAGCTTTTGATTCCGCCCCCCTCCCCCCGGATCATTTAGTAACTGTTAAGTCACCCTCAAAGACTTTTCAAATCCTTTGAAGTACAGTGCAAAAAACAGACTTCACCATCTTCCCAACAGTTGCAGGTAACAGGTAATAACGTCTGACACCACACAGAGATAGAGCTGTCTAATGTCGAGTTACCACCTCCCACCCTGAAACGTGCTCTTGCTGAGGTCAACTTTACAAACACGATTTTGTTAAGTTTCCTCACACTACAGTGGCACTGGCTATGAATGACAAGGACTTTTTTTTTCCCCTTTCTGGACAAGTTACGTATATCTCATTTTTTAGAGCAGGGATTCTGCCCCAATTCCTTTGCAGCAGGGCTTTGGTTTGCTTTTGCTCCATGAAGATAACAAATATCTCCACTGTCTGATTTCTCACAGGCCTGATACTGTGGAGCTGTTGAATAGAAAATTTTCTGCCTACCTATCATAGATTTTTTCCCCACGTTGTGACAGTGTGGCCATGGATTGTCAATAACAAGTCTTTAGGAACAAAGCATTCCTAAGCAGAGTTATCACTCTCTCTTAGTCAACTACTAAAAAAAAAAAAAACCTTTAAAAACATTTCTTAAAAGTTTTCAAATTTTAACTTGTTCCAAACTCCATTAACATGCACGTGGCAGAGTGATGCTATTGCCCAACCATCTGAAACCAGAGATTTCTAGCATATGAAAAAATAATTATCTCTCCTTTAAAAGTTCAGAGCGCAGAAGTTTTGCACAATTAAAACATTTTCTGAATCTTGCTAGTGGCCCAAAGGTTAAATACTTTTCTCTGCTAGTATAGACCACATAATTGAGAGGAAGCAAGCGAGTTTATTCTTTGAAAGGCCATGAAAAAAAAAACCCTAGAAGTTTATTTGTGCTTGCAAATCCTTTCAGGTCTAAAGGACCAGCAAGATAATAAATTGTTTTTGCTGAAAACAGGAAGTTTGGCAGAGATGCAAAAGGACAGCTAAACTTTGGCTAGACAACCCAAAACACTGTGTTCTACTTTCAAAGTATTTCCAACAACAACAAAAAAGAGTGAAGTGCCTCGGATCCATAGAAAGCTGAAGGAACAGCAAAGGCATCTGGCAGTGGTAACTGGTTGCCAGACTTGTGGTTGCATTGTGCTGGCTTACAGGCTGGTTTGCCAGTTTGCAGTAACTTGCATCAAGCGCAGCTGAAACCCACACTTACAAAGCCTCAAATGTTGTCAAAGCTAGAAAAGTCTCAAGGAGTCTTTTCTGTCGTCTTTTCATCTGAGCAAGACCAAAGAACTAATTAAATAGCGTCACTCGTTACGTTCTGGAGTACAAAGGGAGTCCCTACCAGGTTTGACAGAGCCAAGGTCAAACTATGCCCACACAGTATCCAACAGAGCAATGCAACACCTCTGGCTCACGCCGTCTCCTTGACACTCCCACCTCACCATCAGGCCACTAGCTGGACCTTCTGGCAGAAGACATCATTTGGCATGTGATGCAACTCGAACGCAACACCTTATAGGACACCTGTGTGAAAAGACAGTGGGTTGGGTTTTGTTCCAAAGCTGATGTGCTCCATGATACATGCACCCTGGACACCGCTGGAAACTAAGACACGCTCCAGACTTTCAGCGGGACTTCAAATAGGTTACAGAACATGAGCACCTGCTACCGCCTGGGAGTGAAGCCAGTGGCTCCAGCACCATCCTCTTTTTCTTGAGACAGTGGCACTTTTTGGCACAGTTCTGGCCTGGGTGGATCAGCTCCCTCCTTACCACCAGCCAAGCAGGGTTCAGGGGTTGCCGCAGGCCAGAGATTGCTCCTGGGAAGCTGCTCAAGCGTTGCTGACTTAGGAATTAAACATTTCGGACCACACAGATACAAGCTGTGCCATGACATTTGCCCAAAGGAACAGAGAACAAATCTCTAACTGCTTCACTAACACAAATCTAGCAAAGGTCATAAAGGGTCCCTTCCAGAACTACGCTCATATGAATGCAGCTTTTACATAAGACAATGTTAAAGACATGAATTTTGTTTATTGAGATAAAACTAGCTATGATTAATCTGTGAGCTTGCCCTCCCAAAATGTTTTGGGGTTTTTTTCCTTCTCCCCACCCCCCTCGCCCCCTTTTTCTTTTTTCTCTCCTCCTTCCCCATTCATACTTATTATAAAAACGCAGATCTTCAAAACATTTATCACAAAGGACCACTGGAGCCTTTGGGCAAACCAAAACATAAACACTATCAACACCATAAATATTATCTTCTGAAACATGCAACAATCATAGACCTAGATGCAACGATCTTTTTTATAAGATCCATTACTATTGTCACGCAGAGTCTTAACACCCAGCTTTACCAACAGAGGTGATTTTGACTGTATCCGTTTCTCTTAATCCTGAAACAAGGCCTCATCACAAAGTCCTAAAATAGATCTTTTTCTCATTTCACTTCCTTACTAAAATTACTTGCTGAATTCAGCTGCAGGACCACTCACTTCCACCTGCAGGAGCACAGGCAAGACAAGGGAAACACGCTGGTATACTATGAGATGTAACATGCAGAAAGCTAGAACGCAAAGCTCCTGAGAAGTTTTAATGATCAGCAAGGAGACCAACAAGGAGAGGAAAAAACCCTACCTTTTGTTTTAACAGTGCTCACCCCGGGACACTTAAACACCAAGCTTTTAGAAGGACTTCAGTCAGAAAACCCTGATAGCCTCAGCCCCTCTGAGAACCTGGAGCACGTATTTCACACTGAGCACCTTCAGCATCTGCTCTTTTTAAGAGGAACAAGGATGATGAAAACAACACCCTCCCCACCTCACAACACAGCACTTTTCATCTGGTGAAAACAAAACACCTCACAAAGGAGGCAAAACATCATTCCTCCTTCAGAAACCAAGACATTCAGGCATGGAGAAAGGAAATCACTTACAGGGACCATTTAGCTGAAGCGGTAGCAGAGCCAGGAGAAGTCAGAGCCCCCGTACAGATCTCCAACATAAGCCTCTAACCCTCTGCGCCGCACCCAGCAGAGCAAGTAATATCTCACTTACCTCTCTCGTGGATCTGGGCTGAGCTTTAGTTACAATCTGGAAGCACTTCAAAAGCTGTGGATTAAAAAGCACTGTCTCAATGCAAAGTGTGATTATTATTCACAGATATTGGAGAAGTTACTGCAGTTTGTATTTGTTTTTCTGTATTTGTGGGATTTATGTTGTTCCAACACTTGAACAGCTTTTGATAATGACACCATCTGTTAATTCTCACCCCCCACTAAATTAGAACAAGTGGTGGAATTGTTAGACTGCAGTTTTACAGATCCCAGCTTAGCAAACAAATCCTAACCCAAGGTCAGTGAGAGGCATTACCAGCAATGGGAGGCAGCAACTGGTCAGGCACAACTTCCAGCCCACAGAGAAGAAAAAGGACAGGATGAGGAGGAACAAAACAACTCCCAGTAAGCCCTCTGAAATAGTTCTTTGTTGGGTTGGGGTCCCTTTCCTGACCCCACCAGGCGAACACCATTAACTCAGAGGTTGCTCAGACTGGTGGGGCAGCAGTGGGTGGGGTATTTCAGTTCTGCTTGGAGATATCTACCATGGGGTGTTGGACACCTGGCTACAAATTAAAGGCTCTTGAATTGCAACAAGCTTCAGGTGGGCAGAGGTCTGAGTGGATCTGCCTGGAGCAACTGCCTCCCCATCCAGAGCCTTGCTAAATTAACATTGCTAGATTAAGGTCCAAGCTGGTGTAAATTATAGTTTCATACACAGAACACATGCATTACCTGCAAAAATGCCAACTGTGGAGTGAGGAGGAGGACTACAGGCATGTATTGGTAATACATTTTAAAGCAAAATAAAAGTTTATAATCAACCTGTTGGTTCCCCCTTCATCTTCCTTAAATAGTGACACCTTTCTCTCTCTGCTCTACAAGGTGCTCTGTCTCTGTCTTAGTACAGTTTATATGAGAATTTATTTAATACACTCGTACCTGCAAAAAGGGTCAGATTGTGTTACATGCAGATTACATAGTGAAAACACACATCTCTTGATCTCTAGTCGTTGAATATGCTGTTAAACACCCCTTAGTTTTTCTACAAACCTTTTAATCCTCTTTCTCAATTTGTCTTGATAATTTCAATCTTTTCTCAGCGAACCAAATCCCAAACCGCTGAAATCTCCTACTTCACTTATACTTTTTATTAAAAGGATGGCCTTTTATTACAAACGCAAGCTGTGATACATATGTCGCTACATGAGGCAACAGGGAGTTTGCTCCTGCTATTTGTGAATGTTCAGGATGCATCTACGAAAACCTCAGCCCTCCATACTCCTGATTATGCAGGAGTCAAGCACAATACTGACGTTACACATGTCTAGCAATACCCTTGGTGAAGCTCTTCACATTAAGCGTGTTGGGTACTCATCATCCCTGCAATACCTAATTACCTCACGTGCCCAGGAATGAAATAGGTTTCCTGCTTGCCATCAGCACCATTTCCCATCGCCTTTAGTGGACTTTTAAGAACGTTCACATAAAGCGGGGAATTAGGTTTCTCTTCCCTTTACACACAAGGATCTGAGCCACTGTTCATGGCACAGTGTCATGATATAATGCTCTGAAAACCCTACATTTGGTCATGGAAAAAGCAAAGTCACCTTAGCATGATGCTTGGCCTGCTCTAACGTATCAAGCCTTTCAGGTTGTAGTTACGTCAAGGATATCAGGTACTGAGGCACAGAGAGAATGTTCCTGTCCTGAAGTCGCACAAAACATCAGCGGCAAGTTTAGGCAGCACTCAAGATTCTCCAAACCCTACTTCTGTGTCTCAACTGGAAGGAAACTCAGCATGAGCCCTCCTCTCAGTTCTCCAGACTGGACTATGATAGCGTGAATGAGCTTCACAAACAAAACCTACTCTCTCTCAACTGGTTGTACTGGGTGTCATCATGGTGGACCACAGCCATTTCCCATGGACTCGTGTTTGAGAGAAGACACAGAACTGGCAGCGTCCAGACAACAGGCTGTCGTATATGGTGCCTGGAGTTACCCACAAAGAACCAGTTGTGATCTAAGAACAAGGGAGCGACTCTCTCCACTGCCGAAATGCTGTTTCCTCATTAACAAGCAATATATGAGGCTGCACTGGAAAATGAGCCTTCTGGTAGCCCCAGGGAAGGCAGGTAAAGAACTCCGACCCCAAAGATGCGCGTGTGCTGCCGTGACAGGGTGAGAAAGGTGTCTAAGGTGTAAAATCTGCCTAACAAAGACTCTCAGTCCCTGCTCCTCAGTTCCGCTGACAGGGACTATTTGAAGGACATTGCAGTCAGCTCACAGTGCACCCCAAGTGGCTTAAATTCACTTGTGCTGTCACTAAGGGGCAATCATTCCTAAAAAGGAAGCAGAATGAGACATTTACTGGGCTTTACAGGCACATGGCTGACATCACTACAAGCCAATCAGGACCCTTGAATTCAGACCAGCTTTCTAAAGCCCTTTATACGTCATTGTTTTACAAAAGGTATTTGATACCACTGCTGCCTTCTCAGATGTGATCTCATCCTTGACCCCAAGTGGCACTTGTAGGAATAGCTCCCTCAGGTTTACTTTTACCAGATCATAAAGTACATCATACTCCCTTGCCTATCAGATGTGCTAAACTTATGTCCTTTGTAAGTAGAAACCCATAATGATGCCTAAAATTTTTTTGTCCCTGAAAATTTGAAGTCAAAGTTGGAATGGATGAGAAAGAAGCTTCCAAGATTAAAAAAGCATGTGTTTGGTGGAGGAAACTATAATCTGGAGCACTTTTCCCTAAATACAGTAAGGGCTAAATTTTTTTTGGTAATAACAGCAGGGCTGTGTCCCTACTTGGAGTAATAAACATACGGTCCCTGACTGACACATCTCACCTGTGTTACAAATATACATTGTATGTTATATTAAATAGGTTCAGTTTTTCCCAGCTCTGCCCTAGGTGAACTCATTTTAAAACTATTGCTGTTAAACTGTTAAAAAAAAAAAAGGAAGTATTTTAAAATGCAGGTAAAGTGAGATTATCATGTAAGTGTGTGGAAAATACCCCTCACCACCCTTCAAATCAACTAAAACTTCCACATACAGGCACTTTAACATGCCATGTGAAGGTTTCGAAGTAGGACTATGCTAACGGTAACACTGCCATGCTCTACAGAGAAACCAGGGTGATGCACCAACACGATGGCATTGCTCCTCGCAGCACCCTGGGGGAACTCTCGCAGTTAGCCTTTATTTTACAGATCTGCAGACTAAGTGTGAGGAATTAAAAGGCTTGCCCAACGTCTCTGAGCAAGCCTGCTGCACAGACCAATTTTCACGGTTGAGGATAAGTACTGTGCTAGCAAGCAGTGTGAACCCAAACAAGCAGAGGCAGGTTGGAGGATGCCAAAGAAGGGGCCGGGAAGACTTGAGTCACAGCTGGCATGGGTCAGCATGTAAGTTGAGGGGGCAGAGAATAAGCTGCAGCTAAATATACTCCAACTCCTTGTAGACTGTGTGCTGGCAGTAGGCCAGACTGCAGCAGTAATGGCTGGGGTAGGTTTAAAGTGCTCTCCCCTGCCAGCTAGTCAGCCCTGCCTTAAACTAACCCAGCTGGCTTTAGACGGAAACAGAGGATGGGCCCTCATCAACTCTATTACACCAGCTCAGCCACGAGCAGAGAAGGCTCTAGATGAAGTGTGGTGCTTTACAAATGTCTCAAACCTCCACTGCCTTCCCTGCAGTGACTGTTGACAGTGACCTAAATTCTTAAATCCATCTGAAAGACAAAACTTCTGGTTAACCGGGGCAACTTCACTTCCAGGAGCCTTTGCCTAAGACTGCTGTACAGACGATGAAAGGAGGCTTTCTGGGACCGTTTCTCCACCTGGATGTCAACATGTAGCAATGAATTCACTCAAGGTGTTCCTGTGGATCTGTTTCCTGTTAGGGTCACCCATCTCTCTGTGCTCCTTTTATTACACTCTCCGATCTTTCCAACTACAAGAAACCACAATACTGCTTTATTTGAGACTTGTTTAAGTCCTGATATAAAATGAAGCTCATATACACCGTTAGGAATTCCACTACAATCTAACCATTTAGTATCAAATAGGTTTAGATAAAATAAAAACACTGGGTCTGTAAAAGCACATGTACGTGCATGGATATAAATATAGTTCAACTGCTAAATTCACATGCTGAGCCTGCATTTTCTGTAATAAAATATTTAAGTGGTTTCAACTCCACAGCGAGATTAAATTCTAAGAGAAAAAGACATCAGCACAGGACGCTGCCGACTGGACGCAATCAATCACCTGGACAAGGACTAAGATAAGTATCTTCATTGTGGACTGACAAGGGCCAATACAGATTTTCCCAGAGAGAAACAACCTCAATAATACCACCTCACGCAACCATAACCTAAGAGGAAGCTTTCATTTTAAGCTGCATTTCTAATGCCTAGCACTTAACAATCAGAAAAGGCCGATAAAGAATTGCCCAAGGCTGAGCCAAAGCAGAGTAAAACGCGGGGTTGTAGGTTGCCCACGTAACACAGCTAAAGCTGGTGGAGGCTTTGGAGAGCACTTAATTAGTTCTGTGGAATCTAACAAGAGCTAAATACTTTGACTGTCTTTCTACCTCAGTTTTCTCTGTGTTTCGTCAGAAATTAGGCTTTCCTGAAAAGTCACCTTTGAGGCTGGTCTGTCGTAGCTGAGGCTGGACCGGTGGCAGGACATGCTTGAGCTGAGTCCTGGTAGTTCAAGTAGAAGCTCTCCCACTTGTCATCACAGAATATATAACCTTATTACTCCTCCCTCGGTTCTGGCTCTGACTGTGAAAGCTGTTTGCAGCCAGTGAGGTTTCCTCAGTGCTCGCTGCTGCCGTCTCTCCCAGCTCCTTCTGCTTTTGTTTTCTGACTGCAGCAAAAAATACGTGAAACCTGTTTTCAGCCAACACCAAGATGAACAAACTCCATAAAACAACGTGAAAGATAGCAAAGCAGGAAGATTTGTGTCAGGGTTATACTTCTAGCTAAGGTTACACCAAGAGTTGAGGGAATTTATCTGTATCTCGATGAGACGACACCACTCCCTACTGTAGGATCTGGACAAATTACCTAACAAAGTATCGCCCTCAACAGCTCAGATTTATCTCAGATTTTACTGGCGAGGAGAACAGAGAGTTAGAGAAGTCATGGGACGAGCCTACAATCATGCAGCAAGTCAGCAGTAGACCTAGGTCTGCTGGCTCGCTGCCCTGGTCGTTCAGCTTTCCACGAGCTTCCTGCTAGCGAGGAATACTGCGGACAGCCAGAGAACTGGGCCATTTTAGGTAAGGCAGCCCTTTTCCACCAGCAGTGAGACGTTCGCCAGGCAGGACTGGGGAGATGGCAGGGCTGCGGCAGCCTCCTCTCTGGCCCGGAGCAGTCCCTCTGTCAGCGTGAGCTCCCCTTGCTCTCGCACAGCCCTATCCAAAAAGCATTGTCTGGAAGCAATTAGAGATACTTTGGGTTTTTTTTTTCCATCATTGCCTGACAACTTCAGCAGACGCACATGTAGTCGTCCCCCTCCGCTTCTAAAGAACTTTGCTTACTGTTAACTATTTAAATGTTGAAAGTATTAAAGCTAATTGAACTCACTGCGCAGAGAACCAAGTCTGAGGTCAACTGTCGTATATGGTAACACTGTTTGGGTAAAAGGACTTTGGGGTAGTTTGGAAATCTTTAGAAAAGCGCTCATGCCTGTCCACATACTTGTCAGTCCTACTTGTCATTACCAATGTTTTTTTCCAGGTTGGACAAACAGATGGAGCTGCTTTGAGGAACTCCTCAAGGAATGGCCAGACGAACTAACTCTGGAGTTAGTGCTGAAAGTGGTGACACGAGGCACTACTCAGCTGGCCAAATTTTAAGCACCTTATTTCAGGTGCTTACCTGGGACAATTCAGAGAGGTATAAGGGGGAAAAGTGCTGGGGGTGAAAGGGGAGAGCAAAAAAAAAAAAAGATAGCATTTTCCATAGAGCAATTCAGACTCATATTTAATTGCCTTCCAGAGCGACTGACTCTCTCCTTGTCAACTTTATGGGAAACCTAGAGATATCATCCTCTAAACGTAGATATTGCAAATATTCTCTCAGTGTCAGACTGAGAAAGAGTCTCAGATGGTAAATGAGAAAAGCTCTCTTTGTCTTCAAAGGTGTTATTGTTCCCTTACAAGGGAACATATTGTTCCTGCTAAGGATTCAGCCTCGTGTTTTTAAAATGCTGAAGCTCCTTGGCCCATGGGTGAAAAAATTTATTCTGACTGCCATACTTTTTTTTTTCTGGGAGAAAAAAGAAAAGGAAGAAGTAGTTGGTGGCTGTTAATGGTGCAGCGGCAGCAGAGGGCTTGTCCCTAAAGTGATCCTCGGCTGCTGTAAATCCAGAGCGAGTGACACCACATCAGGACTGGACCTGTAGAGCAAAGATCTTCACAATGCTGAAGAGCATCTACTACGGGAACAAATTGACTATCTTCCGTAGCACTGAACTGGTGACTTCGGAGTTACAAGGTCTTTTGTTGCCACCTGGAAAAAACAACCTGCTACAAACAGCAGGTGCTGTTCAATTTATAGCAGGGTGAGTTGTCCTTCAGGGGTGCTGAGGAATGTGAGCATCCTACACATCCAGACACTCTTTGCAGTCAAAGACTGTAAAGAAAAAAAGAGATCACAGCAAGGAAGGCCCATTCTTTCTGATCTGCCAGGCCTAAGGTGAGTAGATAGGCACTTCTGCTTTGTAGGAGGAACGGAAGCCTGCATGATTCTGCAAGGTTATAAGGAGACACACTGCGGTTGCAGAGGTTTTCATGGGACCAGAGGCAGCCAGGCTCTAAAGAATATTGCTATGGTATGTCCACGCTCTCTTGTCATTAATCATCTAGCCAGTCTTCTGGGAGATGATGGGAAACCTCCAGATGGCAAAGTCCATGCCCTAGACACACTCATATCCTTTTACATTTATGACTATGGCCTTGCACAGGCTTTGCAGAGGACAACATCTGAGCTTCCACCATGCTTTGAACTACAGGCAGGAGGCCTAGACCCCCAGCAGCACAGAGTACGGTCACGAACGACTCGGTCTTACTTACTGGGTCATCAGCCAAACCTTGTACAAAACAATGAATTACTATCAAAGGGATATGAACGGTCCAGAGCAGCTGCAGGGCTCTTCTGGGGGCAAGGGAGGGTCTTGCATTTGTCCTCCACTACACGGGAATAACCTGGTGACCTAAGAAGTGGAGTAATTTTTAATACCTGCTGCTTTCTCCCGGTACCTGGAGGGGTAGAGTCCTGCGTGCCTCATCTCACTGGTTAGCATTATTATGTCATCCAGATCAATCATTTCAAGCTCATTGGGTTGTAAATGCAGCTTTGATCATTCGTTACACTTTGTTAGTATTTATCAGAGCCAGGACTCTGTTAATCTGAAACAGCAGCCCCCAGAAACCAAGACAACGCGGGCTCCAAGAGCACTTACTGCAAGCTGGAGGGGTGGTGCTCGGGTTTGGCTTGTTTTCCACACTATTCACACCCAAAAGTCTCCACACGGCTGTAGGGTTCCGCTCCAAAGGGCAGGAGGAGACTTCGCTCTCTCGAGACAGGCACTGCGCGAGCGGAGGGCAAAGCGCCGGCCGCCCGCTGAAAGCCCCTCGCTGCGCCCGCGGGCGGGAAAAGGCACAGGGCAGGGGGTGCTGCGCCGGCAGCACCCGCGCGCGTCAAAGCACGCGTGAGGCGCCGGGGCTGCTCCACAGCCCGCCGAAGCCACTGACACCGAGGGCCCGAACGCGCAGAGCGCTCCCCGTCAGGTCCCGCGCCGGGTTTAACTAACTCCCCGAGCCATCGGCTGCGGCTTTTACCGCCTGTGGGACAAAGCAAGAGCGTCGCTCTTCAGCCCAAGCGCAGAACGACAGGCGGGCTGCGCTCCCAGTGCGCTCCTCCGCGACGGCCAGCACAGATTCTTTAGCACCATCTAGCTAGCGCCGGCGGTACCCCACGGTGACACCGCTGCCGCCGCCCGGCCTGAGCGTGCGGACGAGGGGAGAGGGGAGAGGAGGGGAGAGGGGAGAGGAGGGGAGAGGGGAGAGGGGAGAGGGGAGAGGGGAGAGGGGAGAGGGGAGAGGGGAGAGGAGGGGAGAGGGGAGAGGGGAGAGGGGAGAGGGGAGGCGGGTTTGGCCAGGCGCCCAAGAGCAGAGCGTGTACTTCACCTGGAGCCAGAGCGGGCACCGAGCACTGGCCAGGGGAAGCACAAGGGCGAATTCCGTACAGAATTTACGCAGCACCTCGTCCAACAACCTGAGAGAACACAACAGCAGGACACGGCGAGTGGACAAGAACACCCTTCTTTTGCTGAAAGGCCAGAGAGAGAAGAGGGATAAGAAAAAAGCTGTGGAAGCAAAGTGTAATGCAGAAAGATTTGGTAAAGCTGAATAAAGGGCTACAAGACAAAAGGGAGGTGGCTAGAAGAGCTTTGAGAGAACAGTCGGAGACAGTCAATCAAACCCTTCCCAAGTTCATGCAGTATTTGCTGAAATGTTCCTGTAGAAGAAGAAAATACAGTAGGGTGAAGAGTTCAAAACAGTCCAGTATTTTGGAATGAAGGAGCTGGAATTTTCCTTTTTGAAATCAATTCCTTTCTTAAGATTTTATAATGTTGCAGTATTACTATAAAATGTAAAAACAAAGCCCCAGAAAACCGAGCTAGCAATCTGCACTGTAATTTTACTGAACAGAACATTTCAGAGTCCCCTTTATAAAATCCATTTGCTGGAAAAATTTGAACCGGATGGATAATGCATTTCAGAATGTAGCCAAATATTAAAAACTGAAGAAAAGGATTTTTCCCCCTTAAAGTTTCATGAAAAATTTTCAAACCTCCTTCCCCCCCCCCCCCCCCTTAAAGTTCCAGTAAGAAATCAGTTAAGCAGATATTGGAACAGCCTACAGGAGAAGACCCAATCCTCTAAAGAACTGTTTGACTTGGGAATCTCCCTTTTCTAAAGAATTACTAGTAAAGCATGAATTTACCTTAATTAATGTTCCATGTAGGACTGAATCACTGTTCTGAAAAGAGTATGTCTTTACCTTTCGTGGCTTTGTCAAGGCAAGAGAATTAGAATATGTAATAGGAAGCATTTTGTTTTAGCACTGACCCAATTATCTGCTTACCTTTGGGCCTTCAGAAAAATCCAACTGACTTTTATTATCACAACCAACTAAAATAATATTGTAAATTTTGATCTCCATCTTTTGACCTAGGTTATTCAAAAACACTTACTAGGCATCACTAAGCGTCACCCCACAAAGCGTTTCTCTTTTTTTGTTTGGTTTGCTGTTGTGGTTTTTTTTTTAAGAAATGACCCCAAACAATCCCATACCATGTTTCCACAAGTACGGACTATGGGCAAATTGATGCATTTTTAATTTAAGCACTCATACTCTGATTTTTAGACCAGAAAGACCCAATTTCAAGCCCTAGGCTAACTTCTGGGCCAGTGTGAAAAGCACTTTCCGTGTACAGCCTTCTGCACATGCTTGTGCTCCAAACTAGGAGCTAGAAAGTTGCAATGATATCTCTGGGCTTAGTGGCCATCTGAAACCTGTGCATTCCCCAACGGGAGTGGGCTGACAGCAGCTCCTCCATCTGGACAGAATAGATGTCATCCTATAAAGGCTGGCTATATAGACCACTCTCTGCAGAAAGGAGAGGCTCAAAGAAGGTCTACGTTTTGAGGATGGGGCTCAGGTGGGGCCAGGAGGAGGAGAAGACTGCAGGGGAGCACAACCCCTTCCACAGATACACAGCAAACCTCTGCCAAGCCAGGTTATGCTCAGCGTCACGCCACATAACGCTGTCAATAACTAGAGGAAAAGGTAAATTGTGCTGAGTCTGTCCAAATCAGTACCTGCAGAGCGCTGTGGTGGAGTCGCTGAGCTGCGTGGTGCCAAAGAAACAGGAGCCAACGCTCCCACTAGACCTCCTGGCTAGCCAGCACGCGTCCGCCTCCTGCTGCATTGCCCTCCGGCTAGCGTGGCAATGCTCTCACGGCTTTGGAAATGGCATGTGTCCAGTTGGATTTGCTTACGTAAGGAGAGACGTGAGGGACAGGGGTTTGTTTGGTCTCCTTTTACACTTGCCTGTTTGGGGGACTTCATTCCTTCAGAATTCGCTTGTACAAAGTACTCTGTCAAAATGCATGTGATGGAATTGCTTCTGCGAGTCTGAGTGCACACCATTCCCACACCCTCTCACACCCTGTAATAAGCTTTTTATTCTACTATAATTAACACCCAGGAATCAGTCCCTGTTTCCTTATAACCACAAACAGCCCTACACTTCGTATTTTGCTGCTGCTTTTGCTGTACCCGCTAAAGACCCTTTCCCCTCCCTGAATTGTTTTCATATACTTGCTGTCTTTCCAGTCACTACATGCTGAATTTGGACTTCCTGGTTGCTTAATTAAGTCATTTTTACCACAATACTGTCTATTTTATAGCACAAAGAGCCTCTGCCTGTGAAATCAAGGCATACTTTCTTCAAACCAGACATGCTTATTTGGGGATACAGAGCATTGGGATAAATAGTGACCTTCAGGCATATTCATGAGATGTTTACTGGAATGTATTGCTGGTCCTTCTATCCAATACTTCCAAATTTCTAACGTTTTGACACACAATGCCAGCACACACAGCTTTATTCTTGCAGAAGACAGGTGATTTCCAGCAGTCCCAAATAAGCAAGGCACTTGTATCTCCACTTATGGAACTCACATAAGCAATTAGGAATCTCAACCTCATTGAAAATCTAATGAAATAAGCTAAATTGGGATTTTTAACCTAAGCCATGTAGACCATTTACAATATTTTACAGTCTTTCCCTTCAAATAAAGGTTGCATATAGGACACCTCAGCTTAAGTTTATGCCAGCTCAACCCCATCTGAAAAAAAGTGTTGTTCAACAGTTCAGGAGAATGCACTATTAGTAATGTGAAAGAATAAGAAATGGAGGATTCACACAGGAATAGGATCCAAAGCCCTTCACAGCCGGTGGGCTTCCCATTTCATATGACAGGCATTAGCTCAGGCTGCTTCTGTCGGCTGACAGGGGAGACAGAAACTCACTCTTTTGGCTTCATAAAAGCAAATGTCTTTTTATCTGAACAATTACTATTATTATTGTTAAAACAAAATGTGTATTTTCTCAGCTTTTTATTTACTATATAAAGTGCTTTCCACAGTAAATCAACAAATATGAGTATTCATGTCACCAAGCGCTGATGATTAAAAATAATTACTTTAATGGTAGCTGGCCTGATGCCAAACATGATTAGCTTTCGCATTTCAAGCATGATAGTAGATAATTTACATCTCCTTTCACACCAATACCAAACTACTCCTAATGGATTCTATTTTAGTTTTTATGAATTAATAGAAATTTAGTGTCCAATTCACTATGTTATAGCCACCATTTGCCTTCAAAACCCAAGAATTGTTTCAAAAAAGGGCAGAAAGTATCCAAATCACAGGATCCGTAGGCAATAAACTCAGCTTTCCCCGCTGACAGCGTCCTTGCCTGTGCCCTTAGAGCTGTCAGAGGCAGAGCGAGAAGAAAACTTTCTCAAACAGGCCAGAAAATCCCGCTAAAGAGCAAGAAGCCGTGGAGGTACTCAGGGCTTCTCCGCCAGGAGACGGGCAGGTTGAAGCCCCTCTCTCCTGAAGCGCAAGGCAAGCTTCCCACCCTCTCCCGTGGGCAGGATTTTATTCCGGGGATAGTGAAGGAAACTGGACATTTGCCTTTTAAAAACATCACCAGCTGTTCAAGGACCTGGTGGGTAAAACCAGGAAATATGTTTACATTCTTTTAAAGTAGTTTTAAAACCAGTTGCCTTTTACCTACCCATGAGGTCTGCGTACAGAGCCCTGAGCTCATCCTGTGGGGACAAACACCGATGTACACAGGCGGGGCCACACGTGTCTGCCTCGGTTCAGTCCTGGGGTGTCAAAAGTATCTGAGAGCTCTTCATGGGTGGAAAGGGAAGAGCAAATGAATTCCCCTTCGCCCGGCTTGGAAGGGTCCGCCCACAGGAAACACGGCAATTCAAAATACAGCACGAAGACACAGAGGGTTCGTGGGCAGGTGGGGAGGTCAGGGGGACAACCTCACCCTTTAAATACGTGTGTGGATACAGGTGGGACCACCGCTTCTTCGTGGAAAGGAACATAGGGGAACACCGAGGCAAAAACACCAGGGGCACTGACGTGGGGAAGGACTCGCGAGGCACGTGAAGCAAGAACAGAAACTAAGATAACGCCTTCCAGACAGCAGGCTGGAAGAAGAGAAGGAAGGTTGAAGCCCCCACAAAAGCAAATGGCAATTCGGTTTCCACTTCATCCCCAGATCTCCATCTCCAAGAGGCCCAGCAGGGCTCCAAGCTGTGCTGGACTGCCGCCAGGACAGGGCCCTGGTCTGAGAGCTTTAACTGCTTCGGGGCTACGGGAAGTTGGAATCCGTGTTTCCAAAGAAGAAGTTTGGGAACAGTATTAAAAAAAAAAAAAAAGGATAACTGAAGAGAAGTACAAAGCAGCACTCACCGTCCCCCACCCATCTGACACTCCTCAGTGCTAGGGGAGATAATTTCTGCTGCCCACGATGCCCTAAGCCTGCTTCGGGGCTGCAATAATGAACCCAACCAAGCGACCGGGTTTCACAGGACCTGTAAACATCCATTTTCTTTTACTGGTCACTGATTAAAAGAAAATACATTTGTCAAGTTCAAGTCTTCACTGTCAGCCTACTGACGTAGAATATAAACACGTCTTGTGAAACCCTTCAATTTGCACTTCAGCGGATCACAGCCCTCATCCACAGTGACATGGAAACCTCCAGCACCGGCGGCCTCGGGAGTACAGAGCCAATGGGGCCGGTGCCGGCTCCCCCACGCAGACTCCTAGGTTTCATCCGACCTTCTGCAGGCTCCTGAGGGGCTGATGGGAAACCAGACCTTCACGTCAGGTCGACACTTGGCTTGACGGAGAGTCTTAACCACAGCAGAAATTAATGCTACTGGTGATGCTGGTTTTTGATGGGTGGACAGCTGGCGCAGGTTTTCTACAGGGTCACTCACATCACTTCCCAGAGATTGTAGAGCAAATATTTGGAGGGGGGGAGGTGGGGGGGGAGAGCAGACAAAACTGGTGGGCTCTACCTGCCGGAGCAAGCCTGGAATTGCTTGCTTAGAGGTAAAACCCAGTATCCCAACAGGACATTCCGAGGCCTGGCCCTGTCCCGCAGACTAACTGCTGTTGGTCTGGCGGTACAGCCCTGTCGCTGAGCCATCCCTTCTCGCTAGAAAGCGCTCCCAACAGCCCGCCCCCCCTTCACGCTGGCAGAAATCCAAGCGTATCCTCCGCGCTCCGATTTAAAGCAAACCGCCGTGTCATCGCCCCAGCACAAAAACACACAAATACCCTCCCACCTTCGTAACGAAGCAAAGCATTAAGCTTTATGGGTACAACAACAAGCATAAAAAAAGCCCGACTATTTAATGCAATGCTGTGGTTGGGAATTTAACCACACAAAAGGCAGAAAATTCAAACGTACAATTCCCACAGAAACCATAACTTGGCCACGTTTCACATCCGCACGTCAAGGCAGAAACTTCACCGGCGCATTCCCGCTCTGGATTGCCACATTGGCAGAAGAGGTACAGCTCTTCTCCTCCTCCCCGCGCTTTTTTTGCCTCGTTTTTTTCTCATATGCGAATCCCCAGTGGCAACATTTATAAAAAATTAGGGGAGGGGATGCCAGGGGGGAGGGCGAGGGAAGGACGGCTTTGGGTAAGCACACGTCGGAGAGGGTTCAAAAGCAGAGCTTAGCCTCCAAATCGCTTCCACCTTCAGCTGTTTTGTGTCCATGCCCCCGGGTTCCAGTCCTTCCCTGGGGCAAATGCTGGAGTCTGCATCCTAGCTCAGCCTGATCACCCAGCCCCTAGCCTAGACAGACTGTCCCGAAACTTAACTCTGGAGGGTACTGTCCAAGGGACAACCCGGTCTCAGCTCCTTTCTTGCCCCTTCAGCATGCATTTTAATTTCGCCAAAGATCTACCCACATCTACTTGGGCCAATGTGTGCCTGCTGCCTGAGTCAACGCCACGCAAGGAAATGAAGTGGTTACCAGCCTGCGTAATTCCTCCCGTGATATGAACAAGCCGTTACTCTTCACAGGCCAGGCTGAGTGAGCTCAGCGTTGCAGCAACCTGCAGCGAGAACACAAGTCTTGCATCTGGATCTACAGTAGGTTGTCTTCACTCCTCCACCACCTCAGACAAACCAAGGCCAATACTGCAGAACATCACCACCTCTAAGCTTCTCCAGTCAGCTTTTAGAGCAGTAACTGGTGGTGCTGTATATGCAAGCAGCCAAACTTTTCTCCATTCACAAACCTTGCTGCTTAATCCCTTCCTACCTGTTCCAGGGAAGGAGATACAGCAAACAATGAGCTTCTTTCTTCCTGAATTTCCAGCCACAAGGTTGGAGTCAACTTTGCTCAAGTGTCTTTATTCATACAAGCAAGCGGACATTTTTACCCGGAGGGAAGTGGTGGATTCAGCCACTGATTAGGGCTGCACCCTCACTTGGCCCTGGGCAGTCAGAGACCAGTATGGAATATGTTATATTTAATGTGCTGTGCTGCATCTGCACTGGCTCCGAGCAGCCTGTCCTGAGTGGCCTGAGCAGTTGGAAACCTGAATTTCTTGGCACTTGCAAGCTCATAGAGGGGAGAAAAGCGAGGTAAATTCTGCATTCAAGTTCTAAAATAAAGAATATAAAAATAGATGAGCCATTCTGAGTCACTGATGGCCCACCCAACCCGGTATCTCATCTCCCTCAGTGGTCAGTGGTGGGTGCTTCAGAAGAGAATATAAGCAGCATGGCAATTACAATGATCCCTCCTCTAGTATAACCTCTCAGCTTCCAACAATCAGCAGTCTGGGGACTTCCTCAGCCAAAGGTTGCATCTGGACCATCGTGTTTAATAGCTCCCAGTAGACCTCTCCTCCATGAATTTGTCTAATCCTTTCTTGAACCCATTTATACTGTTGGCTTCTACAACATCCTGTGACAAGGAGTTTCACACTCCAATCGTGCACTGTGGGTGTTGGGGAAGCAGATGGGGAGGAAAACTTCCTTTTTTTTGCTGATTTAAACTCACTGCCTAATCATTTCAGGGAGTGCCCTCCAGTTCTAGTGGCATGAACAGCAGTAAGAGTCCTTCCCTGGGAACCTGCTCCCCACCATTCAGACCATTATCAGGTTCACCCAAGCTCCACTTTTATAGGCTAACCCGCATCTCGCACTGGCTAGGTACTATCTCGCATAGCAAAGCCATTCCATGTATTCGCCACCTTTCTGTTTCCCTTCTTTAACCCTTCTGATACAGGCAATTTTCCTTTGGCAATGGACAGTTCTGAGAACTAACTGGAGTACGTTATCCAGAAAATTTTCAAAATCAAATTATTTATGCTGAAAATCCAGGCATAGTTGTAGAAAAAGAAAAGAAAATGTTCATTTTGCACTTTGATGGCTTCATTGACATCAACTGAGCAACTAAGCTTTAACCAGATTTATGTCTAATCTTCACTCAGCTGTCCAAGTCATCTCCTGAGCTCCTACATGTACCCATATATAATAATACCTTGATATATCGTTAGAATATAACGCTATATTAACTTTTCAATAATTACTATAAAATTACTATAACTGAATTATCTAACTATATAACAAAATACTATGATGATATAACATACACATATATATACATACAATGTTGCTTCACATACACACAACACAGATAACACAATCCACACCTATAGATAACTTCCTTCAGCTAATTGACTCATTTCCTCAAAACCAGTGATCACACACTCAAGAAACTGAGTTTTGTGCACACTGCACAACAAGGGGAATTTGGGATAGTGGTTCTATGGAGACAGCAAGTAAAAGGCCTGCAGTTGCAGCTCGGCGTGGGTACAGAGAACAAGCCCGGGAAGACTTGGCGGAGTCTGAAGATGTGTCAGACACAAATTTGGTCAAATTCGAGCACAGCAAAGCATGCAGGAACACATTCGCCGGTATGATGAAGCTCTTAGTGCAGGCGTATTTTTAGGATCTGCAAAAGGATTAAGCATTCCCCTGAGCTCATCAGTCTGCTCTCACTTCCCACAGGATTCAGCAGGAGCAAGAGGGGTCCTGTTCAACGCCAGCTGACACGAGCCCCCTCCAATTCCACAACTCCTGTTCCTGTGCAGGGTGTCACCAGGCAGAGGTCCAGACGCTCTAAGGAAACCAAAATCTAATGGCCGGTTACACCTTATTTTAGTTGCAACACCTAGAAAAAATGTTAAGGGAATACATCCCAGTCAGGTGAGGTTTACCAATGCACGCCCTTTCCAGGGACAGGGTGCAGGTTAGAGGGGAAAGTGGGCAATCCATGGGAAGAGAAGAGGAAGACCAGAAATCAGAAGTAAGGGTTTAATAAAAGAGTGAGCCAATGTGCCTTCCTCCTGTTTACCACAGTCACTACCTCCTCTTGCCCAGCAGCACCATCTTCAGCAGCTTGACAGCGACCATTTGGATCCTGACCCAAGCGAACAAGAGAGCAGAGCCCTGGCAATAGTCCCCTCTTGACCAGCTTTGCTAAAACCCTGCGACACTGGCAACACCTACCTGGCATTGCTGCTTCTCATGTTGCTCCCTCTTGCCTTTCCCCTCCTCACCCAACTTGCACTCTTCTTCCACCTGTCCTTTTGATAAAGCAAGATTTCACCACACCGAGCAAGACTCCATCTTTTGCAGGGTTCTGTGACCGCAAACAAAACACGGTGTAAGAAACAACACCTGAAATTATCTGGCAGATCTGAGTTGGTCACCCGGCAGGACTGCAGCAGCCAGCAAGCAGAAGAAAACAGCTTCTGTCTCTGGTGCTGACTGTTCCTGGGTCTTTTCTCTCCTCTTCCCTACGTGTTTGCTTTGTCGACAAAGAGAAAGGCTCAAACTTTAGCTGCAAGAACAGAAATAGCAACTCCAGCCTATCTCAACTGTGTTTTCTTTTGTTCCTCAAAGAACATTTGTCCTATTTATTTAAAGTTATTTGAAAGATTTTCAAGCTAAAAGGGAGTTTATAAAAATTCCCTGCAGTACAACAGAAAGAAAATCATATTAAAGTGAACGCAGTACTTTATATTTACCACATCTAGTGCTTTACTGGATTTTCCTTCTTTTCCCTATCCATATTTTTAACAAAAGTTTAACAAAAGCAGGTTATAGCGATGGCTGCTGCCATGGGACGAGTCAGGCTGAAACCTGCATTCAGTCCCCTGGAAACCCTGCAACTGTGCAGTACAAATATGCCGTCAAGGCCAAGTTAACTCCTTTGAGTCAGGGTCCGTGTCTCCTATCAGAATGATCGCAACAGGCAAGCACGGGGGTTTCTACCAGTGGCTGCCGGCAAGTTGTGTGTGCTGGACCTTGTTCTCCTGTGTGCTCCTGGCGTGCTCTGGGGTTTGCTGGAGGAAGGACTTGATGTTCGATGTAAAAACGTGCAGCACTCTGGACCCAGCTTTTACCAAGGGAGATAAACACAAGGATGCCATGAAGCCAAAATCAGATGCTCTTCATTTGGTAAAGACAGCAAGGAGTAATAGTTTGATATTGGCCAACAGAAGTTTTGAGAACCAGTTATTACCTGCCAGCAATTAAAGAGTCTGAAGATAGCAAGATATACTTAACCAAATACCACGTCAAATGACAACCCCATACACCCATGTTACCATGGAGGTACCTACGTGCAAGTGTGGAAATAAACATTTAAGAGCAATTAAATCTTAGTCAGATGCCTGGAAACAAAGAAATGTGATTTGCTTTGTTGTTCTTATGGACATCATCCGACCAAACATTACAGCTTGTGATGCCAAGCTTCTGGGCTTCTCTTTAACCTTTCACTGCCTTGGTTTGCTCCTTCTTTCTCTGGGACAGGTACGTACACGCAGACCTGTCTAAACATGTTTATGTGTGTGTATGTATTAAATACAAACACCCACTTCCCCTGAAAGGATGAGATTGAGTTAGTCTGCAAATCATAAGGATCCTGAAAGGTATAGGGTACTGAGGCACACCACGGGTCAGGCAGCTGAGACCTCTTCGCCGGCATCTGGACCCTTGCTTGCCCACAGCCTGCGTTTCGGCCAGGCACTGTGGCCCTGAGCGGGCGAAACAAAGCAGTGATAAGCACAACCCAGCTCACAGCCTGACTATCAATGCAAAGCCAACTTGTGCTCCTGCAAGAAGCTGCAAGATCTGGTGGTCCACGAGCAGAAGTGCTGCCCACGTGGCTATGGGAGTGGTAACACCCAGCAAAGCATGTGTTGGGCAGTGAAGCAGCACAAACCCCGTCAGATGTTTTTTGAAAAGGATTCCAAGCAAAACCTCAGCACCTCTGTGGGGAGTTTTCTAGCTGGTCAGAAACATCTGCACATTTTGTGCTGCCATATTTGGTTTATGGGCATTTTGACTTGTGTGGACCCAGGAAAGCATTAAACTGACAGACCACAGAAGACAGCCACCATACCCTGTGCCTGGCAGAGACTTCCAGAAACCATCCTGTACGTCCTGGTCCTTTGAGTAAGGACTAGCCACACTTAAGTCCTCCTTGACACAGCTTTGTCTACACTGTTCTTAAGGATATCCAGTGACAGACGCTTACTGGGCTTCCCAGGCAATCTGGTCCAGGGTTTCACCAACCTGCAGCATTAAGAAAGTCCTTTCTGCTGCCTAACACCATCTTCTGTCTCAGGGAGAGATTAAAAAGAAGAGCAAACAGTCTTCATTAGCAGACATGTTCTTCAGTGCCTTCTTGGCTGACCTTGTCAACTAAGGCATACTGAGAGATAATAGTAATAATAATAATTAGCACTTATATAGCACTTAATCCTGAAAGCACTTTACAAACATTAGCTAATTAACTAAAAGGCAGATTATATATGTGTCTGTACATATAAATAAATAAATATAAGAGATCTGGGACGTCTGCCATGTTCATTCTTGCATAAGTAAGGTCTTACAACCTGCCTGCACTACACAAATCTGACCGCTTTCAGTAACATGTCACACCAGCTTGGTTCAAAGCCCACAGCCTAGCTTAGGAGTGTGTACTCTGCCATCCATGCAGACCTGCGGAGTATGGACATTTCTTTAGGACAGCCCTGGCATGGTATTAATTAAGCAGTCTGACTTCATTTAATATTCCAATAGCCTTGTTTTCCAACATGAGGAGTTGCTAATGACTGCAAATACTTGCATTATCATTGCAAACCACTTTAAATAATTGCTAGACACCAACTAAACTAGCAGAAAAAGAAACAAGGTCAGGGAAATGGCAGCATTTTCAATTTCCCACCATCTTACACACACCCAGTGTATTTTGCTTTCATTTCAACCCAAATCCCACACGATCTTATGGGCAAGCTCATTTTGGGAATGGTTTCTCCTTAAATGGAGCTACCCCACGCCACAAGCTAGGACCTACTTTTGTCACATCCTTGAAAAGTGTGGCAGTGGTCCCAGAGGAGGAGGCAAAGGGGAGATCAAACCCTGCACAAAGCTCTTGAGCTGTGCGGCCTGACCTGGGGACAAGGCGGCTGGGATCAGCCTGTATGAAACACCATGTTCAGTATCTCCTCATGTTATGATCTACTTACCTGTGGCCCTACCCCTTGACGCAGTTATGGCCTGTCCCAGAGACATGAGTGGGCAATGCTCTCCTTGCAGGCAATTTTGGCTGCTCTCATCCATCTCAAGATGGCCTGAGCTGCTGGATGGACTTGGCAATGCCATTTGTGCTAGCCCCACCTTTCCCTTCACCTCCCCCTCCTGTGCATCTTCTAGCATTATGACTGAGCTTGAGATTCAGACCCATTTCAGACCCATTTCAGACTAGTAGCCTGTGGCAGTGGGCCCAGGTGATGAGATTCCACCAACATAAAAAAAACTTCAGCAGAATAAAGAATGCAAATGTATAAAATGTAAACAAAAGGCCAGCTTGCTGACTTGTGGGCAAGGTGGCTGTGATACAGGGAGATAAAATACATGCTTCACATGCCTCCCTGAGAAAAAAAAATAGATGCAACCTCTATACAATCAAATTAAAAATGCTGTTCTCCTCGTACTTTGTGTACGTGAAATGTGACTTGAATGAAAATGTTGGCTGTGAAATCCCTCCCTGGTCTCAGCTTTTCCCTTCCACTAGCATATGTACACACGTGTACGTGCAGCAGACTCAAGGTGCCACACACACACCAACACCCATGTCAAAGCAAAAAGATTTAAACCTCCCTGAGAGCAAAAGCAAAGACCCCTGCCCCTTCTGATGGCCTCTCCAGATCCTCTTGTAGAGTGGCATGGCCAGGGCCAGTTTTCCCAGAGAAAGGCTTTAGAGTCCGTGCAACAACTGTTTCAACACTCTAGATCTCTTCCTCAGACGATCTCTGCCTTGTGAACCAGT
The DNA here is from genome assembly GCA_009769605.1 of Bucorvus abyssinicus. Lineage (NCBI taxonomy): Eukaryota > Metazoa > Chordata > Aves > Bucerotiformes > Bucorvidae > Bucorvus > Bucorvus abyssinicus. Next base: position 856,094 of record CM020024.1, on the reverse strand, counting down.
TCTTAACTGTGAATTCTCTTTAAAGCCATGAAAAAAAAGGATGTTAAAAAAGTGATGGGCCAAAGCTGAACACGTATGTACTTTCAAGAGAACTAGAGCTCCTCCTGCAACAGGGTAAGTATTACACACGGTTACACCACTGCAAATCCACGCTGCCACCACCAGATTTGTGTCACGACACCTGACAGCAGTAATAGGACTCCTTAAATGGCAAGGAGGATCGAGAACCTGCCTCCAGTTGCACCGGTATAACGCCCACAGGAGGCAATGGGAATTGTACCAGGCAGCTGAGAAGAGAATTTAAAGCCTTCTATTTTAATTTATTCTCTTTTAAGAAAGGAATCAGACTTGAATATGCACCTGAGATGTACTTGCTGAACACCTGAAATATTCCTACCACCAAAACAAAAGCTGCAGTTGTGTCATTTTTTATTTCATTGTATTTATTTTTCCTAGTCGCAGTGGAGTCCCTCCCTCTCTGGATACAGCTGGACCATCTCTGCCAGAGGACATCCCTGGGGCTCCGAAAAACACTTCTAAAGAGGTTTTTTTGTTTTGCATTGGAATGCAGTAGATTATATCAAGTGTCAGATACATTTCCCAAGGGATAGTACTCCTATAAACTCTTCTCACAGACACTGCTTCACTTCCCACACGCTGAGTGCTGTGCTGTCCACAGACCCACTGCTGTTACCACAGGAATCGGTATAAAGATTTGCAAGAAAGTGCACTTGCTGTCAACTGGACCAGTGGCTCCCAGTGCCTTTCAGGACCATGCACAAGAGAAAGTAAGCTGTATTTAATGAAATAAATGAACCCATAGGACACCAGCTCTTTCATTTTTGTGAATGCCTAAGTTAAAGGACTCTCATAGTCGTTGTAATTACTAATTTAGAGGCTGACAGATCTTTCCACAAGAAAAATTATTACTTTCCTTTTGGCTTGGTGTTCTCATAATGTAATTTTGCTATCTGCATGTTTCCTCAGAATTAACACACTCAACAGATGCCCAGACAGAAAAGAAAGAATTTTGTTCACAAACAAGAACACTTTACAAATGGTGCACCAGAATTAGAAAACGAAATCCACCTACATGTACTCAGACTTATGATGGTGTATGCACATATTTGAAAACATCTGCGTTTAAGTGTATTACACAAAGCCCTGGAGAAGTCGTCTGGTATGTCCCCAAGGTCTTCAGACGCATTGCTTGCTATCCAGAGAGCCCGTGAAACAAAACTTGCAGAGCCTCAGGCCTTGCTAAGCAGCATTTCCAACCTTTGAAGCACCTCCTTGAAGCGAAGGCAGATGGGGGACCCCACTCTGTGTGGTGCAGAGCTGGAGATGGAAGTGCTCAGAGCGCACCTGGAAAGCTTTATCCTGTTTTTCCTCAGCAGGAGGGCATGCTCTCATTTTGTGGGGTGCTCAGGGTCACCACGGTCTCCATTAATCTGGAAATGAGCTGAAGAGATAGTTGATAAACAAGAAAAGGAGAGTAAAAGAGAAGCCAATGTATTTGAAGACGCTCTACTGATAAGCCAACATCATATTCCTTATTTCCATCATTCACCTTGTTGGAGGGATGGCTCAGCCCTTCCAGGGAGCGGGGAGGAGCCCTCCCTCGCCCTTGGGGCTGTGCACGAACACAAATGGGTGCGGACCTGGTCCCACATGTTCAAACCCAGGGGAGAGCACACAATAGAGGGTGTCGCTTCTGCAGCCATGCGAGGCCTTCGCCGCGGTAGGAAGAAGACTCACCACCGTGTTGCTCCTGCTTTGCATGTTCCCACAAGCCAGAGAAACACCCCTGGCAGGAGACGATGTGTTCAGAGATAAATACTCACCCTGCCCACAGGCCTTCAAACACCCACAGGCTCCTGGGCTCTGCCCACACCTAATCCTCCCTTTCTGTAATGCCCCTGAAATCGCGTTAACTAACCCTTCTTTCCACCTGCCACAATCCCCGGGAGGTCCCAGGCTGAACACACCCCACCCAGCCAGCCCTCGCTTGAAAAGGTTGCGAGTACGCAGCAGCCTTGGCAGAAGCACCCCTCATAAATTACTTGAGAACACGCGTACACAGAAGAGCTTCTCCCAAAAGATACAAGTCCTCTCTTTACCATGTGAGCTATTCTATGAGAGCAATGTGCTATTTATGTATAAAAATGAAAGGCTGTTTTATGTTGCTCAGCAAGCAATAGCATGCCTGCATAACCCAGCTCTTTGGAGTAAGGGTCTTTGCACACCAGTCTGACGTTCCTTTGGCTCCAACAAAGTGGAATAAAATCTATTTCAAATATATTATTTGATGAAAGCAGATGTCAGCAGATACTGCCTATGTAATTGATATTTGATTTATTCAGATTTATGCATGCTGTGCCTTAGATTTATTAATGATAATCCCCTGCTCTTGTGTTTAATATAGTGGAACCAAACATAATTTGCTGGGATCAGTCAGAAATGCATCAAAGTGATTAACTCTACATGCAAACCATTATCCAGTGACATCCCTACTGTGCATAGTGCAAAAGGAGGCAATAATACAGTAATTGGCTTCACTTAAGCAAGTCAGATATTTGCTGTGATTGCTGGCAAAATTTGGTCCCTTTAATCTCAATGGCACTACTTCCTCGCATCCTTCATCTTCTTTTGATGCATTCCTTTCTCAAAAGAGTCAGAAACTTAAAAATAATAACAAGATTTTTAAAAGCGACATAACCAAACCCCCTCTAATAACGTGGCAATTTAACGTGGGGGACTTGTCAGAACGGCAGTCAGCAAAGCAATGAGACACAGCTCTGAAGCAACTATGAGGGTCTCTCCCCCCCTCCATGGACATCGTATTCGCAGGGTGTTCATGGCACCCATCTCACTGCAGTGACGGATGAGTCCCTACTCTATAACCAGCAGGATGCACTTGGTGTGCCCAAGGAGTGAGGACAAGATTTTTAAGTCTTCCCTCTGGCCCCCAGCGCCCCGTACGAGGAGGGGAAGCACACCCTGAGGCAAGGCCAGTGGGCAGCTGCGTAGAGAGCAGCACAGCTTGAAAAGAGTTCAAAAGAAGCATTAAGCTCGATGGGGAGGAGAAACTGTGACACCACAAGTAGTCACTGAGGTTGGAAAGGCACCTCCTCCTCTGTGGCTCCTCCTCACCGCTGGGCGCTAGCCCTTTATCCAGGGAAGGAAGAGCAGTCCCTTAGTTCTTGGGCTGGGGACAGAGACTAGAACGAAAAGGCACAAAAAGCTCCAGTCCAGGTGGGCAGGAGGAGGAAAGCTGTTAGAAAAAGGCAGCCTGTCCCCTGTGAATTTTCTCACCGGAGTCACGGCAGACGAAGACTCCATTTAGTCTCATTAATTTGTTCCAGTCTTGAACAATACAATTTCAGTTACACGTCTTACGAGGTGTTACACTTCCAGGCAGATTCATTGCCGCCGCAAGAGCAGCCGTGTGTTTCCGCGCTGCAGAACTAGATCTCCTAGCTCGCGGACCAGCACAGTAACTCTGCTCCTGACAACTAGCTCCAGGACAGGCTAGGTTCCCTCCCGCGACACCCAGAAAGTGCCCTTCCCTCTGAGTCACTGGGGCACTGCAGCAACAAACACCACTTGAGAGCAGCTCACACAAGCTAAATCTTATTATCGTAAACGCTAATCCTGGGAGAAGCTCAATTAAACAGATATTGAGTGAAGTTCAAATTTTTAGGCGTGTTCTTTCACCTTTACTAGCACAAAGCAACTCCGCAAGAGACCAACTGGTTTGCAGCTTGCAGGTTCTCCTCATCTACACTCAGATTTGCAGTGGCTGCAAGCGTTCCTCAGGAGCTGGGCTCAAATTAACCTTGGTTGAATAAAATGGCCAGAGCAAGAAACGTGGCCCCTAGATGCAGAGAGATCCAGTTTTTTGCCAAAGAGCTCTGACATGATAAAGCCTAACCAAACACCCCCCCTCTCCTTTCATCTCTGCAAACCACTGAAGGCATCCTGGGGGACGTGCTGCCTTAACAAACTGTAAACGGGGTGCTCTGGCATTCAGTCTAGTCAGAAAGTAGTTATCTCAGGAGAAAACCAAGGAGAAGGTTTTAAATGGGATGTTGAAATGCTCTGTCATTATCACTTACAGAAAGAACCTGTGATTAACAAGAGTTTCTCCTTCCTTCCACCTGAAATGACAAAACATAACAAAAAAAAAAGTCTTCCCTCATTTCTCCCAGATCCAACGGTGGTGCATGTGACAGACTGTCCTCACTAAGAGAGGTTTTATTTGAGCCAACGTCCTGCGCTGAGGGTGCTGGCTGAAGAATGCGGTGCATGCAAGCCACAACAAATTTGACAGAAAATAAAGTGCTGCAGCCGTGAGAACTGGGCACTGGGCTGGCCTTGACTCAAAGAAGCTTTGTGACCTGCCAGCTAGAAAAGAAGGATCCCCATGCATGGCTTATTAAAGCAGATACTGAGAAGAGGGACAAGCGAGAGTTGTGCAAGAAAGAGGAAATGATCTTCTCTTATTCCCTCATCTCCTCACCTTCCAAGAAGAGGACAGGAGGCACTAAAATCAAGAAATTCTTGGCCAGAAGAAAAAACAAGAAGAGATGGGCTACTTTATTCACAAAGAAATTCAGATTTAGAATAATGACTCTTGTTCTTTCTTCCTCCCCTCCTACTGAAACAAGCCAGCTTTCTTCCCATAGCTTCCTCTCTCTTGACACCAGGTTAGGGGAGAGCCTCTGCTCATCCAGCACATGCCTGAATGCACCAGTATTCATGGTTTGCCCTTTGCTGCAACCATTCCTATAGAGTACAAGAGAGTCCTCTACTCATGGACCGTATAATTCTCCCAATATAGAGTTTATGCTCTAACCAACTTCGACAAGTCCTTCTGTTATCAACCTGGTTATTTAAAAAAAGAAGTTACCCTACACTTCAAAACGATGCAGCTGACAGGCTGAGAAGACGACATCAATCCTGTCTGGTAGTAAGGGTCTGCAATTCCCTAGTGAATTTATCTTTGAACAAAATGAAGGAAAATTGATAGCTTCAATTACAAAGGGAATTCATATCGCATGCAATTTAAAAAAAATAATCTTCATTAATATACTTTTTCCAGATTGAGAATAATCACAGCCATCTGGAGATCGAATTATAAAATGGGGACTTGTGCAGTAAGAAGAAATCTTGTCACTCAAACCTTGTACAACTTTGTCCTTTAAAAAGACTGCTAACTTTGGTTTGATAATGCTCTGTTTCATCCTTCTTCTTGAAGTTGTTTCAGAACATTCCTGGTGTGCTCGTGAAACAACCAAGACAGCATTAGCTCCTGATGGCATCACTTCAGCCCCGTCACACACTGCCAAGACACTAATGGCAGCAAATGAAAGAATTAGCAGGCGCAGCACGAGATGCAACAGAAGAAACAGTACACTGAAAGGAAAGGAAACACCAAGGCGCAGACATTTGCCTACTCTTCCCTGTGGATTGAGAAAAGTGCCAGACAGCGGCAGCCCTCCAAACCCAACAGCTCCAGATGGGCCTCCCTTTCCCCAGAAGGCTGAATCCAGAGAAGAAACCTTGTAGAGCAGCTGTAGACGCTGCCAAGACAGAGGCTTCTAGACACACAGGACTACCCTTCAACTGCCTTCCCCTCCCCACAGCTGTTTGATTGCAGCCTCTCTTCACCTCCACTGTTCACCTTCCCTTCGTCTGCCCTCTCCTCTTACTTCTTTTCACAAAATCTAGCTCCACACTGGGGAATTACGAGAGCCTCATGCCGCCCCATGAGGGCATCTTCTACCCACCCTGACCGTGCTCCCTTTTCTGTTTCCACTGGAAGCTCTCGAAGAGAAGAGTCACCTACGGCTGCATGTTCATGTAGTGGCAGACAGTCGTGTTGACCTCAAATGCCCAAGAGTAATGAACACAATTCGTGACAACTCCTGCTTCCAAAGCTCAATAAAATAACCCTTTGTGTTTTAATGACATGGATTAAATGCCTTCAGAACACAAAACCAGAAAACTTCAAGCCATTTTGTGCTTAACTCCATCTGAAACCATCAGTGCTCTAGGCTGTGAGGAAGTACTATCAGCCTCAAGTCCTGCCATGTACTCTGTAGACACTCCAGGGGTGCCCTTACCCAAATTTTAATGATGGGCTTTGCCCAAGGAAAGGGAAGAGCAGCCCCTTGGCCTCCACAGATTCAGCTGGTGGAAAGCAAAGTCAAGGAAAGCTTATTTGGGGGTGGATGGGAGTCTCCCATACCATGAGCAGTGCTCCTCAAGGCCATCACTTACACCCTCTGGCTGCAGCCCCAGCACACACCTTCCCATGGCAGTTGCATCCTCAACTATGTCTCCTGCCATTTAACGCACACCCTCAGGATCAATTACCTGCCGCAGCCCCTGTCCTCCTTTAACTCATGATTTGAGCCAGCACGAACAGAGAAGGAACATAAGGGAATCATCCAGCTCAAACAGTTGCTCTCAGCCAACGCTGAGGGCTTAACACTCTCCCACAGCAAACAACCTGGGGTGCAGGAACGGTAATTCTGGACCAGAGCACCGCTCCTCTCTCCAGTAATAGCCATGAACAGAAATCTTTAGAAGAGCGGAAGGATAGGAAAGCATATGGGATCACATCCCATAACGATGCCCTAATCTGCAGCCTAGGCTCAAAAAAGTGACTTTTCTGCAAGGAATGGAGTCACCTGGAGGTACTGCATCCTCAGAGGGGCACAAAAAGAGGGCGACGGCTTTACAAAATTGCTAGCACCATGCTCAGAGTCGCGGTGACAGATAGAGAGCAGTCAGCTGTAGAGGCTGGATTTCACCTTTATGCCCAGGCAATGAAGCGAAAACCTCCAGGTTGTTCATGAAATGAAGTACGCAGGCTCTCAGGGTGGGCTGTGTTTCCCCTGAAGAGAGAGTCATGGCTTGGCTTCGCGGACGAAGATTTGGGAAGGGCTTTAAACGTGAGTACACCCTTCAAGCCTGCGCGGTGGATTTTTTAGGTGAGGCGCAGCGTGCGTGAGACTGGCCCCACCCTTTACACCTGAGGTTCATCTGCCAGGGCCTGGCGAGCTTGGATGGTGACAGCGAAGTCCTCAGGTCGTAGGTTTGGTTAGAGTATCCTTCTCTTAGATGGATGGCCTTACAGGGCTAAACGAGCTCCATCTGCCCGGCTTTGGAGTTAGAGTTGTCCTTCTCCTAGGATGGTTGCCCGAAGGCTAGTGAGCCCATCCTGCCCGTGGACACACTTTGTCTGACCCTTCAGTTGAGACCTGTCTGGCTTGGGAGACCCTACCGGAGGCATATGCCACCACCAGCATAGCTCTCAACTTCGCAAGGGCACGCAAGCTCTTTCCCCACGGCAAGGGGGTGCCCGTGAAAGAGTGAAGAGAGAGTACTGTGAGCCAACCCTACAAAGTACCCTGAAATGTCAAGTAAATGGAACAAATAAAGGTTTAACTTCAGAAGAAAGAATAGGGTGCTGACTAAGTCCAAAAGAAAGTAGCACATCTACATCGAAAAAGAAAAAAAACCTCCAAGTTGCAGAAAGATTTTGTCCCACAACACACACATAAGAAACCAAGATCGCCAGTCTCTGGCATCTCAGAATCATAAGACGGTCATCCAGAAATCATGAGATAAGCCGAGAAAAAGTGATACACTAAAAATAATCTCTCATAGAATCACAGAACACCAAGTTGGGAGGGACCTCAAGGATCACCTGGTCCAGTCTTTCTTGGGAAAAGCACAGTCATCTCCTTTAAAACCATTTTACATGCCTTCAGGGATGTGACACTCTCTAATAGCCACGTTTTCATGGTCCTCTCCACAGCCACGAGGACGAGCTATTGAAGGGAAAACTGAGGATTTTCTCTGAAAACATACCTCCAGGAATTGAGAGATCAAGGAAAATACAAATGCAAATGCGCAACATCAAGTATCGGAAGATTCATGGTTAAATAAGAAGGATGAGCTGACAATGAGGACAGAAGGTCAGTTCATTAGGGAACTTCTGATAGGAAACGTAAAAAGGTTCTCTCAAGAAAGCCAGGGAAAAAACAGCTTAAATTAAAACACATATTAGTTTGGTGTTTAAAAAGAGATGCTCTTATTTAAGAAGTGCTTAATCATAGCGGTCTCCTCGCACGCACAAGCAGCATTAATTCCCTACCACCACTTCTGCTCTACGACTAATATTGTTACCACAGGGGTAAACACCACCCCGGCAAAAATCCTCTTCCTTCACTACATACCCCAAGAGGTTTGGACGCACACAAGGACCTCTCACCTCTGCAGCCATCTAGAACATGGACCTTTTAAAAACTCAGGGCAAACCCCAAGCAAAGAAAGAACTTGCAGCCCACCAGTGAGCCGACTTTGCATTATCAGCCAAAATTTCCCCTTCAAGGCTTTTGATGCAGGACACTTAGCCAGTGGGAAAGAATTAAAACTTGGTAAGTGCTAATGTGTTAAACTCACTGCTGAGCTCATTCCTGAGTTACGGTCATAACCCCTGCAAAGTTGTCCCACATTCGAAACACACCAAGAGAAAACACAAAATACCATTTTCAGCACGGTCATAATCCAGCTTTGACGACCCTCTCAACAGGGCTTGCCAGAGAAAACCACCTCTCCGGGTGCCCTTGCTCTCTATTTGCTACTTGGTGCCCCTACATCTGGCTGAGCCCTGACTCTGTTTATGCCATTTGCACCATTCTTATGCTTTCCGAGCGTGTTGACCCCTACACTACCCACCTCTCCAAACCCTACCGCAGGTGAGCAGCTCTTTGTTTACAAGATGCCCTACAAACGCTCTACACAAAACATTATTTCTTCCTTCGAGAAGGAACGGGGGCTTTGAAAGCCTCCTCACATCTTCCCCTGTGAACGGTGTCCTGGAAAAAGGACTTCTTGGCCTGACCCTGTTCCTTCTTCCATAAGGCTGCCACTAGCTAAGGGACAGGGGTGCAAGTCATCAGCTACGTAGGGATGGGTCACATCGCTCCACACGGGCTGGTGCTAATGAGCAGGACTAGCTCCTGCCATAAATTCACATCTAACGACTCGCCCCTCTGCACACTAACACTTCAGGGATCTGAGGGTGTTAGCGGCATACAACACTGGTGATTTAAGACAGTGTCTCCTTCGAGCTAAGTGTCCCTACCTTGGCAGCAAGATGATGGTATGCTAGAAATATTAAACTAGCAAACTCCGTGGGGATACACAGGCACCAGTAAGAACGTGTTTGCATCCCTGTCTTCAGGATAAGTCATCCAACAGATCCTCCTAAACAGCAGCCAAATATATATCCGTATCTACTGTTGTAGGTGTTAATGGAACAGCTCCCAAATGTGAACGCTGAAATAACATCCTGATCGCCTGTAACCAGAGCTAAGAGGATTTGCCATGGATACACCAGCTCTGAGCTGGATTTACTTCAAAATTCTCAGAAGCCCCTGCAATGGTATAAAGCACGTTTTTGTGTCGAAGGAATCCAGATAAGTACTCCGCATGGGGCACTGGGCGATACGTAATGAATTCCACATTCTGGGTTTGTCCCCGGAGAAGGCTCCCACAGATTCCACAATGGAACAAGAGGTTTATTGAACGGGACAATGCAAGAGGAAATCTTTTTCACAACTTTAAGTGGGCTTCTGTCTGCAGAGGATGAGCGTAATTTGTTGCTGAACACTAATATAAGCAAAAGGGCCTAAATAGAAAAGGAAAAAACGTCATCTTTCCTAATTCTTAAAAAACCCCACTTATTCGTTGTATGTGCGCACTCACCCTTACACGCATACATACGCAGCACGTACGCACCGATATGGCGTATAAGCACTCTCCAAACACTAAGGAGCTAAACCCAACATAACCCTGTCTTCTGGAATTTCTTGGTATGGCAGCCGTAATTAGATCATTCGACATTTGAATGTAGTACAGTTAATCAGGGCTTTCCCAGAGGCATTTTAGAATTAGGAGGAACACAATTATTAAGGAATACAAATGTTTTATTTTCTGAACTGCCAATAAAACAATACCACCAACTTTAAATTTAAAAAAGCAATGGAAATAGGGTGCTTAAAAAAAAAAAAATCAGACCCATTCACTCCAATGTCTTGAACCTAAATAGGATGTCCTTATGCCAGGAAATTAATTGGATTGTAAATAAAAGTGAACCCGATCAGTAAGTTTTTATTGCTTGTGATGAGTGAAACGCAAGGAGCGTACAAAGAGCATAAATGATGAAAGTTGAATTTGTTCTGAAAAAATCTTTCAGTTTGAGTAATCTGCAGGGTATTAACAGCACTAGTAAGAATTTTCATTATAAACACGAGGACAGTGTGAATCGGGAAAAATTGTCTTTAAATCGATGGGATTGCACCGAGGGGACATTTGTGAGGGCTGCAGAATGGAAGCTAACAGATCTCCATATCCTTTTGGGGAAAGCAGAATCAGGCCCAGGGTTTTCTTTTTGTTCTTCCTCCCTGCTCTCTAGTCGCTTATGTACTTGCACAGAAAACTCTTTTCCTGAGCAGCAGGTCCTCTAGATTGACATTTGGGTGCTCATGCCTGACTGCGGTCACAACACCCTTTTCAGCTAAAACACACACAGTTACCAACGAAGCCAGCAAGCTCGCTGGAACGTAGGACTCGCTGAACTGGGGGATGCCAAAGAAACACAAAATAACGCAATCCCAAACCTTTCCAAGAGGTGTCTGGGGTGGGGCAGAGGCATTCTGAGATGTGAGGGACTGGGGGCACTGTCTCCTGAGGAAGGCACGTGAAGTCAAGGATCACAAAATAGGAGAACCAGAGCGAGAAGCTATACCTGCACTTTGTGCAGCCATTTTCAAGCTGCAGAAAAGAGCAGATGCTCAGGAGGACTGTTTGAATGGCCAGCACGTTGGGGATCATATCTGAGGAACAGAGATGAAGGCTATGGACTCACACTTCTCCCCAGCAGCCCACACTAACCGTGAGAAGAAGAAAGCCCTGCCAGCTTCAGATACTAAAGAATGGTGGGGGAAACCCTGAGGGATTAGTCTCCTCACTCAGCCACGTTAGTTCTGGATGATGTAAAAATACAGATTCTCCTCTTCTTGCATCTCCCCATTACCTAGCGACTTCAAAGGGCTCCTGCAACCTGCATATACCATTATGAATCCGCAAGGCAGATCGACTTAAGCTAGCTTGAGTGCAGCTAAAGAACAGCACCACACAATAAAAGTGTGATTAGCACCGGGGTGAAAGACCAGAGAAAGAGAGTACCTTCTCATATTAACAGATAACGATGGGACGAAGCTGTGATTTTAGCTAGGCTTGGAACAAGGGCCAAACCCGTAACTAGCAGAGCGTTTGTATCTTGGGAAGGTCCTCTATAAGAGCAGCCACGGCAGTGCCTTCCTGCCCCGTGCTCCTGAGAACTTCCTTGACGGGAAGCAGCATTACTCGTCTCTTGCTGCAGACCTGGATATCTACATACCATGGGACAGCTACACGCAGTCCGATGTGAGGTCTTCCCGTGCGGCCAAAAATAGGTGTCAGGAGATCTGCAGGGTTGTGTTTCTGGAAGTAAAACTGCATTTGTTTATCCCACCTCTTAGAGAGTGAAATAGCTCAAGGAAAAGTGAAGCAGAGACAGAGCACATGCGCAGTGGAGACGGACTCCCGTAGAATAACACAGCATACTAATTCGTTCTGATGCCGCTATTTAGTACCTGCAAAGTCTACCATTATGCATTATTAAATTCATGTATTATTGAATCACAATCCTTGTTGCCTGGTAAGAAATGTGGATGATTTCTTAGCTGAAATTAAAGCACTGCTTCCCTTATTTGAATAAAACTGCATTACTGGCTGCCTCGCATGGTAATCAGAAAACTGCATTAGGCAGGTAGTCCTGTATGAATTAAAAAATAATGAAACAAGACTTTTCAGTCAGACATTGTTCCCTTGCCTGCTTTTCATGACAGCAGATTTCCTACTTGGAGTTGATAAGACAACAGCAAATGAAGATAACAACATGAGAGCAAAATCATTCACTCTAATAAGGCTCCACCTGTGCCGACTTCAGCTCATTTACATGACTGCAGAAAAATTAGAAATCGTGCGGCAATTAGTCTCTTCTAGATTATGCACTGTGTCAACTGATACCACTCTGGAGAGCACTAGTGCTAAAACGGTTTCAAAAGATAAATCTACTAGCCTGTGCAAACATTTTTAATTACCTGGAAAACTGGATTGCCTGTTTAGAAATCTCTGCTGTAAACCAGGCTGCCCACGCAGCGCCAGAATCAAATGCCACCAGATTCAACTGTTTATATAACTGGATTTTATAATGTTCGATGGCTTGCTGAAACACAATCACGTATCTGCTTTTGCTGCTTTGGAGTGGAAGGAACATCTCTTTAGAGGGAGGTAATGCAGTTGAGGTGGACGGAATTTTTCTTTCTCTTTTTTGTGTTAGCAGGTATCGATCCCTTTAGTCTCAGATGTCATCATCCACTCTGGTCACCCATTGTAAAACGATGATCATTCACAGCACTGCGCACACTCAGCAGCAGCTATTTACAGGATAAAAATTAAAGGGCTGCATTGTGAACCTCGTACTCTCACCAGAAAGGAGTTCTTCACCTAAGAGGCCCAGTGAAGACAATTTAACCGCTTATGAGGAGCTGTTCATCCTTGTGAGGAAACAGTTCACAATCTGGGCTTAAATTCTTTGCCAGGGGTAGCATATGTTCTGGTGGAGAGGCAAGTCTGCACTCCCAGCTGGTACAAATCTGCAGCCTTCCCAAAGCCACCGGAGTTCTGCAGGTTTGCACCGAGGGGGGATGCAGTAAGCATGTGCTTCCCACACCTTTGCCATAATCCGTGAGGTTTTAAAAGCATCTACTGACACCTGAAAATGGTGCTTCTTCGGTGTATTTAAATTTCTCTCAAAGAAAAGGCGGCTTAGAGTAACTGAAGAGGCAGAGCGCAATGGAAGCGCCACAGAGCCCTCGGGAGCGACAGAGTCTAATTCAGAGCCAGGCTCTTTCTGTTTATTAGACTAATTCTCTCAGAAACTCCAGAGCAAGGAAAGCCCTGACTGTCAAGCTTGCAAGCTCTCGGCCTGCTCTTGGGTTGATATTCTTGCTATGACACTTCCACAGAGCATAATAATGCAGCTTCATAGTTTGAACGGGGTTAACTCAGGAAGGGCCACCCTAACGAACAGCACAGCCCCGGTTATGGACACTGTTCTTGCAGGAACCGTTTAGACACAGGATCTCACCAACCCTTGAAGGCTTTTCACTTCCCTCTTCGAGATACTGCGCGTCTTTTCATGTCACACAGACTAAATTCCACAGTTTGTAGAAGTGGGGTCGGTGAGGGTCACCCCGCCTCCACGAGGTATTTACACAGCTCAGTTCTGACGTGGCACCAGGTTCGCATTAGTCTCGATTCAGGACCCCTGAATTACCCCTCTTTAGTTATCAAGACTTGCTGGTACAGCTTTGTGGTTTCCAAATCTCTCCGCTGAATGTCTCCAGCATTGCCAGTTACAGATTAGAGAGCTTAACTTTGTTCCCAAGGCAAGGTCCTGTGGAGTTGGCCCCCACCTCGGTCACGCCTGTGCAGTGTGGGCACCATGGAGCCACAGCCCCCCAAAGCCCCAGAGGTCCTTCGGAGCCGGCAGGAGCACCCGAGAGCTGCTGCGCTGTGACAAGGCTTAGCCAAACCACAGAACTTGCCACAAGGTGATGTGAACACTAAAAACGTTTGCGTGGCCCCAGAGAACAGACTGGAAAGGGTGACGGAGCTAAGTACAGCTCTGAAAAGATTTCCCATTCTTCCCCTGAGCAGCCCACAAACTCTGTGGGCTGCTGATACCTGCGAGGGGGACACCGCTGTCCTCACTCCTGTATTTCTCCTTCCTCCTTGCTTCAAATACTACACTTTGCTTCTGTGCAGCTTCTGAGGAGTTGAAGGGTGAAAGGTAGCTTTGTCTGTTTGTCCTTCCAGCCAATGCACAATTTATACAGAGAAGGACCCAGCGTTGAGGTAAACGGTACACAGACACAGGGCGACTCTGCTCTGTTCACCCCTTATGCAGGATTACAACCTTCACCAAGGCAACAGCCCAGATAACTCTGGCACGAACCATGTGGAAAGCATTTTCATCACTGCAGCCTTTGCCCTTGTCTCTGCACTGGTCAGACTCCCACTGAGTACGGCCACTCTCGTGTTCTAGTTTTGGGTGGCTAGTGAGTGCCAGTGTTGCTCATCCACAGAGAGTCATCACGCACGGCTTTGCTGCTGCTTTTATATTTTAATGCAAATCCAACACAATTAACCACGTTGAGGGTAATGCACATATGCTTCAGATAGAAGGATAATCAGGCACACAGCAGCACTGCACAGGAAAGCAGCGGGACAAGAGGGCCCTTTGGATGCGTGGGGAACGCTGGAGACACAGTATGCAACAGCCCCCCTTGAAATGTGGCCAGAATGCAAGAGGGGCTCTGGAGGTGCTGCACGGAGATGTGCATACAGGCAGCTACCCTACTGCAAGCCCAGTTCAACTGAGCTTTAATAGGAAGGACTGGCGAGGAGAACCTCCTAACAGCCTTAATTTATTCCTTGATGATGCCACAGTTGGTGGTACTGACTAGGATTCAAATATAAAATGGAATTTATGGAGAAATTTATGAGTTTAATGGAGAAATCTGTTAAGAGCCTTGAAAGCCCTTATATAGCTAACGAGGTGTTTCAAGTCCCCTAGCAAATTCTACGCTTGCCTGATGAGGTTCAAGTTTCATAGCATAACCAGAGAGCAAGGGGAAAGAATGACAGTATATGTGGCAGAGCCATAACACTGACCATGGGCTCCTCGTTTGGAAACGTCTTGGAAGATACGTTATGAGGCATGTTCATCTGTTGTTATTAATGACTGAAGTCAAAGGATTAACGGGGTGAGCCTGATCTAAGGCTTGTGGACTTGGCAACGTGCTTGGAAACTGCAAAATAAGACAAGGGATTTGCAATTAGACGGTATCTTAAAGCCATCAAGGATAAACAGTGAGAGAAAGGGGGATACGCACTTGCCTCACTTATTGGGATTGCCTTAAGGGTACACGGGCAAGTTGAACACCACTGTAGAATGCAGGAGTTGCCACAAGATGGGACATTCAGCTCACAAATATGAAAGTTGACGGCAGAATACTGAACTTTACATCTAATGAGTAAAGGTGGCTTGATAAACAGTCACTTAAAGGAGTTAATCCTTTGCTCCATTTGAGAATCACCTGCCAACAGGCTCCTGATAAAAACTCTCTCCTGTTCAAGCCAGAGGGAGTTTTGACATTGGTGACAGAGTTACTGTTCAATTCTAGCTCATTGTGGCAGACTGCTGAAAACTGAGAATCAGAAACGTCACCTTGCAGAAGGTGTCCAAAATACCCGCTGTTTGTTTTCCTTTGATGACGTTAATGGAGACACACCTCTGGCTGTAAAGCCAACTGGCCAAGGGGTGCCTGCACTGGGGAATCCACTGCAGCTTCCTCCTGCAAAAGAATCTTCTCTTCTTCCACAAATTAACATGTATTTTCAAATGTCCCTGCAGCTAAGCTTCCCAAGCCACGTTCAGGCCACCCAGAGTGAGCAAACAAGCAAGCGAGCAGGCAGAACAAAATGATTCCCTGCTGCAGGGAGCGCACTCCTAGACTCAGTTGTAGCAGGACAGCACAAGTGAGTAATTCCCCGAGTCAGAAAAGAAAACTTGTTTTTAGAAGTCAGCGTAATAACATTCAAATAATTGTCTTCCTCTCTGCTCTTTGGCCAGTTCTTCTTTTAGTGGCGGTTGGAGCTCAAGTCCTAAAGGCAACACAAACTTCTTTTGGATAAAAGGTGATGGGTGGAAATGCAGTTTCTGTGACGTGTCTCACAACGAAGGGAAGGAAATTAGTTGAATAACTCGCCTCATGCACCATACGGAAATAGAAGTGAGGACAGTGCGGCTGCTGGAAGTGGATGTAAAGAACCCTAACCACAAACCCAGCGCAGGGCCAGGCTCCAAAACCTAAGTGGAAGTGGCCTAGAAAAGCCACACAAAGACAGTAATTTGCAAGCAAAGGTCCTGTGCTTCTGGAAAATAAGGGCAAGGATAAAAACTGCCTGTGCTAGTAAGCGAGGATCTGGAGCAGAGTAACTAAATCTATTGGGCTCAGACTGCCTGAAGGCATAACATTAAACTGGGGAGAGACGTTCAGTTTAATCTCCAGCATGACAGATGTCCTTAAGGGGATTCTATGTAAATATGCCGTGTATTGGTTTTGCCTTCGTAAAAACGCAGGGGAAGTTGAACCACCTCTCTCCTATCAGATGGAATGGATATTTTGCTCTGCCTTGAAGGAGATGTGGTTAAGTTCAAGAGCCTCCTCATAGTTCCAGTTTACCCCTTCCCCTGGGCCAATGTAAATCAGCTGCATTACAGGGATGTGGCAAGTAAGCCTCAGCGTGACGTGCTTGCTATATACTGTCTATGGACACGCCTGCACCGTGTGAACACGTGATGTGGTATTAACAGCAGCATCTCTGACTTTTCAGCTGCATGTAGGAAAAAAAAAAAAAAAGATGGTGGGGGATGAGAGGCAAAGAGGGAGGAGAGAGAAGACAAAACATTTCCTTGAGATCACAGAATACAGGGGCCTGTGTCGCACTCCCAGCACCAGCCAATAAACTGAGTTTTGGGGGCTGATCTGAGGAAGAAATATTCTCTTTTGTCAGAATTTAAACTGCAGCATAATTAGACAACAGCATCCGAGGTCTCACAATATTTATACTCCTGCTGGATGCTGCAGGACGGGACTGAAAGAGTTAAATTCAAGGGTAGGGCATGGGGCCAAATGGGTCTGGCAAGAATTCTTTTTAAAACCACTGCTTTTAAAATAAATAATGCAGAAAAAACACTTAGGGAGAAGTCTGAGAATATTCCAAAACAGCCACCGAAGCAGATGATCATACACATTCACCTGAAAGACAGGAAAGAAGTTTGTGTGCGCCAACCTGCAACTTCACAGACATGTGGTGCATGCAACCTCCAGAGAGGCTGAACTGCTGAAAGCTTCTCTAATCCAAAACTAAGCTGATTTTACACTGCAACCACAATTATTTTTGTTTTAAAATCAAGCGTGCCCCTGCCAGATCTGTAGCAGGTGCAAATCAGCCCAGGCTTCAAGGGAGTAGTCTGATCTACAGCAGCTGAGGATCTGGTGTAAAACGAGATCATCTGCTGAAAAATTAAGTGAAAGGCATTTCTCTGTGTCATCTCTCGCAATTGCTCCGTAATTTCTATCTTGCCCCTCTAACAATCCAAGTGCCTGACTCGCTTACTCCTCTGGCTGTTCCCCACCGTCAGCAGGCTCTGAGTATTAACGGCTCCTGGCCAGGGTTACTCACCCACAGACATTTAATCCAAAGGATTTTGGCTGGCTTTTCTTCCAGACAAGAAGCCATCGGGCCATACCCTAGTCTCACTTACACTCACAACCCACCACATAGCCTGGACCACCAAATCCCAGATTGAAACCATCAAAGATACTCTCCGTCTCCCTAGCAAGGATTACACCCTAGAAAATCAGCCAGAGGAGCAGATCCGACAGAAGCCCTTTCACCGCAGTGAGATGCTTTCCACAGCAGAAACTGTACTTCAGATGTAAAGCTGCCGCTGATCTCTGCTGCTGCTCTGCTGAGCACCCGGTGCTGCACCACCTACCCGCACTCCCGTCAACGCTCAGAGTCAGCTCAGGAGGAAATGGAGCACCAAGCAACAGCATCCACAACAGCCGTTAAGGCACCGTGGAGGTTTAAAGCGCTCTAACTGGGTGGATGCCCAGCGGAAGGGAGCTTTACGGATTAGTTAACGCTGGCATCCTCCTTCGGTGGAAAGAGGACTGGCAGGAACCATCTGTGTCACGGTGTATGGAAGTCTGCCACTGACACACGGCCCAGAGGGTTTACAGAGCATCTATTCCGAGCTCCTTTGCAAACCCTGAGCAAGGGGATCCCAAGAGCACAGCATAAACTAAATAGCATTAGTTTTTCCACATCTAATGCTTCCAAGTGTGCCAAAGGAAGAAGAGAACAAGGGAATCACCAAAACCCAGTTAGAGGAAAACGTCTAGAAGGACCTCGACAGCCTGTGGCACAAGTGGGTACAGGGAATTTAAAAACATGGTTGGCACTCTCCTTAATGCCTTAATCTTGAGCTCATAAATAAAACACACCGAGCACCACTCTCAGCTCAGTACATGCATTACAACTACTCATTTCCACCTTTGGTGAATTTCTGCTGCTTTAGAGGATGAGAAACCCCTCAGGAGTCAAATTACATTTGTAGGAGAGACAAAAGAAGGTGTTTCCTGGTCACTTCACCGCTGACAGTGCAAAATCCCAATCCCAGCAGCAGCGTAACCCCTTTTAATCCCCATTCATTCAAATTGCCTTCCACAACCCGTCAGTTGTAACTCCTGCCTTGTTTATAAAAAACTACATGACAGTCAGAAGATAACTGGTTTCTGCAACCAGCAGAAGAAATCCTTGCCAAACCATCTAAAGCCCCGCACGGTCCCAGTTCTCCAGCACTCACCGGGGCCGAATTTGACCTACCACTTCTCACAGAGACTTCAGCTGTTCACAGTTGGAAGTGGCAGCTTGGTCGCACTCAAAACCTGATTTTATAACCACCCTGTTGAATCTCATGCAACTACTCCAGATTCTTAAAAGTGAGCACAATATTTGGGAAACTGGTCCAGTTGGCAAAGCTGCCCTCTTGTCATTTGCGTAATTATAGGCTGCGCTTTAACACTACTTAAGGTTGAGGGTGCCTGACACTTTCCATTAAGAAACTCGGCTTTCCTTTACTAAAGACATTGCCAAACTCCCTGTACTTGGTTTTATATTTTCCTAGCCAATGTCTGTCTGTCTTGGGCTGAATTATTTGGGAAAGTTTCAGTTAAAACAGTTCGGCTGTTTCGTAAAATGAAGCGAGGGGGGAAAAACAATTTGTCTGCGAAGAAGAGGAAAAAAAAGCAGCAATAACCATTTAATGGAGAAGTTCTCACAACCACATGCTCGGGAGCAGGAACTTAAACCATTGCGGGAGGACTGCCCATATCAAGCCTGTTGCTGGCCCCCCCACATACACATCTGGCCAATTTCTGCTTTCAGCCAACTTCTAAGCCTGCAGAGGACTCTCACCTCGGGCACATTCAGTGGGCACTCACCACGGTTAAGTCCTCTCAAGATAAGTCTTCTCTGCATATGCTCCAGATTTGCACAGCTCTCACAAGCAGAGAACTCTCCAGGAGCATCCCCGCCAGACGTCTGCCTACGCCAGCCCCAACAGTCATTTTCCAGAAGTCAAATTTATTTGCTTTCTTCATCTCCTCAAATTGTGATAAAACCTAGAGGGTCAGAAGGGAGGCAAAGACGTGAGGAGTCCTCCCCTTGCCTTCCACGTAGTTCTCCCTGCCTGTTCCTTGCCCTTTCTGAGGCAGACTATGCCCACTGATGCGTGTGCTTTGTTTTGGTGTGGCAAGATGCTAACCTGTTCCCACAGAGAGCAGAAACTGCCCTGCTGTTTTGCATAAGGAGGCCCTAATCCAGGCTCTGGGTCAGTAAACCTCAAGGTCATCCATTAATTCAGAGAAAGGAGCCAGGCTGGGGAGTTCTATGCCAGAGGGCATTAACCAAGAAATGGATGAGCTGAGAGAATAAAACACCCCTTCTCCAACAGCAACCAAAGAACCCCCCAAACAAGAACCCCAAATTCCACATCTGATTCATCACTAAAAACCATTTTCCCTCTGGAAGCATCATGTTTGCTCTCCATATGAATAAGCACAGTATACAGTGTACTGAGAAGAAGAAATGCTGCCTCAGAGTTAAACCACAGATCAAGAGATCCAAGTTCTATTCCTGGCAAATACCCAACACCAGCATTTGCAAACCCAGTCGCCTGAAGCAAGGCACCAACATCCATATTCAGGCACTTAAAGACGGAGCCTTATATCCACGGCAGCCTTGTAAGGCCAGTATCAGTTACCCATGCTTCAAAAATCTGTCGTAACCGTTTGGTGTCTCCAAGTCACCTAACTAGTCAATAGTGTTCAACCTGTGGAAATATTTGGGGTGGAAAAAATTGGACAAAACCCAATGATCCTTCCTACGTCTTCTTCCTACTGGCCACAGCTCTCCTCAGCAGTTAACACTTGGCCAGAGAAAAAGCAATTCCATATTTAAACACCTCTGATAGGGTAGAAACCTGCCAGGGTGCAGCACATACCAGGCTTAAGAGTCCTCTAACACATCCCCACCTTCAGCATGTAGCCATCAACAGCTGCAGGAAGACACAGATGTTCCAGGTGTTGTAAGAGACTCAGGAGGAAAAGTGTCTCACACTATGGGTGTCCCTCCAACTGCAGTGCAATTACAAGCAGAACTTGCTATCTGCCATAAGCTGGGAAACATGGGCTGGTGTCTTCTATTTAATCGTCAGAATGAAAAGTCTGGTAGTTCCAAATTCCCAAAAGAAAGACTTCACCAAAAATAACCTGCAATTATACTCTGAATATTCAGAAAGAATTTCTTTTCTTATGGCTTTAGTGATTTTGCCTGGATTTAACAATGGATGTCAACTCTGAACCTCTGCCTTGGGAGAAAAAAGAAGAAACAAAGCTCCCAGACAGAGCTTCCTCTGAGTGCTACATGCAAAGAACTCTTCAGCAGCATCAGATTTATTTATTTCTGAAGTGCTGTGCAATAAAGCCATCTTACCTGTTGGTAACAGAAGACTGAACTCTGCCCTCAAGCTCCTTTGAAATAAAGGGATGCTGAAGACAGCCAGTGCTACGCCATGAACAATCTGACACTCAGGAGGTGGAGGCTGCCAGACATCACTGCAATCCTTCCAGCAGATGCTGCTTCTCAAAGAGCAGCTAAACTGTTCACTTCAGACATGGTGAGCACAGAGAAGACGGGAGGTGAGGAAGGTATGGGCCTACTTGCGGCACAAGGTTTGAAAAAGCAATTGCTTACCAAAGCAGGCTGTGTTCCGACACAAAACATCTTCACTGTAATGCACTACTTGGTGGTCCCACCCGCTCCTGCTACCAATGGCTACTTCTTCATTAAAGCCGCCCTATCACCCCAGTCACAGCAGGGACCCAGCCCAGCACACCAGACCGCAACCACCTCATCGAGGGTCTTTTTTCTAGGATGGCTTTGAGGCAGATGGGAAAGACAAGCCCTGCTCCTGGTGAGTTATTCCTGTGTGTAAATGCAGCTTTAAACTTTGGCTTCTTTTGTAAGTGCTTGATCATATTTGCTAACTGGTCATTAGATGCAGCTACATTCCTCTGCATCTTATGAGGAAGCATTCCTTTTTTCCTGAAGAAATAAACACAGTGAATGCATAGTAAATGCCTAACAGATGAAGCCATAACAAGCTGTTGCAAAGCATGTAACACGGAGATATCGTTAAAACAATGCGTGTGCCTGTTAAATGCAGAAACATTTAATGTTATTATTAGGTATGCTATAAAACCCCCCATAATTTATGAAATAATATTAAAGTATTTATAGATGGACCCTTCTATACTACGTAACTGGTTACCGCCGTAACGAACATGCAATGCCAAATCCGTCATTTAGGCTTCTTAACTCTCCTGAAGCGTTTTTCCTCTTCTACGAAAAAGCAGATGTTCTAAAGCACCAGCAACTGCAAACTCCCAATATATGCTGAAATCTAATATTTAAAATGAGCTGTTCTAGGACAAAATGGCTCCATGGTGACTCCTGGTAGCTGAGTGGGAACTAGACTGGGCAGTGAGTCCAAGCGGATGCGGCTCCTGTTGGTGGCATGCACGGACCAGGGGTCCATGGCATCCAGGCTCCAACCCAGGCCACGGTGTCAAGTGTTGCTCCACGCACTCACCAGAACAAACCAAAGAGGCTTTTCAGCAAACTGCTTCCACCGAGCAGACAGACAGCACGTCCAGTTTGCTGTGAATTAATAATTTACGTAACGAGGTCAGACTTTATACGGAGTTTAACCCTAACAGCGAATCTGCCTGCCACCGGCAACCAGTAATTAACAAAAGCCAGTTTTTGTAATGACGCACCCACAGAGTTAAGAATATGAAATTCTGCATTCCTGAGTTGCTTAGGTACCCGCGCTCCCGCGTGCTGCTAAAATGAAATCAAAGGTTTGCTTTGTTTTTCAAATTAGGGAGTTCAGGTGACCCAATCCTCAAAGAAGCGTGCGACAGTTCAACAACTAAACACGGTACCAACAAATACTTAAGAACCACAGGCTGTGTTACAACTGGAAGAAAAGAATTCCTCTGCTTCATACCAAAAATCCAAACCCTGGAGCTCCCCAAATTCCTCCTGGTCTTCAGTTTTAACTGCAGAGGAACCAAAGCACTAAGAGAAAACCCCAGCTCTCCTTCTGAAGGCAGAATGCCTCTTCTGCCGAAAGCTGCATTTATGCCAGTGTAGCTGACAGCAGCCCTTGCCCCCGAATGGGGAACGCCAGAAAATTACTGTTGCTGCAAATGCAAAAGGCCACATAACTGCGTTCAGCGTTAAGAACAAGTGACGTTTCCACTAACAACAGTCTTCATACTGGAGCCCTTCTCACACGCCGTATTTTTTCATACAAGCAGGCTGACACGAGCCAGGGCCTGGGGCGGGTTACCAGTCAACTGGAGGTGCTTGACACCTTCCCACGGACAGCGCACTTCACGTGACTGGTCCTTACATTGTCTACACGCCAGAGAGCAATCTGCGGTTGAAATGGAACTCAGCTGAGGGGCTGGACTGTAAAGCTGAAGGAGCTTATTGAAACCCACCCAGGAGGGGAAATATGTTTTATAAACCACATTCTCCACCTTCTGAAGGTCCACCAGCCCATGTAGCTTAAAGGAAATCAACACATTTTTTAAAAGCCTCTTCTCCTGGTTCCTATATAGACCTTAGCAAATCTCCCAGGGGTGAGAAGCACTACACAGCGCTGCATTTGGCCAAAGCAGACAGGCCACATCCTCCCTGGGATCATCTGCACCAGTATTTTGATTGCAAGGAAATAGACCTGTACTAACCCCATCCGCTTCCGATGCAGGGGGTGGCAGATTTACCGCTAGTGACCAGACCCCAACCATCCAGGAAAGGGAAACTCCTGCTGCTGAATTTTACTTCTCTGCAGGACTTTCCCCCTCATTCCGTCGCAGCACACACACACACACAGAGAAAAAAAAAAAATCCTGTTTCAAGCAAGGCATGACAGAGCGACCTCATCTGAAAATGAGGTTGCATTTCAGCAAATACATTTTGATTTTGCATTTATGAAAAAACAGGGGCACTTGGGAGCAGCTGAGCATTTTGGTCACCAAGGGCCCAGTTTGAGCAATGCTGAGCACCTCTTTGTGAAGGATCTTCCCTGCAGTCTGTGGACTCATGCATAAGCTGAGGAGCTCGGCACCATCACTGGTCAAGATGTGCACATCTCACCATGTAGTTTGGACAGCAACGAATTTAACTTAAGTGGACAAGCAGGCAGGTCCAAAACAATGCTCTGCCAACAAAAACAGACATCCAGGCTCAAACTCCCATCCCCACCACAGACAAGTTTCTCTCCTCTAGCTCCCATCCCTATCATCACCTTAAAAAAAGTTGGCTCAGAGCCACAAACTATTTCAGGACCAGGGATTGATCGAATGCTGGAGCATGACTCTTGCTTGGCAAGTCCCAAAGGACAAATAAGGCAGCATCCTTCAAAGCAAGAGGCAAGTCCCATTCCATTTATGGTAAGACTACAACTGGGAGAGAAAAGGGAAAAAAAACCAAAACAAAAACCAACAAAAAACTCTGCTGTGAAGCCAGAGATCAGCCAGCACAGGAACTTAGGCTGCAAGCACTCGAGGGAGAGACCATGTCTAATAACAAGCGAGCTGCCACATTCTGGACCAGATCCAGTTCCCAAGTGGATTGTAAGACGTGGCCCTGTATTTATTTTTACGAAGACCAAGCGTGTGTATATTTGTATTGCTCAGTCAAAGAAAGTTGACCACAAACAAGCAAACAAAAAAATGCCTTCCTATTCTCTGCCTCTGGCTCAGGTGGTGCCATTCACACCACAAGCTCTCACCTGAAACTGCAGATACCAGGTGCCAGAGTTTATCTGATGCCCATAAAGAAGGTTGCTCAGGCTTGCCTAGGCAAAACCCTCAGCTATGCCAGAGCTCTGCTAGATAATTCCAGCCTGCTCTTGACCCTTTTTGCCAGAGAACAATATTTATGATCCAACAAAGCATGTACAGTGAAGGAGACACTACACCTGACAGGCACGTCAGCACTACAGTCTGCACGTGCCTCCCGAGGTGAGCTGCCCCCAGGCAACCCAAAGTGCCCACCTGCATCCTCAGTCCATGCCAGGATATCAGGAGCCACGTGCAGAGATGGCCAGCATGGTGCTGCCTGGTGTGGTTATGATGCATAGAGAACAGTGAGCCAACCAGTATGTTTTAATGGACCAACAAGTACTCTTGGAAAAACCAAAAACTGTCAGGTACCCACACCCCCTTCTGCAGGTTACAGAGAACACCTCTGGGTGCTGGTGGCCTAGAGTTAAGTCTGTACACATGAAAGCTGAGAAGCTGACAAAGACATTATCGCTACCTTCAAACCTTATCACAGATGCAACCACGTTTCCACTTAACCACGCTGAGGAGGACTCTGGGCAGCACTACAGTATACAGCTGGAGAGATGCTTGAACTTGCTCTTCCACTCCAGCTACCTGCTGGTTAACTTTGCTCCTCTGGCTCTGCCCTTCCACCCGTTCAGTATAGAAGCTGTACTGCCTTGCTGCTCCGTAACTTATCTCGGCATTTGTGTCACCTCTCAGGCTGGTCAGTTCAGTCTGCTGCTTCTTAGGTTTCAAACTTTGGTGATGAACCTTCCAGGATTTCAGAAGGTCCCCAGGTTGCCAGAGTGGCAAATCAGGACACAATATTTCTACTGCACACAAAGATGCAGATCTATGTTTTTCCTTTTCACAAAAAATATCCAAGAATGATTCAACACCAAGGAATGGATTCAAGCCACAATGTATTATTTCCCTTCCCAGGCCATCCCTTTTCCTTCTTTTTAAGCACCACAGCAATCACTGTTGGTTAATCTCTTCATATTTGGATACGTTAAGCTAGACCCTCACGGAGAAAAGCACTGAAATGGTTTAATGCAGTTCAGAAAAGGGCAAAGCAGGTAGATGGTAGGGGCTCAAACACACCGTTCTGCCAGAGGCACTGAAAACTTAGCCAAGCTCATTCACATGCATGCACAACTGTGATGAAATGCTGTTTTGCTCCAAACACTGGTGAAAGAGGAGACTTCACCACCAAGGTCTGCTGCGGATAGCCTGGCAGAGTTGCCCAGGCACATGCAGGTGCTGGAGCCTGGGCTTCTCAGTTGTATCGCCTTGGACGTGAGGCACGGAGGGAACGAGCACAAGTAGGGCAAGTTACGATATGACAGGTCCCTCAGAGCTACTGCAGATCTGGGCACACTGACTGCCTCAGGGATATGGGCTCCTAAGTGCCTGTCACCTCTGAAATGGAGATGCAGGCTCCCAGGTTAGCCAGAGGCTTTTGGAAACATCACCCTGCCACATCTTACCCCTACCACCACCCGCAGACTGCGCAGCTGAACACGGAACTGTCAGACAAGGGCAAGAGAGCCAGCCTGCAGGCGACTCGGATTTGCAGCCCTTGGGTGTTCTAAGTGAAGTGTTTAGAGACAAATAAATGAAAGTGGACTCGCGTGCAGCAGGTACACCACACCGCTAACGCGCCTTCAACTCCACCACCCCTGCGAGTGATGAATAGCACTCCCAGGAATGCTAAAAATGTGATGTTTCCTCGCCTCTCTTTAGCCTCCTTTGCCTTTCTATTTATGTTCTTTTGAAGGCAAACAAATGCAGAAAAATAGGGGAAAACAAATGTTTAGAATAGTTGGGGATATATCAAACCTCGGTGCTCCTCACTGTAATGATGAGGTTCCTACAGCATGCAATTACTTAAAGTAACACTTGGTACATACAGGAAAGTGATTAGAGCACGTTCTCCACTTCTGAGTAACAGTATCTGGAAACAGCGACAAAGATGTGCTAAACGGTAACTTTTAGTGTTGGTTGGTTTTTTCCCCTTGGTATGCACCAAAATAAGGGAGAAGAAAAAAAAAAGACAGTCCTGGAAAAGCATCGTTGGTTTTGACGTGTAGGCCAAAATTAAAGCTAGAGTATCGAATTTAGAATATGGAAAAATAGAGACTATTTCGGATACAAAAGAAAGTGGTGCTTCAGGAGAAAACGCTTGGAATAAATTAACTTGCTATTCCTGTGTATACGCTAATTATCATGTCGTTAACACGATATTAAGGACTAAAAATAAAGTTGGGCTTGTAACAGATAGGAATTGTAATTGCCAAACATTGTAAATTTTGACAAAATAACTTCATTTGAAATGTATTAGTTAGCACAGGCAAAAAGTGTGAAGTGTGGCAGTAATAGTATCACCTTATATAGTATTCTAAAGTTATTTTGCTGTTCCTAGAGAACAAAAACAATTTACATACAAGTTTCTCTTCCATCTTTTTCCAAATTTCCTTATTTCCACCCACCCCCACCCCCATTTCAGGCCTCAAGAGAAAAACAACACAACAAAGTTAAACCAGAAAGCAACCAAAATGAATTTCACCCTTTCCCTGCTTTGACCAGTTTCTGTTGCGTGACGCGGTATCGGACTCAGCGGAGAGAAAAGCCTTTGAAACCGGGGCAGCTGCTCGTGCGGAGTAAAGCAGTCCTCCAGGTAATCGAGGGCTCAGCTTCGGGAGCTGCTGTTCTGATTCAGTTCAGGTTGTCGTAGGGAAATTAAAGGGCATGCTTGGGAGGCACGGAAGGAGTGAGTTTTGCTGCCTCCTTCCCATTCAGGGAACTGCTGCGACTTTCATGCTCCACTGGACCCTCGCAAGGGCAGGCTGTGGCCCAGAAACGCGTTCCGAACCAACCCGAAGAGCTGGCAGCACTTACCAGAGCCGTGGGAAGTGCTCCTCACCACCCGGCGAGCTCTCTGAGCGCTCAGCTGGGCACAACAGGCAAACCTCGCTTTCAAGGCACGTTTGTTTTCTACGGGAGCACGTAGAGTCCTATAATGAGGGGAAAACTGGGGGCAAACTCTTCAACATCAGCCTGTGGCAGGTCAAAGTGAAGGGAGGAAGAGTCCTCGAAGAGCCTGAGCGCATGGCCGCGTGCAGGACTTCCCTTGAAGCTCCGGAGAAGTCGAACCCTCCTATTTAGCACTAGCTATTCACTACACCGCCAGCATTCTCACTCGGGCGACACGTGATGAACGTCAAAGCCAGTATTACTTTAATAAACAATTCTGCAGTTCATCATACCTCCATTATTCTACCTGGATAGCTAAGAGAGAGGTCACCGCCGGCTGGGACACATTTCTCCTACCTGCCCTATTTTTTTTTTTTTTTAAACACAGATAAAGCTTCAAAACTTATTTAAATTATTGTCTTTTTTAAACCAGAGTATTGCTTCTCACGATGCAATCGCAGCTCCCTGAAGTCAGTGAGTTTTACCCCTAACTTAATAGGGGCAAGACTTTACCAACTGTGACTCTTTTCCAGGCCTCCCACAGAGAAATTGGTTAGAATTTCCCCTCTAATTTTTAGACCAGTAGCAGAAAACAGAATTATTCAAATTAATGCAAAGCTACTTGAATTTCTGTATTTATAAAATGTGCCAATTATATATAATCATGACTGTATATATCCCTTTCAGCTTTGTGTTCAGCAGGATCTTCCTTTAAGTCACAGGGTTAAAAGGGACCTTTCTCTGAACCAAGATGATGAGGCTTTACTGTAAGAACAGGAAAGAAAAAAAAAAAAAGAAAACCTTAAGAAGCCTCATCTGAAGTTAATCTCCTGTCCTTGAGATTGCTCCTCTCCAGCTTTTTAAAGGGGAGAGTGAACCCGCAGCCCCTCTAGGGTACAAGGATCACACACCGTCTTCTCACTGCCCGGTGGGTTTTGGTTGGCTATTTTAATGTTTCCAGTCCTTCATCTACATATGCCACTAGACATAATGCCCTGAGCAGCCTGGGAACGTGGCCATTTGTTAAATCCTGCTGGCGTCAGCTACAAATTGTGCCAGCTCAAGTCTTAATTTTTATTCAAGTGTAACTATTAGCTCTACTGCTAATAAAAACTCTTTAGAGAACCTCATCCTTCAGTTGTACTCACTGCCGAATTGAACACCCACAGCAACGTGCACCCAAGGGTGCACCCAGCCTCGCACTTGGTGGAGCCAGTCGACAAATCTGACGGTTGCGACACTTCTGTTGAAGAATTTGAACCATTTTTCTGCATTTTACTGTTGTAGAGCAAACTCAGTATAAAAAACCAGCCAAACAAACAAAACGAGCAGCTAAACTCACCTGCCGATTACATGAAGCTCTTTAACTTCCATTGCCTAAATCTGATTTGGTACTGGATCACAATCCAATCTGCAAAGCGTGCTTACACCCAAAGGGCACGGTTTCATCAGCTGCTTCCTATCACCCCGTTCACACTGCAGGAGAAGAAAACGTCCATTCAGCAAACGGCACACGTGAGAGAACTGAGATGGCTCCTGCTAGCTGTCCCCCCAGCACCTCCTTTTGGTTAATTTGAGGCTTTGAGTCTGCTTCAGTGTTCAGAAAGCTGCAATTACGAGATTACTTGGCTGATGGTGAGAGGCTGGCTCCTTCTCCCCGCTAGGATCAGAGCGCCATGCCCAGGGGTCCAGGCACAGACACAGAAGATTTTCTAAACACAGAATTAATGCAACCATGTCATCTCATAACCACTCAAGTGGGTATTTACACCGTTAGCTGCTACGAATGAGTTCGAAAGGGAGGAAAAGTCCAAACCGAACACAAAAATTTTACCTACCTATTTTGGAGCCTAATGGAAACCCCGTTGATTTAATGGAAAGGCTCCAGCTGGCTTGGAATCAAATCCAGTATGGAGGTCCCTAAGCGTCACTGAGGTTTTGTACCATTAACTGTGGGACAATTATCATAATATTCCCATCAGTTCCTCAAAATAAGAGAGAGCCTTTTGTATTATTTAGGTCTCGTGCTAGGGGCCGGTCAAGTTTATTGCAGCAAGGGTATTAGCCACTGATTATAATCTTCGTTTGCAATAATGCCTAGGGTTTCTGTATGCGGGCTGAAAGAACAAGATGATGAACAAATAAAACCATAAAATAGAGGGGAGAAACAACAGAGGTCCCCTCCCTGCCGAAATACAGAGGAGGCCAGATGAGCTCTCTACCCTGCCAAAACCTACGTGGGAATAAAAGCAAAATGTGCATGTTCAGGGTAGTTATCACGCGTGCATTTCGGAGAAGCTGTGTTTGTTTCCTGAGTGCTCTATCAGACAACAGAGAAACCGATGCCAACAACGCAAAAACACGCACGAAAGCCTGGGGTAAGCCAGC
Source organism: Bucorvus abyssinicus (assembly GCA_009769605.1). Taxonomy (NCBI): domain Eukaryota; kingdom Metazoa; phylum Chordata; class Aves; order Bucerotiformes; family Bucorvidae; genus Bucorvus; species Bucorvus abyssinicus. The sequence continues at coordinate 826,500 of CM020024.1, read as the reverse complement.
CCCACTGTGTGCTTTTGGTGCTACATTAGGGACCAAATGTTGGAAACCAGCCCTAACGTAGCAAAAAAATAAACTATCCAGTGATGGAGGAACTGCAAACAGCTTGGTTCAGAGATGGGGTCTCAACTTCTCCCCTGTCCAGGCCCCGCAAGTTCCTCTCAATAAATAATTCTGGAAATTCTGAAAACACGGCAGAGTAAGGGTGTGAAGAGAGACTAATTCCCCTTTTCTAACAGAGAAATTCAAGAACTTAGTAAAAAATAGAAATACCTTCTCTAATGATTTGCTTATCAGCACGAAACATTGCTTTTTAAACATGGAATTAATCAGCCCACAGAAAATCCCAGTATTTATACAAACATGAAGGCGGCGAGTAGAAATACTTTACTACAGAATAACAACAAACATACCAAGACACAGAGAGTGAAACGTGTTGCAAGGCACAAGGTTTTCTTTCTTGCCAGCCGACACCTCTCTAAAATAGGAGGAAAAAACAACGCAAGGAGAAAGCATCAATAATATTGACTTGTAAGCATAAAAAAAAAAAAAGGTTTGTAGTGTTACATTTGGAAACTCTGGGTAAACAGAGACATACCATTACGCAAATGCAGAAGACACTCATTATTCTAAAGAAAACACTTGGAAAAAATCAACCTGACATGCCTCTGTATTTTCCATACAGTGTAGTTAATAGAGAACACCCCCAGGATCGATGTGCCTTCGGCATGTGGTACACAGGGACCGTGGCTGCAGAATCCTGTAAGCTGGGGCTATAACAAATTCATGCGGAACACCTATCAGCTGGCGGAAGCGTTGTGCAGGGCTGCAGCACAGCAGTAATGCTCTTCGGTTTAACACTGCCCTGAAAGTTGTTTCATTGCTCAAAACCAAAATATTTCACACCATTTCTTTCACCTCCCTTCCAAACTTTCCCCTCTACTGTGGCGGTGTTGAAGGTTTCCATGGTGTTTTAGACTCCCCAATTCTTCATCCAGCCCCTCAAAGCCCTCGTTAGAGGGGCAAGTTGAAGGACCTACTACGATGCTGCAAAATGAGCAGTTGCATATTTCCTCCCTTAGATTTAGCCATCAAGCTTCCTCATCATCCTCATCCCAGCTGAATTCCTCTTGGTCTGCAGAGATGAGCACAAGTGCTCTCAGGATCAGAGCGCGTTCTGATTTGGAAAATGGGCTTGGCTCCATTTCAGCTTGTCCTATATGATAGTTGTGTAATTCTAACCAAAACACGACAGCTAAAACTAAGCAGTAGATGAGAACAGCCGGATAATAACATAAAGAGGCCCAGGGAAAGGAGAAAATACATGTTTTCCAGTGAGATTTCTATTGGGAAAGGGAGTGAAGGACACAGAGAAATACGTGAAAACTGATTCAGATGGTGGAACAGGAGAGGAAAAGGCTTCTGTGTCAAGATGGTGATTGCTTTGAGGAGATAGAGTTAAAACCAGTACTGGAAATAAGGTAAAATCTTATTGCTGTTGCAGTAAATTAATCAGTCTTTCTCCAAATTTAAGTCTGCACAGCTGAGATCAGAACATAGCCCAGTATATCTAAGATTGCAACCAAATTTTTCCATACAGGAAATTTTCAGCCACAATAGGACATTGTTGGCTAGAATTTGGTGTCACAATTGAAAATAAAACATTTACATCCCCATTTAAGTGCCCAAATATATAGCCATGCATAAGGAATATGTTACCCTCTCTGTAATTCGCATCCGATACACGCAGAAGTACTGAAAACAAGAACTGCACAGAGACAAAAATGCCAGGGATGTAAAGCCTGTCTCCTCAAAACGGAACTACTCTATTTTTTATACAATATCGAGTCTGAGACAAGTGGCAGGAAAACTAAGATCTAAACACCCTGGTCCTTATGGGCTGCCTAAGATGCAGGTAACTACAAAAGATTACTTGAAAGACCCAATTTTGAGCGAGGAAATTAGGAATTACCTATAGCCCCAGCCAGAGGGGTGTTAGCTGACATATGGAGAGCCAGCCCCGTATGGAGCTCAGACGCTCACACTCCCTCTCGCCTCCTCTTTCCCACTCTCCTCAGACTGTCACTGGTACACCTGGGCAATTAGTTCTCCGCTGACACACTGACCTCGACAGTCACGACACCTGAAAATGAGATGTTACACCTTTGCTGCAGAACACGTTCCTGGGCTAGAAAGGACTTGCCGGCAAAACACCAAAGGAGGGGAGCACACACACACACGAAGCGAAGGCAAGTCCCCAACCAGCTTGAAATGTCTGACGAACCAATAGATGATAGGGGAGGAAGTCTGTTGTCCCCAAATAAAAATCTTTGCTGCTGTTATTGATCAGCATTGACCAGGTCCCCTCTCAGCCTTCTCTTCTCCAGGCTAAACAGACCCAGGTCTCTCAGCCTTTCCCCCTAAGAGAGATGCTCCAGACCCCTCATCATCTTCGTAGACGTCCGCGGGACTCTCGCCAGTGGTTCTCTGTCTCTCTTGAACTGGGGAGCCCAGAACTGGACACGGGACTCTGCTTGACCAGCTTCCTTGTTAGTCTGCACGTACAGAGCTCCAGACAGACCACACACCCAACAGCAACCAGAGGTGAAGCTGCATAGGCTGGTGTCATTGCTGCATAATGGTGTGGGAGATGTGGACAACCCAAAAATCCAGTGTCCTTAGTTCTGCCACTCACAGCACAAAGCATCTGCTTGAAGGCCAAGCCCAAGTTGGGCAGGTGATCCAAACGAAGACCATCAGTCCAAACTTGGTGTATGCTTTAGCAGAATTTACTAGTGAATCCATGAGAACAGAGATACCAGTTCTATTCTCCACATAGTGACTGGACATCTCCTTTAGCAAACATGAGCCAGAGACTGCACTTCCCCAGCACTGAAGTAAAAAATCTTTGCTTCCTTTAAGCCAAAGACACCACTCCCATTGATTTCAAACGGACTAGGAATTCACTCCAAACCTTTAGAGATGTTCAGCTTCAACTGAACGTTTCCCCACAACTTGTGCTGCCAGGTGAGGAGAATTATAGCTCTACAATTCAGAATAAAAGATGCTTGAAATGTCTTACCCTGAACTAAGAAATAACCAAGATCAGGTGGCCATATGATTCCATTATTTATGTAACGCCTCAAAATGTCATTTGTCTTCTAATATGAGATGACAGGATTCACATGTACAAGTTTTCAGTAAGGGTAGCATGCTCATCTTGATCCACTCAATACGTACATTGCTAATTTGAGATAAAAGATTTATCACTTAGATCCCGTAGTTAATTTGCTGCAGTAGTCTTTTTTTTCCTTTACTATGTAGATTTATTTGGAATTCCTTTATAGATGTGCCAGTTTTCAAGACTGATGTATTTTGACCACAGGTTTCTTTTGGGAAGGCTTTTATTTTCACTTTGTACACGCTCAGCACCTCACAGGATGTGTTCCTGGTACCTACCTGAGGCTCCCACATGTTCCTCTATGCTCACACAAATGGAATAAAAGAGCTTTTAATACAGAACTTCTTGTTCTCTTTAAGGACCAATAAGAAAATTGGCCTTTTTGGTTATCAAGCCATACTTGATATACACGAAATTGCGTCTGTGACTTGAGCGAATTACACTCTTGTGCTGAAACTAACTGAAACAGCCAATCTTTCCCCTTACAGATGCTTCTCTTCTACCAAGTCAAAGAAGCACCATCCATCATTATTTATCATTAGCGTCCAAGTATTTGACAGCAACAGAGAGTACGGAAGAACTCTTGGCTGCGACTTAGAAAATGCCACAGAATCACGGAACAGTTGAGGCTGAAAGGCATCTCTGGGGATCACCTAGTCCAGCGCCCCTGCTCAAAGAAAGGCCAACTACAGCAGGTTGTCCATGACTGTTCGCAGTTGCAGTTTGAGTGTCTCCAAAGACAGAGACTTCACAACCTCTCTGGGTAACCTGTTCCAGTGCTCCACCATTCCCACAGTTATTTGTGAGGATCTGGGGGAATATTTCATAATTCTGTGAGGCACACTGATCAACCTGATCAAACAATCTACACTTGCCGTCCAGCAGCAGTCCAGGAATCAGTGGGGTTTTTAGCATGGCAGATTCCTCTCCCAGTTGTGATGTCTAGAAGCCCAAATGCCTCCTCAGGCAATCAAGTCCTGTCTGCAAATGTGCTAGGTAGAAGGTCAAGGATATCATCTGAATGTAGTTTGTCAAAAAAGAAAGAGAAAAGTGCAGCTCCTGAAATGTAAGACATATGGCCAACTCAAGCTCTTGCAGACCCTTTTATCAATTCCTTCACCTCAGAAGTAAAAGAAATCAGACACAGAGGTACCACATAACTACAATGTTGAACTGTTAGAGGCATGTAGAAAGAAATGTTGCTTAGGCACAACTGCAGAAATTCCAACCACCAGAGTTTTGCTTAACTAAAATAAATGGTTGGACCAAAAGAAGATGAAGCAGCATTGCAGGTCGTTGCTGACTTTCCTTTCTGACCTCTGAACTCATCGCTATCCCTTATACTTTTAAACCATAACACTTTCGTTCTGCATTTATGACGTAATCTTGCATCTAGTCTGTGAAGACACACTTTGAAAAGTGCCCTGAATAAAGATACCTCAAAAGTGCCCAATAGCGAATATATACTGAGATACGCTGGCCGCTCCCCTGACCCTGGACAAACAGCTATGCTCTGTTTCCTGCAAGACTCTTTGCTTCCTCTCGCCTTTATTGATGTGTTCCTCCACACATTCCTTCACCTCTTGTATTTGTCCCCACTCTCACAGATAGGAAGAAGAGCCCCAACATCATTTTGGATGGCGAGTCCTCCCCTCTTCACCTGACTGAGGCTTGAGGAGGGGGGCTGACCCTTCATCCATCGACTCCTTTAATCATGCAGATTTTGAGGAAACCCTAGTTGGGTTCAACAAGATCCTCTCGCGTGAGGTTTGGGGAGCTTGATTTGGGATATTTTTTGCTGAAGGTAATCTAGTACAGGCTATGATTAATGGGACAATATTCCGATCTCAGTTACAGAACAGATAAATCTCCTGTAGCTGTACAGAACAGAAGAAAAATCCAACACCGACATGAGCAGAATGTCAGAGGTGATCCTATAGAGGATCTCTTTTCTAAGCCCTGCCACAAGCTTTCAAAATCTGGCAACTAGAGTCAAGTGAATATGACCTTTCCGCAGAGAGGCAGAGACAAGCAAGAAAATTGAGTCTTGGAAAAGACACAGACTCCTAACATTATGATAAATAAAAGCCACCCTTCCTGGAAAAGAAACACGGAGGGGCCCGAGGCCAGCATTTGATCTGCGCTAAGGAACATTTGGATGTTTTTACGAGCAGCAAGTTCATCAAGAATCTTGCTTAGAGGTTAAATCTCACAGAAAAGACAAAATAAGGTGACTAAGGACTGCTCATGTGAGCAAAGATGTACAGGAAGAGGCCCAGGCCAGCATGTTGATCTTGCATTATGGAAATCAATTAAGCATTAATTATAAATGTTCCTGAAGGTTAAGTGAAGAGTGTCTTGCTACAGAGCCAGCAGCCTGACGGACCCATAGGGCTTCCTGAAGCAAACAGCTACAGGTTCCTCGGGCAGGCGGAAATGCCAAGCCCCACTGCCTCTCTGCAGCGGGGCACCCCAACCCGTAGGCATGGCAGGGGGGTACCATGTGCAGCAGAGGGGATCTTGAGGAACAGCTCTCTGGGACCTGCACCAAGCATTAGGGAAGCCCTGAACAGTGAGGAAACCAAGAGCAATCAACAGGTGTCCTGGGCGTTGCTTGAGTCCTAACCAGCCTTACTTCTGTCCGACTAGACTAATTTAGAAAGCGCCCCCACGTTGCTCCCACCAGTGAAACTTCTGCTTTAGCAAGACCAGAGTGGTGAGATCAAGCTTCGAAACATTGCCTCCCATGGCACTCTTCCCAGGAGGAAGGCTGCACGAAAAGGCCCCAGTGCAGCTTCTGTTTGCTGAGGACGTAGTACGCAGAAGGTTGGTCAAGCAGTTTCTGCCTTGCCTGTCACGCAGTTTCTGAGAAAGGGCTTCTCCTGCTCTGCCACATCTGTGGACTAAGGTGATTTGTCTCCAGTGCTCTGATTATGAGCAGCGTAATTATCTACTGACTAATTGCACTCTCCTCCTTGAATGTCTCCAGGTAACAGGAGTACTGCTTTCTGGTTGCTCATCAGGCCATGAAGGCAACCAGTTTGTCTCATCCTTTCTGGTACTTCCAGACAAAGGGCCTTTCAAAAGAAAAAAACCCTGAACAGAAAACCTCAGTAATCCCTCTTTCCACGCCCAGAAAAGACAAATGTATGTGTGTGCATGTGTCCATCCTCAGGTCGGCTCTCAATGCAGTAACTTCAGTGTGCCACCCCGAGAGATCCACCCGGACCCAGCGGGAGGAGCAGCCCGCCCGCGGTCCCCTTTCGGGTGATCTGTTAAAAGGAATTTGCAGGAACGCGAGGTTAATCCTGCCAGCGATACCTGCCAACAGCTCGAAGCAGCAGCACAAATAGGGGTGTTCTCACTCCCCGCACGCGAGTCGGGGTTACCAGCTTTCACCCAGCAGCTGCCAGCTCTCACCTGAGGGAAGCGCCTGCCCATCCCCGTCACAGGCAAAGCACAGCAGAGCCGATGACACTTCAACTAGACACCGAAGCTTGTGCTGCAGCAAAACAAGGAGCACACGGTCTGATACCGCACCTCCGCGAAGGGACAGGTCAGCAACTATCTCACTCTGCTGTCTGTGTCATCAGCCCCTACGCTAGGGTCAGAAGATACCACTTGGGACATTCCCTTTTCAACATTCACCTGCAGCTGGAGCCCGTCAAGATAGAAGACGTGTCCTTAGGAAACCGGAGCTGACCCACAGGTTGAATGGTGCGGGGTACAGGCCAGTCCACACAACAAACTTCTGATCAGCCATCAAACGCCTGTGCTTCCGCCTCCGCAGCTACTGCAGCTAAACATGGAGTTTCAAAACCAAAAGGCGGTAGGGGCTTGTTCATTCTCTGGCTCGTTCTCACCCTTATATGAAGGGTGATCCCAAGTTTTTCTTTGACTGCAACGATCCCATAATCAAGTTCATAAAAATTGAAAAATCTCCTCCAAATGAAGGACATTCCTCAACTTTTCCCTGAAGCAGATCTGCTAAATTCTCATTGGGAAAATTTATTCTGGAAGACAAAAATTTGAGTAAATCTGCACTAAAAAGTATCTGAGTATAGTCCGGATCTGGAGACCCTGGGATGATGATACGAGCTGGTTATTGACCAAAATGTCAACAGGGCTTCAGTTTTATGGCAGCTATCAGCCTGATGCTGCCTGGAAATCAATATTTCCAATTTAAATTTTGTATTTTGTGGGTTATCAGTTGAAGTTTAATGTCTGTTTCTCTTTCCTGTACTGTTTTTGGGGGGGAGACTTTCCCCCCCAGCCAGCACAGTGATTATACACAATGTCACCACCTGCTTGCAGCTGAGCCAGTGGAAGGGAGTAGATTGAAGAGCCCACGTCATCCCACATCCAAGACAGCACTAAACTGGTATTTCTTCTATTACCCCAGTTTAGCCCCACAGCATGTGTGAGATTTCCCCTTCTGGGTTTCAGGGGACCAAATCCTATTCAAGAGCCATAAGAAAATAAACACATTCCTGTGTGTGGGACTGCAATTTAAAAACAAGACAGCAAAGTAGAGTATCCGTTCCCAATCCTCCCTGGACTTTCTTGGGGGAGTTACTACGCTGCGAAGTGGATATGTTTCCCACCTGCCAAATGACAACAATAATATTTGCCATCTCCACAGTGAGGTTTGGTGAGTTAATTCATTTAATCCCCTTGATTTCTCTCTCCCGACACTCTTCATCCTCCCTTTGCTACAAGTCAAACTCAATCCATTACTAATAAATGAAAAACCACCAAGTCCTCTTTCCCCACGCTCGCAATTGTATTAGCCCAAGAAGTGCATGCAAGCCCCCTCCAGACTTCGTGACCCTCCTCACCACTCTTACCTCCTTTTATGTGGTCTTTGCACGTGTTATCCCGGGGCAGGGAGCTCAATCCTGCTTAACACAAGAGAAGTCTCCTGAGCAGGACTTTGAAAGAGGGCTTCTGCCTTTCAAAGGGAGGATTTAAATCTACCACGCAAGAAGAGGACATTACTGCCCATCCCTGGCTCTGCTTTAGACCCAGAAGCCCACAGCTGAATTCTGTGTGGGGTCCAAACACAGCCTGTGAACATTGCCGGGACAAGGACCCCATTAGAAGCATAAACACGTCTGTGACTCCCTGACACTTACGGGGGAAGCAGGGGTCAAGCTGCTCAGAGTGGTGAGTTACAGGCATAGAGAGAAAGAGGTGTCCAGGTCACCGTGGAACCCAAAGCCCAAACTAATGAGAGTTGAAGACCACCCATGCTAAACCAGAAGCTGAGCAGGGAGGAAAAAAAAAGCCCCTCCATACATCTTCCGCTTTCAGGGACCTAAAAAGTCCAGTGCCAAACTGGGGCACCAGTTGCTGCTCTTTTTTGTCAAGAGTTCACCTGCAACAACAGGCTCAGAGGGGGATGGCTTAAGACTAGTATCTGCCAAGTGGATGACTCCTGTGAGAGACTAAAACTAAGCCACAGCATCCCTCTGAGGTTTATCCTGCCAAAATAAAAAACCATCTAATTGAGCACCAAATGCCTTACTTGCTCCCAGGCCTGAAGCTGACCAGAGCTACTCTCATGAAGAGCTGCTGCTGCAGAAAATAGAAATTACCAGGGAAAAGATTACCACACATGGGAAGACAACGCCAAGGAGCTGAGCGAACCGGGTAAAGTCAATGATCAAATGCAGTATGAAAAGACAAAAGCTTCCTTTTACAGCTCCACTTTTGCTCTAGCCTTATCTAGACACTTCATACGTTGGCATTCAATGAAGTTAGGTGACTTGCTCAGCTGTTCTCGGCCACTGGGCACGGATATTTATTCCAGAAATAAAAGGGCCTTGTAATTCATTTGTAAGGCTGTACGTGGTTAATTCTTGATGCCTTGTAAATGCTAATTACGGAAGAATATGTTAACGGGTTCCTTAGGAAATCGATACTTTATTATACAATAATTGCATCTGCAAGTTTAATGTTCTGCAGAAGACTTCCAAAGAATGGAAGAGGTTGGGAGGTCAGATGATGCAAATGGTGGCTGCGCGACCTGGGAAGTCATCAAGAATTCGAGGCCTCGGAAAATGCCCAGATGTCATTAAAATATTTTCAAAAGTCCAACACTTATTATGGAAAGCAAAATGCTAGCACATCTGTCTAGATGACACCTTGGCCCTGTACAGAACCAGGCACACCTGTAATTGAAATGTTAGTCATTCAAGAGCTTTCATCATTCCTTTGCCTGAATGGTTTGTTTCTCTCAGGAACAGCATTTCAGTTCTGTCTCTCCTCATCCTCCCCTGGCTCACTCCCGAGTTGTTCCAGCTTCCAACATCGGAGTCTGTGAGGAGCTACCGTTAGGGTTATAAGCCCTGGAGACAGGATACAGCTGAAAAATCATTCTTCCAAGAATTTCTGGGTCACTGTCTAATTGATACTAGCATTAGCATGCCTCATATTCATGTTCCAACTCCAGAGGCAGTAACTTACTCTGCACCCAGCCATGTGGGACTGCTCTAGGCAGCGAGTGGGAACCCGAAACAACGCTACTATACCAGCCTAAGAATGCGCCAGCCCCAAGAGTTTTATCAGAGCAAAACAGAAGAAAAGAGCCTTGCTCCCACTGCGGTCACCAGTACAGCAGTACATCCCTCTGCTTTTTATTACATGCTTTTTAAAGGGAACGTTCCATGTTACTTCGAGCTTACTAATTTGCAAAGAAACTGCAAGTTATTTCCTTACATCGTGATGGGATTTTAGCTTTTTTTAATTCTTACAGGCTATAAAAACCCAGGAACTTCAAAGGAAATGAGTTTAAGACAGTCTGTTATAGAAGCAGTCCAGACCACGTTCACAAACAAGACACCCTTTGCTAACAGCAAAGTGTTTCACAGGTTGTATTGTAGCTTACACTTTGCTGAGAAAATGAATTAGGAGTGAGGAGTGATTCACAAAACAATCTGTACATCTAACGCACGATAAAATAAGACAGTATTGCACAGCTTTCTTGGAGAGCCAAAAGGCGGTGCCTTGTGATCAGCACCCTACTCAAATAAAAACACGGTAGGAGGGGTGTAATGCTGGATTGTTGCAACCGCTCCTAATGATTCATCTTTTCTCCAGCAAATCACCCAGTCAGCACATGCAAAAGGCAATGCGAGGATCTAATGCACACCCCCCAGAAAGCGATGAAAAAAGGACAGTCGGTGCATTTGTTCACACGTGCGGTGTGCGTGCAGTACGTCTACGGGAAAGGATGTTCCCTTCTGTGCTCCTGTGAGAATTCCTGTTTGGCTGCGTACACAGGTCAGAGGGAATCTGCCTCAATACATCAGCCATACGCTGATGGAGGCGGTTGCAGGGCTTTCAGTTTTCAGGAGAAAGCTTGGTCTTTGCCGAACACAGCGAACTCCCCAACAAATTCCCAAAAGTAGGAATCCTGGTGCACTGAAATATTCTCCCTCCCCCTTTGGCTCAATGATGCATTTTTTTGGCCCTTGCCTACGGTCAGGAAGACGTAACATTGACACCCAATAAGCAAAACAAGTACCTCACATATACTGGAAAACTGGCAATGCCAAAAAGGATTTTTTTTTTCCCAGCACATCAAATACGACGTCACTCAAAACCATCAAGAGTGAAAAGCTCTACCTACACGCTCCATAAACCCGCCCCTTCGCTGCCTCCGCTCAGCGCTATGTAACCTGCAGCTGTAGCCAGGTTCCATAGGCTCTGTAGGGAACAGAAGTGAACCCATCAAGTCCATTCCCAAAATTTTCTGAGGGTCTCGCTGACACCCGGGATACACTTTTTAAAGACAGCTCAGTACCCAGACAGGCACCAAGCTAAGGATCCTGCCCGGCTGTGTGCCATTGAAAACCCAGCCAGGAATGCTGCCACGGAGCGTGATGAAAATCTTGCTCTTGCTATGAACCCTATTGCAAACCTAACTCCAAGTGAGCGAGAAGGGGACAGCTTCTACAGATTTGAACACAGGACAAACACCACTTTAGGAGCCCAGGCAATGAAATTAGATGCTTAACTCTTAGGGGAAAGAGAAAAAAAAAACCACCAAACCAAAAAAACCCCCCACAACCCTGACCAAAAAACACTGGCCAAAATCTGATGGGAATAGATAAAGATAGCCCCAAACTTTCCTTTCTTCAGAAACAGCATCCACCAGTTTTCCCCGCATCTTCACTGCTCTCTGGAAGCCTGAGGACACAATCCAGGCCTGTCAATTCCTGCCACAAGCACCGCTGTCCTGCTGAAAAAGGCTGTTAGCTGAGATGGCTCAAAACCTATGACTGAAAATGTTCTGACAATGAACATCTGTATTTCAGTCGAACACTGTGCATATACTTACTGGAGAGCATGAGAACCTTGCTAGTCAGTCAGTTACTGAGCAGCCAGAGCTTATCTTTGAGCTAGTCCATAACACGTCACCTGCATCGCTGCCTGAAGAACGGAAAGGGCAAGGTAAACACTGGAATGTCTTTTTCTATTCTTCTGCACAATGAAAAACATGAGGGGATCCTATCATCCAGACAAGGCACAGAAGGAAATGAGATTAACTTTATAAATACAGTGTCCACCAGGAATAGCTAATTAGGCATATTACTTCCAGCTTAACTAAAACACCGGGCCAATTTCAGACTGTGGGACAGCTAGAGGCGTTTCAAGGATGTAGACAAAATTGTTTGGTCTTAACAGCAAGATTGAGGTGGGAAGGGGATGGAGACAGTTGCTGCTGGAAGAAGAGCTGTCCAAGCCCTACTAAAACTGGCCATGTCACCACAAGCTACTTGTTGAATAATGGAGGCTCTACAGATGCAGCTCAAGAAATGCAAGTCAACAAACCCGGTGATTGTCCTATAAATCAATTCTCACAACAGTGTTGCTTCTCAGCTGGTCTTAGTGATTTCAGGATGTGGTCTCTAACTGCATTTCTCAGGTATTTTCATTGGCTCAGACACTGAAGAAGAGTCTCTAGACCCTCCCAGGCAGATGATGAAGCATCACCAGCAATAGGTGTAATCTTGCGCATGCTTTGGTCCTGCCAAAGCTGCTGTGAGGAATCTCATTTAACTGCATCTACTGGATGAGGCAGTTTGGCAGAGGGGGATGCTACAACCAACAGGAAAAGGGAATAAAGCTGAACAGGAACTGCCCCAAAAGTCATTCTGACGGTATGTAGGATTTTACCCTGACATCCCCAGGCAGGGCACCTCATATCATCTCCCCAAGATAAGAGAACAAGAACCCTCCAGACAGAGAACTACACTGTTCCTTGAGCTTTTACCAGGATTATTGTCTGAAAGAATAAACTTGACAGCACTATCTCCAAAGAGCCAAAACACGCTTAAAGACATCTAAGTATCTGGAGGAAAGTTTCAACGGGTTTTCTCTGGTTTCCCAGAGCACCTGATTTTGTTACACTGGGATGATCTTCCAGGAGCTGACTATGCCACCTCAAGGGCTACTTTGAAGTGGAAAAGGAGCATGAGAGCAGCTCTCACTAGAGCCAGTTGCTAGTCAGAACTCGTACGAATGAGTTCTAATTTGCTCAGAAGAAACAGATGCTCCACGTGAGACCTAATTGGAATAGAGATCAGAAGAGAGCGTTCGCTACACTGGGAATGACCATTCCTGCTACTGACATGTGGAGACGTACATCTCAGTGAGAAAATACATACCCATCATGCTTAGCAGGGTAGGATGGCTTTATCCCAAACACCGAGAAAAGAGGGAAGAGAGTAAATAATTGCTTTTCAATGAGATCACACAGAGAGAGAGAGAGAGAGAGAGAGAGAGAGAGAGAGAGAGAGGGAGAGAGAGAGAGATTCCTGCCCTGGGTGTTAAAAATAATCCTTTGGATTCCTTAAAAATTCAAAGAGTACCTTATTAAACATGTCATTTAAGTGAGGAACCAAAGCAATGTGGTTTTTTCCTACTTTTTTGTGAGTTTTTTGAGTCTTTGGAGTTCATACTTCCAAGTTCTTTCCAAAGCCTTGGGATCTCATGATTTAATGAAAGATAAGATTGGCATGTAACATCTTGGCTTCAAAAGCTTGATTTTTAACAAAACACAACTATTGCCAGGCTAACGATAGGATTCTAATAGTTGGCCCCTCTCAATTTGGTACGACATCAACCGTTGAGTGATTAGCAGATGCCTCAGACACGAATTTGGGCAGCTTTCCTCTGCTATGAAGTCTCTTCCGTGCCACTTTCAATAAGAAGAGACCATCAATTGCAACTTACAATCGTCTGGTTTCTGTCGGTCTTTGTCGCAACTTTACCGCTGGTGCTGTCATCTCAAATTGGGCTGAAATTACAGATTTTTTCGTCAAATAAGCTTTCCCAGCATGCTAGAAGAGCCAACACATTCCTCTTACTTTAAAGCAAAAATTCCAGAGGAAACAGTTGTTTTGGAACAAGTAGAGACCTCTGCAGTGATTTCAGCTGAAGCACTGGAGAACTTGAAGGTTGAACTGATTATAGACAAAAGCAAAACCCACTTCAACACCATGTTGAAAAGTAAACACCAGGGGGGTGGTGGGGGAAGAAAAGAGCAAAAGAAAAAAGTTAACAGCATTCTAATTTTTCCCTGTTGTCTCAATGTGAGGATTTTTATAAACAACACATTTTTAAAGATTCGCTTTTCTCCACTGATTGATTTCTAAGTTTTAAGTCTCTGGAATGTTTTCTGCCATACTACAGAGTTGTTCTTCATGCTGAAGGAGTAGTTCAACAACAGCTAGCCCTGACGTAATCTTTTTTAAGTAGACTTAAAAGTATCATTATCCTCATTCCATAGGTGAGGAAATAGCTTATGTAAATTGCTGAAGGTCACTAACCAGTCAACAGTGCAGGCTCAAGGCTCTCTCTCCCCTCCACCACACTTTACGGGAACAGGAATTAAAGAAAATTTCCAAATGAAAAATGCTATTTTTCCTTTTAAGTCCTGTCCTTAATACCTGACCCAGAGACCACCATTTCTATGCTCTGAAACGTCTGAGAAAGGGGGGATATCTCTAAACCGAATGAGCTAGCGGGAGCTTCTATCAGTGAAGAGTGAAAGGAACCATTACAAACACACTTCCGCAGGTACAGGTGCTGAGGCTCTACTTGATTGGTTTGGTTTGTTGTGTTTGATGTAGTTGGGCATGTGCCAACCCACGAACATCCAGGCAGCCTCTGGACATCTACCAACAGGCTTCCCTGCCACTATTTTTAGCAGGGAAAGACGACAGACAGACAGAAAGAGGGGATGCTCTGCTCCATGCCTTGACCAGAGCTAAAAGGGATCTCACACCCAGCGGATTCTCCTGCTGCAACGTGCCCATTTAGTTCCAGGATTAACGTCACAGGCAATGTTAAGTTCACGGAGATTTGACACTGCATTTACTTTCAGCCTCTTCATCTTCCGCTCACATCAGCTTTAAAGCTCGAACAGTGCAAGACAGGAGTGAGAGGTAGTAGGGAGAAGTTTGCTGCTGCCAGTGATGCTATCAGCCCCCACGTGAGCATCGTGTTCTCCCAACAGCTTGGGCTTCCTTACCAAATAGTTATCTTTCCTTCTTCAAAGAAATCAGCCTTTTGCTGTTCTCTCTCTAGCCTGTTGAACCAGAATGTTCCCCCACCCTTTCTGACAGCATTTGGAGGAGCTCACAGTACTTACGCAGCAGAGCTCACTGGCACGAGGAGGCTCATCACACCCTCCATGCAAAGCAAGCTATGGAATTCAAACAGGTTCAACTGGCTCTTAAAGACAAGTGATTTCCAGCAAAAAAGTTTGCTTTTCCCCTAAGCATTAAACGTTCTAACCTGCCAGCCAGGTCTCATGCAGGGTCTTTGCAAATACAGTTTTAGGTGCCATCAGGTGTTGACTTCTCATTGGAACAAAATACATAAATAAATAAAAATCACAGCTAGCAAGAGTCAGCTTAGCGTTCACCAAACACCACTGCTGGTGGCCCAACCACCACAAAAACCGTACCTGTTTAAGACATCTCGAAGCAGAATGCTGGAAATTCAGATCGGCAAACTTCACAAAGATGAGACGGACCAAATTTGGCGAGACTTTTACAGCTTTTTCTAAGCAAAAAGCTATTGCCTTCAGCAGGATATAGGGATGTTCAGAGGGTAGAATGACTCTAAGATTTCATGGCTTTTAATTCAAGTGGATGCCCCCAAAATTTTCTACATATTCTCTCCATAAAACAGGTCAGTGCTTCCTGCATGTATCTCTATCTGTGCTTCAGTATAGCAGGTTTGATGTTAGCAAGCTCCCTCCACTTCCATTGCACCCTGCCTAGCGTTTTTATATCTGGAGTGCTCAGGTTACACCCAAAAAGGTCATTCAGTCTGCAGCCAACATTGCTGCACAGGGACGAAAGAGACTCTCCCGCACTTCACTGCAGCCAGGACCCAAATGAAGGCCGCAATGTTCAAGATCTCTTCACTGGGAACACCCTCAGGAAAACACATGGCACCTTTACTTGGAAAGGAGGGGACTGGCAGCTCCTGCCAAGATGTGTTTTGTAATTTATATACACTGACCTAAACATTTCAGGAAGTAGATTTGGGTTCCTCAGTACAAGAGAGGCATGGACGGGCTGGAGGGAGTCCAGCGAGGAGCCACTGAAATGATTAAGGGTCTAGAGCATCTGTCATGCGGGAAGAGGCTGAGACAGCTGGAGTTGCTCGGCCTGGAGAAGGCTCAGGGGGATCTTATCCATGTGTATAAACATCTGATGGGGATTGTGGGAGAAGTAAAGAAGATGGAGCCAGGCTCTTCTCAGAGGTGCCCAGTGAGAGGACAAGAGGCAAAGGGCACAAACGGACACACATAAAACTCCATTTAAACACAGGAAAAACATTATTACTGTGGTAGTGGTTAAAAAGTGAAACAGGTTGCCCAGAAATTCATGCTATCTCCATCCTTGGAGATATTAAAAAAAAACCCACTGTACATGGTCCTGCGCAACCTGCTCTAGCTGACTTTGCTTTGAGTAGGGTCAGTTGGACTAGGCAATCTCCAAAGATTCCTTCTCAGCTCAACCATTCTGCAACTCTGACTATTTAACCTTTTTAAATTGAAACAAGTAATTAATTCTTAGCAATTCTGACTGATAACACAAAGTACAAATGTTAGTTTATTTAGAACAAGAAACTCCTTTCAGCCACCTGGATAAAAGCCCTCAGCTGACCTGTGAAGAACTGCTCCTCATCAGCTACTAGTGATGGAGACTTCCCTCAGCCTCTCCTGCCCTACCCGCCTTGCCTAGGACCAAAGCAAGCTACCTCTGTCCATAGGAAAGCCACAACTTACGGCCTTTGACATCAGGGCATAGAGTGGGAACCGTGTCGCCAGAATAGGGCAGGCAAAAGGGACAAGGACATCAGGAGTCCAGGGAGTAGCAGGGAGGTGAGGACGCAGTGACACCCTGTGCCCTGAATGCCACCTGGCCCATCCTGAAGTCTGGACTACCCACATCTCTGATGCTTTAACACCCCAGCAGCTAAACTAAACACAGCTCAGGAAAACTAGTCTATTGTAGTGTCGTAGGGTGGGAACACCTTGAGATGAAATTCTTCCTGTAAGGATTATTTTAAGATTCCCCCTCCAACCCCCTCAAAACTACGGCTTTTTTAGAAAGCCTCATCTAAGGAGCAAAGCGGTCCTATTGTCACACTACACAGACACAGCCCCCACCCCCAAACACGGCTGTACATGAAGTGCTGGCAAACCCAGGTTACAGTATAATCCAACAAAGCAAGTAGGAATTTAAGGTGCACAAGCCTTGCCCTGATGCAGGTAATTATTAGGTCAGCCCAAGAAAAACGGATGAACCTAACGTAACACTCCCAATCAGATCAATGGTCTTCATATAAATTTTGGTCCTGGCTCCTGTAAAACCGTTAGCATTCCTAGTATTGTAATTTACAGCCTGATGATGCACTGAATCATATTTTAATTTATCTGGAAGATATAAACAAACATTATTGGGTGGATATTAATACCTAATCTTTGGCTACCTCTTGTGGTATAAAAATCCAAAGAGAAGAATTACATTTTAAAAAACATAAAAGAAAATCATTGCCCATCTGATGAGCTTGTCAAATACTTCTAAGGAGAAAACCAGTTCTTAGTTTTTTGTATGTAAGAAGCCTAAAAGGTCTTCCCTTGAAAACGCATGCTAGGGTAATAAGGAGAGCGAATACTTCTGTAAGTATGCGCCACGGATGGCATCTGTTTTCAAAAGGAGCGCAAAGCAGTAGTGTGTTTTTATGCCAGCAATCTCTCACACCTGTAGACTCCTCTGAATGAAAACACCACAGTTACGTCCCCCGGACTTTCACCAGTTCTGCGTGGAGCCCAACTGAAACTCTCGCCTATGCGACTGAAGAAAAACCATACATGAATTATATAAAAGTGTTCCTTCCATTCTTAAAGACAGAGGGAAACAGAAGATACAAAGCTAAAATGACCCAAGGCACTTTTTACCCGTCTTTCAGGACCGTTCAAAAAGAACCAGCGTCAAGAAACCGCCTGCCTCCAAACGCAAGGAAGTGGAGGGCAAACAAAGAATTATAAATAAAAGCCTCACCTCTTCCATCCTCCTAATGCCCACTGTTCTGCAAAGCATTTCATACTACTGGGCAATGTTCTCTTTAGAGAGAAATCTGTGAGGCTCTGCCATTCTCGTAACCGAAGGAGAAGAAACCCAGGGAGCTGCTAGGAGCCTCTGCTCTGCACCAAGAGCTCATCCACATAAAAATCCGCCTCAACAGCTACAAGTAACGTCGAGTATCGTAAAGGTACAAGACGGACCGTTATGGAGAGGAGAATCATAACTGCAGCTGGCATGCTGAGAGAACGTCTGCACACTTACTGTACCACAGCCCATCAACTGTTCATTTCAGCAAGTTCCCCGCGCAGAGCAGGAACGGGAAGAGTGTGAACCCGAAACAGAATCTGCTCAGATACAAAGAATCAGATGGTGGATCTATGGTCCGAGTTGGACAAGAAAAGCAAAGAGATTCTCAAAATGAGGCAGAAGGTCTATCTAGCCTCCTACTGGAGCAAATCAGTGCAGCCTCAACAAGGCTCACGGCTCTTGTTAGGTTTGGTCTACCCACACCACATTAACCAGGTGAGAAAAATAACCTTCAGTTAAATAGTTTCTTTTCTGCACAGCTCACTCACTAGTAGGGAGAGACTTCCTTTCGCTGAGAATTTAGCATTCTCTAGCACTCAGGAAAATGTTCCCACCCATAACGCCAAAGGCATGGCTTGTAGGAACACCATCTTATCACAATAAGGGATACCAGCAGACGTCCAGTTTTGGACTGTAAGACTACACCTACATTAGTCGGTCTATCAGTCTGAAACCTTCCCCTGCTGTAACTGAGCATCACAGATCTCTAAACAGTGGGATTTCCCCCATGTAAGTACCTGGCTGGAGAAGGAGCTGCGCCACAGAAATAGCTATTGATATATAAAGGGAATTAAGACAGAACACAGGAAACAAGTGAAAACAAGAGGAAATAGTTCAGATGAAAACTCCAGAGAGAAAGCAGAGCAACATTCAGGAGCCCTCAAACTGGGGGCAGGACAGTCTATCATAAGAGGTAACAGTGCATACGATTTTTTTTTGTGGTCAGTGCCAGTATTTTCTGTCACCGAGACCACAAGAGATTTACTTTCACGCTGTGTCCTACACACTGTGCCATGGAAGTCAATCCAAATACGTAAGCATTTCAACTACACTCCTCAGCATGCCGTGGGTGGTAGGAAACAATCTCTTCACAAAGGACTGGAAAGTGTCCAGTTGTGTATGAGCAGAAGCAAATGCCAGCATTAACCGCAGCACAGCAGAGCCCCAGAGCAGCTATGAAAGTCACTGGCAGAGCTACCGGGAAAGGAGAAAGGAGGTAGGCAACGCAAACACTACGGCGAAGGGAACGGAACACTCTGACAGATGGTTGTGAACCAGAGGTTGATGGCGCTCAGACAACCAAGCGCAGGCAGCGAGGGAGATCCTCGCGTGAGATCTTTCAAGAAAGTACCGTGGAAAAAAAGGGGTTCTCACAAGACGCAGCTATGTCTAAGGCATCCTTTTAACACTAGCACCTCGCAGAAAAAGACAGGATCTCTTCCGCTGCGCTCATCTCTCGACGGCCAGCACTCATTCGTATAGGAACAGACAGAGAAATAAGATTTCATCACCAACTCAAAAAGCCATTATAAAATTTGCTGAGGAAATTGCAAACCCAAAATGGAAGCCAGCTGAGACCACAGCCTGCAGGGTCATGTATCATTAGCGCCAAGTGAACCAAGTCCAAATGTCCAGCTTACTGTTCAGGAGGAAACAAAAGCACTACTATATACGTGGGCAAAGTATCATCTTTTTCTAATCAAACCTGTCTTAGGTCTGGGTTCAGAGAAGCATTCAAGCATGTGCTTAAGGCTCCTTTTTTTTTTTTCATAAAACTGCTCCAAACACACATTTACCTGGAAGCACTTGCTAACGGCTGTGAATAACAGTGAAAACCATAACTAAAAGCTTCTGAGAAAGAGTGTCAAAAAAAAAAAGCAAAACGTGATGAGACGTGATTGTCCAGCGCATTGCTGCCACGGCTTGGGGCTGTGCCTTCCCTCTCTGCTGGGGACACCGGGGGACAAACAATGGAGAATACAAGGCTGCTCGCAGAGCGAGGCGGCCACAGACACTCGACACAATATCTTAGTCACCAGAAACATGTAACCAGCACACCGGCGTGTTCTGGGCTTTATTTATGGTATTGCCACGAACCCAGTTACCAACCTACTGAGACCGGTTCCGCGTTTGAGCCCGTTCTCAGGCATACGACTTTCCAAAGGGATCTGTAGCGAGAGTCTGAAGTGAAAGCCATGACCCCGTTTAGTGCTGCTCGCTAATGGCAGTAAACACGGCACCGTCTTCACGCCACCGCTCAGCCCTGATGCCTGCGTGCAGCACATTAATAATCCTGTCAGAGCTGCCAAGGGGACGCAACGCTTGCCG
This sequence comes from Bucorvus abyssinicus, assembly GCA_009769605.1. Lineage (NCBI taxonomy): Eukaryota > Metazoa > Chordata > Aves > Bucerotiformes > Bucorvidae > Bucorvus > Bucorvus abyssinicus. The sequence continues at coordinate 806,289 of CM020024.1, read as the reverse complement.
TTCCGACGACGCTCTGTCCCTGTCTCCCTGTGAATAATCTGTCTTTCATCACCAGCAGAGTTGTTTTCTGGCATTTCTGTGTGACTTGGTGACTTTTGATCTCTGGCCTAATACCCCATTCGTCCTTCTCAAAAGAAACCCACAAATCTGAATGATAAGCTAGAAAGTTGCTGGCTAACAAATCTGAAAGGTTGCAAAGGCAAACTGTCACTAATTTTATCATGTGATTAATACAAGCTGACTTACATCGTGAGGAGGCCACGTTTCCTCCCTGGGAAATACCCTTCTGCACCAGTTATTCTTAGGTGTTATTTCTGATTAATTATGCTCTCGCTCCATTAGAAAACTGATGGCCAACTTTGCATCTGTCTCTTTGCTTTGTATCTTACAAAGACAGCGGCAATGAAAAATTCATAGGGAATGAACGCAGAGATGGTCAGTGTGTCCGAGGTGGTGCGGCAGCTCAGCTTGGCTATCCCAGGGGCACGTGCTCCGTATAAAGACGAAAGTCACAGAAGCATCAAATTGGTACAGCACCCACTCTTCCCAGGTAGAGGTGCAGCTTTTCGCCTACCAAACTGCATCTGCACTGCAACACGGTAGAATTATTGACAATCCCATGAAAAAATACCAGATGCACCCTCAGTTTTATGACTGCAAATGGCCCTGTTGGAGCCAAGGGGAATACTCCCATGTGTTTAAGTTACAGACACACAAGCAAAGGCAGGATCAGAGCCCCAGCTATAAATATTTATGTCAGTGGTACAACATGGCCTCAAAAATGCATTCACAAAACAGACTATAACGCAAGATCCTGACAGTACAGGTTACTCTGCACAATTTCAAGGCTCTCCTTTCTTGGGTCCCTTTGAAAACCCCAGTCTCTATCGTTTTTATAAAGCCACGACTGTAATTTCAGCAACCTTGGCCAATAGCACGCAAAAGAGTCAAAAGAAGGAAAATACAGTAAAAAAAAAAAAAAAGATGATTTGTTACTACCAATGTAAAGATCTTTTCAAATTATGTTTTAGCTTATTTATTCATTATTAAAAAGGGTACTAAAAGGATCTGACTTCGGAGCCCTAACACACATCTTCAACTACAATTAGCACAAATCACGCAAACTCCCACCCTAGAGATTTAAAATTAGATCTGGGTGACTAATGCATATAAAAATATTCATTCGCTTCAGTCATACAATCTGGTTTCCTGGCACAAACATTTGCAGAAAACAAATGTGGAAGCAAATGTCATTATTTACTTTGGAAGAGTATTTCTATACATCCATTCACAGAATGGAAACACCAGCAGGTGACTTATGTGACCAGCCAGAAGTAATACTACTCAGATTTGAAACAGTCTGAGGAAGAACATTTGGGAAAAATTTTATCAGATCCATTTGAACACAGAATACAGAAAACAGAACCCAGAAAAGTACTGAAGGAGAAGAAAAGATGGACGTAGTCAAAACAAATACCACCCTCTGAACCCAAGCCGGCAGAAGTTTTTTCGCCTTCAGTTCAAAGGATTTTGGATCAGGCCCCTCCAGCTCCGTTTGGTCTTAAAGGCTCACGCTTTTGGGGCTATCATCCAGCAATCAAATCGTGGGCGTCTGGACTGTTATAGCACTGCAGGAGCAAGTCCTGTAGAGCATCAAATACAAGGTGTAATTAAAATAATTTACATGCTGCTAGCAAGTCAGCTAAAGCAAGCACATCAAGTTCCCGGCATGGATTTCAATTTGCTTCAAAATTACTCAAGGATAGGAGCTCGTATTTTTCAACATCATCCTAGTTAGCCTCGGAAAAATGCAAGGCTCAGCTGACAGCTATTTGATTGGAAGACGGTGGGGGTGACTCTTGCTTGGTAGGTATTTGTCTTTACTCGCTGCCTGGATTTATCGTGAAAGCAAAGATCCATGCTGTGCGTACACCACCACCACACACATCATCAGCTGCAGAAGAAACAGGCTGGGTGCCTTTTCCCATCCTGAAGTATAGATGATGCTCCACAAGCAGAGCAGCTTGGTAATGCACAGCGGGATCTGACCCTAACGGGAGGCAATCCCAACGCACGGATCCTGTTCTCATGCTCCCCCTGAGCTCCTCAAGCGACCCAGTCCTGGATGGAGCTGTGGTCCGCCAGCTCCTCTCTTCAAAAGCTGTGATTGCTCAGCCAGCCTTAAAATCCAGTTAGTTGTCTTCTCCAGAATGAGCCTTTTGTCTATCACCCCCAGTGGATCCTGGAGCGAGCACCTGTTCTTCTACAGGACTACCTGTATCCCCACAAGTGACCGTGGAGATGGAGGGAGTTGGGTGAAAGTGAACCAGCGCGTCACAAATCCCGTTTCTGCCTATATGGGCAAAGCGCCTCAGAGAACATTGGCTGCTGCTGCTGAAGACCCCACAAAACACCACCAATAAGACTTCAGCATTTCCTAACGGCCGAGCATGTTACCTACAAAATAAAACACATTTCCTATTAGCATACCTGGTTCAAGCGTTTATAAACCATCTTCGGCCATCTCAACCAACGTATGGATTCTTGTTTTAAGAAGAGATGGAGACAGTTTGGTTTTCTTTTTTCTCTTGGGAGCTGTGCAGGTGCCAAAATATCTACATGAATTTGGGGGGAAAATTGATATTTTAAGGCCATAAGCAACTTCACTCCAAAACTCATCCTCGCTAACATTACAGGGCGGATGTTCAGGGTGACTCCTATCCACATCAGCCAACCTCCTTAAGCCCCCAAAAGCCAAGTGGTGGCAAACATTGAAGAAGATACTCTATCCAGGCGCCCAGCCACCAGAGGTAACTGTGCCCACCGCAGAGCCAATAGACTGGAGCATCTCTGCTGGTGTCTCAGCCTCCTCTTACAAGAACAGTTAAATTTTAGTACTGAAACCCAACGCTGGCTGGCAGAGACCTAAACTCTAGTCTCCTAGATCTTTCTCTGGAGCTCTGCCCTTGGATGTTTCTAAACATGCCATACAAGTTTTGATGGATCTCCCAGCTCATCTGCTGCGACAATTCTTTTGTTTCCTACAGCAGTAACATAAAGGTTTGTATTTAAAATTCTGCAGCACAGTGGCTGGCATATTGAGTTTAATTTGTGCTGTATTTCTTACCTAGCTGACAAGTCACTTAATTATTGCATTTCTGAGAAAGCAAACGTTTATACGCTGTCTGGAACATAATAAGAATATTTCTTAAAACATACTAATTCATGGGATGGCCTCTGAAACCAGCAGATCAGGAGTGAAAGTTCTTAGTCTAGAGTCAAGACAGACTTCAGCTGGAATAATGTGTGTTCTCGATCTCCTCGGATTGCGTAGTCAGGAGGGAGATATCTGGCTAGATGGGATTTTGCACATCTGTCAGCTACATCAGAGATCCAAATGCAAAAGTCAGCATGTAAGAACATTACGTGGATTTGTGACCCTCTCCTGAGGATCTGGGGTCCATAAACCAATGAATGGATAACAAAGAAACAGAGTTATAGTATTTTCATCTGTGACAGATACTGCTGCAACTCCAGAGTGGCTCACAATATTTAAAGGAAAACCGTACTCGTTCCCCACACGCAGGCCCTGTGAAAATGCAAAAGGCAAGAACCGCTCAGCATGAAGAAATTGTAAAATACGTGTTAAAACTTGTTTAGCATCTGACTTGAAAACTCCAGATTTCTGTGGTCAGAACCAGCACAATATAGGAGTTCTTTCCTTTTTCATATTTGTGCTCTCTATGAATCCACGTAGAAGAGAGATTGGTGGTGTATCCTGAACCACATGTTAGACGCATCCAAAGAAGTTCACCAGATGGGCTAGAGTTCCTATTCACCCAGGATCAGATGACATTTAATAAGCAAAGTACACTATCCTGTTCGTGGACATTTCCTACCAATCCATTCCATACCTCCCAAACTCTACTTCAAATTTCTGAGCATGAGAACTGCTGAGCTGCAGATTTATTTGGATGCTTTCGGGGAAATTAAGGGAATTTAAAATACCAAACAGCGCTCAAACCACAAAGAAACACATGTGAAACATTCAATTCCTGGTTGAAAAGAGACAACAACAAGCTAAATCTGGTAGGCAGAGGTGAGTGAGATGACAGCATTCCTTGGTTCACGCAACCCCGGTGATGCTCACGCAGTGAACTCAGTTCTCCGTGAGCATACTGAAAAAACACGTTCTCCCCATTGATCACCTTTCTATTCCTTGCAAAGTCGATGCTTTCTAGAGTCACAAAGGTCACATTCCCATCACGGTGCGCACTTAGAGCGCTTTCCTCACACCGATTTTCCCCTCTAAGCCTAATGGCTCCTAATGAAGTACAAGACGTACCAAACAAACAGCAGTTTGCTGGAGATCTCTGAGGGTTTTACTCACCAGAGTGTCAAACACAGCGCTGTACACATACTTCACACTTACAAAGCTGGGAAAGCAACACATGAACTTACTTATTTAGGCACACAACGTAAAGGTCTTTACTTGACCCACTGTCCTATTCTGTGCACATCTGCAGTCGGAGGGTTCTTTGTCTCGGTGGTCTCGGGTGGGGGGCAGTACCATTAGGAGTCCTATTTGTTTTCTTCCGATCTTGTTGGGAAAGGCAGTCATTTTAATTTGAAGCTAGGATTGACATTATTTGCACCACGACAAGACACTATCTGTTTGTTGGGGCTTTTTCCCCTGAGTTGACCTGTTTATATTTAATAAAAATTCTCTTTTCTAACTCACGATGGTCTAGAGAATTCCCAAATCGTTCAAAATACTTTAAAGTTCTTTTGGGACATAGCCAGATACTTAATATTGTATTACATTTTATAGTTGTCACTTAATCAAGCTATTTAATATTATAGTACATTTTAAAACTGTCACTTAATCACATTTTCTTGACCCTTTTATGTGAATTAAAGATCACTGTAGATAAAAAATGGCATGCTTTAGTTTAAATAGATTCAGTATGTCCAGTTTGACAGTTACTTCTGAGACATTAAAAGAATTTTCTGTGATTAATGTGACCCCCACACGTTACCTAGTATAATGTTCCATTTCTTCAACCATTAGAGGAAACAGCATTAGACAGAAGGAGCCAAAACTTATCCAACGAAGTAAAGCTGAGAAAGCCTAAAGATAATGTACTGCTATGCGTGGTGCGCTATGAGACTGACTTAAACCAACCATTTGCTGCTTCCTTACAGCTCAAGCCAGAAAAAGAAGTTTGGTAACAACACGGTAAGCCTATATTCCATGGCAAAAGAGAGCACCTCACTGCACATTGCTCCGAAAGGAACAACCGCACGTTATGCCATGACAGGTGAGCGGGACTATCCGTGCTTCGAATAAATGATTGATAGCCATACACTCTGATTTTGGAAGAAATCTTACACACGCCTTTACTCACCACAGCAAAAAAGTACCTAAGACATGTCCGTCTTCAGAACCATTTATAACAGCAATCATCGTCATTTTATGCGGTTGATTCAGAACTGCGTCATTGAAAGATTTTATGTTTTTAAGTCAAACACAGTAAATTACGTTCTTTTACAGGCATGTTTAAAACTTCTGCCATTCTCTGTAACCTGGGCCATCGGATCGCGTTTAATGCGCTGAACTCTAATCGCTCTTCCTTCATATCTTGATCTCCGATCAGATGTACCGTGTTTGTTAACAGCTGTGATGGTAAGTGCCGCCTGTTCTTAGAGCGCTCTGTGTGCTCTTCTTGATAGTTCAATTAGAATAAATACTCTTTCAAACCCATGAAGCAGGACAGAGTACAATAACGGTGATCTTACATTTGACAGCAATTTTGTTTGATAACAGAACAGGATTTAGTGTAACCAAATCAGCAACAGTAACTCATTTTGGATAGTCAATTAAAAATAGTGCGTATACGGTACCTCTGCAAACAACGAACAGCGGACTCAAATAATCGAGACACGAAAAGAGCCCGCACAGAAATCAGGACATTGATGGAGGAGAAGGATAGTTCAAAATTACTTACAAGAATTGCCAATGAGATGCCTAGGGGTATAAAAGTGTCTCTCTTCAAAGACGGGGGCACACTGGCAAAAGAGGTCAGTTAACAGGGTCTACTCAGCAGAACTGTACCTCTCACTCACTCACTCCAGAAGGGTATTTTGTTAACCACAATTTTGTACACAGGACAGCCTTTGCCTTCTCCTGAACCAGCTTTCACACTGGACTAACTAGCAGCTTGGGAAGAAGAAACCTACTCCCTTCACCCCAAAGCAGGCACCATCTCAACCAGTTCCACCTGCCCCTTCCTACCAGCCACACTGGTATCTGACAGCAGCAACGCCTCAACGCACTGGGCTACAGCGGATCTCTGCCTACTCCTCTGGTATTGACTAGAGCATCTAAGAAGTAAGATACCAGCATGAAGAGCAGCAGAAGACTAGATACACACTTTTCCCTTCATCCAAAAGAAATCATAGCTGTCTAGACTCATAGAAGAGCTCAGTGAACACGTGCTGCAGAACCTCCAAATTCATAGAGCTTGTTGCCGTAGCACGAACGTTGCAGATACCAACAAGTGCTGTATGGTGCTTGAACACAAGCACAGCAGTAAAGAGGACAGGTATCGTTAGTACCGCTAGGTAAGAGGATATTCTCCTTTTCCCCTCATCCATTCTTTCCCTTGCTGTTTACCATCAGCATTCTTGGATCTTCTCTTCAATTAGCTTGTAAGCTTCCTGGGACATAAACCAGGTCATTATTGTGTCTTCAAAAAGGGATCATCGCAAGGGGCCAAAACTGTGTCAATGCTGCTGGGAGCCTTTGGGCACAATATTACTAAATTGCCCTTCAACTACGACCCAAAATTACAGGCATGCTGCGTACAGTATTTTGTAAGCCATTGTTTTGCAACGTGGAAATATGCAAGTGAACATGATACTTGAACAACATAATTCATTTTCCATTCATGAGCCACAATGGGCATCTCATGGCACTGTTTGCTCTTCAGTTTCAAATGTGAACTTGCATACAAAGTCAAGCAAATGAGCTTTCCTTCATGTTGTTTTATTAAGCTCTTGGACTGCACTCTAAGCCCCAGAAGAAAGAATTACAATTGCTGTTGTCTCACAAAAGCAGTGAAATTCCCAAAGAACTGAAGATCTCAGCCCTAGATTGTGCATGAAAAGGGGAGCCTGCACGACCTCTTGCGACGTCCTCTGCTGCTTTTCTTATCACTCCTCAGGCCAGCGCTGTGCTTGTGTTCAAAAGTGAAAACAAAGTTTGGCATTCACATCTTGTAAAAACCCTCATCTTAACTTTTGGAGAAGATCCTTAATGACCTTATTGGTCTGAAAAGTTTAAAGATTGCTTTGTTTTAGTGTCTCCTTAGCTTTTCACTCAAATAGCCCATGTATGACATTATTATAATTCTTCTACCGGCTTTATACTTGCCAACTGCTTTCCTGTTCTTTTGTTCTTGGGCTAATCTTTCCTTTTGTATTAATGAAGTCCTTTGAAGTATCTCTTCAAATCTTCGACTAGAATCCTTTGTGACTTCCCCCACACACACCTAAACCTGATACGGTCTTTTTATTGTGAAAATTATTAATACTTCCCCCGCTTCTGGCATTGCACTCTCAGCTCGAAAATGTTCTAGTATTATTTCTGATCTTAACCTGCTTTCTCCTGACCCAGGAATATTGGCAAATTACCGACCTATAGCCAAGCTTTTATAGGGAAGGTCTTGCATCAAGTGACAGACTTTCAAGTGCTTAACCACCTCGTAATAATCTTTATGACAAACGGCCGCCTGGTTTGCAGTTGCGCCTGGCTTGCTATGCACAGTGCTAAGAGAGCGCTAAGAAAGTGGTCAGTGACTTTTTATAAAACCATACCTTGAGTATCATGTCAGCTCTTACCCCACCTCGCTATTAGCGCACCACTAGACACTGCAGATCACGGTAACCCTTTCTGACCACATGCCAAGTTATAAAACACCGGGTGCTTCGTTCAATCTCAAGACATCAACTTGTCACTGTGTAACATCATTCATCTGCATCGAACAACGTGCATCATTTTCCTGTGATCAATGCAGCCCACTGCTCCTGAACGCTACTGCAGCTAATCATTAAGATGAATTTAATTGTTAAGAGCACTGATGCTCCTTTCCACAGACTTTAGGCAAAGAATTAATTCCTATACCTACAGTTTGGTATTTGGCTGTGAATCAGTCTTCTTTTTCTCTTTCTGCATCTTTATTGCACTGCCTTAGGTGCAATGCAGTGGTTTAAAACACGGCTTTTAGCGACAGGAAGTGTTCATGAGTAGCAACTTTCCAGAATGTTTTTTTTTTTAGGTCACCTCTTTTGATCAAGAGCATGACCAAAATTACTGCATACTAGAAATCAAGACTATAAGCCATGAAGCAACATGAAACAAACTGGTCCTTAACAGGTTCTTTCCTGGTCACCCAGGTGAGTAGGAACTCCACAGGCAAACAGCTTTTCTCCTCCCAACTACAATTCATTGCTTTTGAAAATTGCCTCATCAGGACCGGAGATTTTGTCATGGCTGTCGTCAGAGAAACAAATCCAGAAACACAGATGACAAGGACTGTGGCAGATGCCTCTGATGCAATGATCCTCCCTACATGGATGAAGAACCACAGTCAAAAGTGGTGAGTATTTTCTGACAAATCTCATTTTGCTGAAATGGGAGTATTGAGGGAGGAGGCGGCTCACTAAACTTGTTCTCTTAATTAGAAAATCTTCAGCTACTCCCCAGTAGATATCCTGATTTCCTCTAACCTAGCTTCCAATTATCAGTAAGAATTTTTACCAAAAATACAGAATAATCAAGCTTACAAAATGACTTGTCCACACTCAGTTATACTGATGTCCACCAGGGCTATCCGCAATATTTGCTGTGCTTAATATAAAGATGAGACAAACACCACGCGCGAATGACAAACATACGGCAAACGCCCTGTTCAAAGAACCCTGTTCTCATGCCCACAAGCACAAGACCCTTTGCATATCCTCACCGTTCCCTAACACAACTTGATTCAAGCCAAACAGGAACTCTTTCAGCTCTCCCATTAACTCCTACCCTCCCATCTCACAACAGAATAAACTAAAAGGCAGCCTGTAGACTTCTCCAGGCTTACACAGCGAAACTCGGGCAGAACCAGGGGCGGAACACAGAAACCCACTGGCTCCAGCAAAACCAACCTGAGTCCGCTGCAAGCTCCTCAGAGATGATCAAACCTCTAGGTCAGGTTGCCGGCCACCCCATCACATTAGTCCACGGTCACTGAGACACGTTACAGACAACAGTTCCATTTGCACGCTCAACATTATTCTGGAAGTGCTCTCTTGAAGCTGGCAGGGGCTTCACAACTGAAATACACTTGAAAACACAAACACACATGCAACTTGGTCCAAAGACAAATTTTGAACATTAAGTGCATATGCCAGTGGATTCCAAGCAAACCCAACGTTTGCTCATGGCAAAAAGCTATTCACTGCTGAACAGGGGATTTGCCTCTAACCTTGTACACAGCCAATGTTGATGAGGGAGGGGAGCAAGCTGAATATTAAAAACCGCTGCCTCACGAATAATACCATGTACAGATTTAATCATAATAAAAAATGATCTGCAAGTAATTGTAGTCATTACCACATCTGCTCAGAGCTGTGGGAAATCATTATGTATGAGTGAATTAAATCAAATTCAGTATTATGGGCCCGATCCTAGAATTTCTTGAGTAAACTCACCTCACATTAATAATCTCCCTGAGCACAGTGAGTCTTATTTGCTTCTACAGGTATGTTTCTTGCATGAGGAGTCTTTCGACACTTTCTCATTTCACCTTTAAATGATAACTAAAACATAACTCGAAAAACTTAAGGTGGCAGTGAAGCAGAGATTCCAAAAGGTGGGAAACGAGTTTATTTCAGGCTGCTGTCTTATGTCTGTAAAGGCACTGAAGGAGCAGAGAGAAAGATGTCGCGGTGTTGAGCTTGAGTAATGGAAAAGGCAAAGCCTTCCAGGATAAAAAGCTGAGCTCAGATACCTTCCTTTTCTCACTAAATCCCAGATTCTAACACGGTGCAGGAGACACAGGTGTAATTAATGGCACAGAGCGGGGAAGTCAAACCCGGGCTCATGTACATAAGAAAAAAACCTGTTTACAAAAGCTGCCGAAGGGCAGAGCTGGAGCCAAACTCAAAGTCGATCAATAGCTGGATGAATTATTAGTAAAAGAAATAAATTACTGGTGAAATTTCTTGTCTGTCATTTGTGCCAAATGCTAGAGACTGCATTTTAGCATATCGTCAGGAAAATCTATCCAAAAGCCAAACAGGAGGTTTCTGCCCAATGGTCTTGTGCTCTACGCGTGTTTGAAATAAGGAGTGAGAATTGAGGTCTCAGGTGTAGCCTTCGTGCAAAGGGCAAGTTTTACCCTTCTTATGAGACAAGGGTCCAAGGAAGGCGTCTTGAAGAGAAGTGCAACTAGGTCTGAATTCTTCCTCGCAAGCCCTTGGTGACATCACAAGAAGGTATGTTACAACCTCAGTTAGGTGACATTTCTTCTGCCTTTTCCACCAAAAAGAGCCTTGAGGGCAGCTGGAGCAAGAAGAAACGGTAGCAGTTTGCCCCTGTGCAGCTGGACTGTCAGAGCAAAGGAGGAGCCCTGGGTTTGTGGCAGAGGCGCAGCACAGGCGTGGGGACATGCTCGTGCAGCGGGCGAGCTGCCGATGCCCCCCGCGCAGGGAAAGCTCATCACATTCACCTCCTCCTACCTTCTTTCACGGGAAGCGTACCACAACAGAGGTTGGACTTGGCATTTATTGGTAGTTCTGTATTTTTGTCTCCTGTCCAAAGACAGCACTATCTGTGGATGGGACCGCAGTTACAGTGGAAATGGAGGAATTAAAAAGAGAGGTAAAGTAGATGTGGGTGCACGTCACACACGTGACGATAACACGTATATGCACACACCCACACGTACAAATCTCCCCATCACCCACGCCTACACATGTGAACTCTCACTACTAACATAGGGAATTGAGTGCAGTAAAACTAACGATCACCTTTCTTCCTCCTGAAACAGAGATGAGCTGGCAAGCTCATAATCAAAAGATGAGGATCATTTTTCCAAAGGAGAGTGAGAGCAACAACAACAAAAAATCCAGTGAGAATTATGACAACAATGTAAGAAAGCAATCACTAGAGAAATCCTGACAAATGAGGAGCTGACATTTTCAAATGCCTTAAAAACAGTACAAATAAATATAAATTTGAACAGAATTCAATGCTCAACTGAATTAGAAGAGAAAAATTCAACCAAATTGCTAAACTTCCACTATAGAACTTGTAAGGGATTTATCTAGGTAGAGCTATAAAAGGAATAAACCAGCAGCAAAAAGGATTGAACTTTTGCTGTCAGTAAGAAATCCAAATCACGGGTAAGAGTATTATGAATGCTGCATAAAGAGCTCTGCAAAATATCCTCCAGTGAACAGGAACTAATGACAGATGAATGTGCACATGTAATTGAACATGCAGAAAAGAAAACCAACATCCCAAGAAGGGAAACAGAAAAGCTATCAGGAGTACTGGCTCATGCTAACATCCTCAAGACCGAGACGCATACAAGGAGAAAAAGCAAATTACCGAAAATGCAGCCTGCTATGTAAAATAAAATACGTGTCTGGGTCTAAACGTATTCCTCGCTCAATTATCAAGGGAGCGTGTGTCACACACGCAGCCGTGAGGAATGCTGGCAGGAACACTCAGCCACATGAAGGTCGCCTGGTTTTGGGTTTCATTAGCAACGCTGGGCTGCATGTTGTTCCCATCTTAACTGATGGCAAACTTCCCTTCGACTTCACAGAAAACAGGATCAGGCCCTTGCAAATGAGCTCGCTCAGCAAAGGGTTAAAAAATAAAGTGTAGCAAAACTCCTGCAGTGCACCTCAGTCCTGAGCCAAGCCATCCAGAAGAGTCGATCCCTTCTGCATCCCACACCATAGGAGCTGGGGTTTTCCCAGCTGTGTTTTGTGTTAAGTTGTTGGGCTCGGCTAAGTCAGCCCCAGCAAAGCAAAGCCACACGAACTCAAAATCAAAGGAAATGTCACACTCCCCCCGCAAACGGAAGTGGCCCAACGCAAAGGTACTTTCAGCAGACAAAGCCAGCGTGCCTTTTAAGAGCAAGCAGAAAGTAGGGCATATTTGTAACAGACGAATTAGAAGCGCATCAAGGTACTGGATGAAAACATTTTTTGAGCTTAAGCCAAGTACCCGGTAGGAACAGGTTAGAAGGCTAAATCACTTCTAACCGCAACTTAAAGACGACTTCATTGTACAAATATCCTTTTTTAACTCTTCTCTTCGAAGCACACATCACAACTTTTGTTTCCGTTGGTTTTGGTCCCTATTTCAAAAGCACCATTTGCTCTAACAGCTCATTTTTTCATGCAAAATACTGAATCTAATTGCGGAAATATGTCATTCCCTCCTCTCCGCCACATGGCATGAGTTAATGATGATGAATGAAAGTAATAAAACCCAAATCTTTTTCAAACTAAAGCTCCTGTTAAATTACTGGAAATTATATGCATGCGTCTACAATGAGGACACTGCAGAAGGTCAAAGATCTTGCTTCCTGCGCTTGGCCAAACTATTCAACAGGCAGCTGGGCTGAACCTGCACAGACACGTTTTTGCTGAGATCTGGAGGAGCCACCTAAGAAAAGCAGCTTAGTTTTAAGGCTGGTGATTTCATTACAGTGTTTCTCCCCTTCCCCGCGGAACACTAAATATCGTCCACCAGAGCCCTGGGACCGGCCCCACATGTCTACGCAAGCTATTTTTGGATGTTTGAGACCGTGGGTTGGAACAGTAATCTACTATCTAATGTGATACGTGTTGTTAGGGAAGGTCGCCATTTCCTGAATACAAAACTTTACTCGGTGGCATTGATACGAAGTAGAAGGAATACAGCAAATCTAGAGCCAGATGCTGCCTCTGTCCTTCACGCTGAATCACACCTGATTTCTCCGGCTGGTACACAGAGAAGACAGACAAACCATTCAGAGATTAAGGTCCTACTCAGTGCAGACACAAGAGGCAAAATGTATTCCTTTCCTTTCTGAAAACGCTGTTCCCAGTTCTGCAGGCTGCAAACTGCATCACCTGACCGCTGTTCTCCTGCCGCTCATTCATTTCCCCACTCTAGCTTACCTGGGTGACGGTGCTGCAGCCTCTGCTTTGCCTTTGGGCCTTTGGACGCTGCGTTCTCCCTTCTTCCCCCGCAGCTCATCCGCAGCTCATCCACAGCTCTCTTTGGAGTTTTTCTGTTAAGAGTTGTTTTCATAATCAATTAATTGAGGTTTCATTGTTTTTGTCTTCCCACTATGCTGATCTCCCACTCCCTGTGCTTCCCCCTTACGGTCCGTTTCACAGATGGGCCACAGAAGACACAGAAGGAAAACAGGAGGAGAGGAATTCCTAATAACGTCCCTTAATGTATTTCCTTCCCACAGAGGAACGGGAGTGCTTTGAATCTTGGACTGGTGTAAATCAAGGTGTTACTTTGCACAAGTCAACATAGGTTACTGGGGAAAAAAAAAGTATTTGTAGTACCAGGCTTCCCAGCAGCAAAGCAAAACTTACCATCCTTGCAAGTTTTCTCTCTCTTCCCACGAAAAACAGTTTGTGTTGCAGAACTGAAATGCACAGAATTAGAAACATCAGTTTTCATACACAAAAGACCTAAATTCTGCCACTCACGTTCACAGTGAGGGATAACTTACTCTCTAAGCAGTGCTGATTTCAGCTCATCGGAGCCATCAAGAAGTCATGTGTAATTCAGCTCTCCGTTCCGCTCACTGCTGCACCACGCAGCGCCGACCGGAGAAGTGCAACACAGCTCTAAGCACAAAGCAAAGCAGGAAGGTTCCCACTGCGAGAAGCCGGCGCAGGGATGGCTGCAGTTAATCACTGTGAACACTCACTTAGAGCAAAAGAGAGTGAATTGAAGGTCCAGTGAAGGAGTAGAGCTGTTTTTCATGTGCGTGTTGACACCAGTGAAGGATAGCACAAGGGTCGAAAAACAAACAGATCTTGAATTTTTACCTTTCTTTTGCATTGCCAAAGTACCTTAATGCAATGCCATACCGTACGATTCACTCCCCGCTCCCCAGTAAACTTCGCTGTATAGGCAAGAACACACCGAGGCGACATCTGCCGTTAAACAACACAGGGGTACCAGTCACACGCTTTCCATAGCACTCATGCAACTATGGGAGCAAGAAGCTAAAACCCTTCCGTTTCAGACCTCGCCAGTTCACACATGGCTTTCAGACACTGGCTTTGCGACGATTCTCCAGAGTTCCCATGTCACCACTAGACTATTAGAAATTAATAAGTAATTTCTCCCTGTGAGAAAGCCACTTCATTTTGACGCTGAGCACGCACAAAATCTCAGAGCCACTCGGGATGGTATTTCAGTGACTCTTTTTGAACGCAACGGACACCCAGAAGTTTCAACAATCTCCATCCTCTTTGAAAAAGAAATTCTCTAAGGGGTGAAAGAAAACCTACTACACAACACCTCTGCAAGCACAATCCTGATCTTAATTGTTTACGATGAGGCTTTTCGGTTCCGCAGCTTTGCATGGAGCTTACAAACACCACACAGAATACTCCGTGGTTTTCTGGCATCCTGTGTCCGCGAACGGAGCCATGTGTTGGAGCGGGATTAAATCCCTTCGCAAGGCTGTTTTGCACCGTTTGAAAAGAAGCATCCTCTACGTTCTAGCACTGCAGGTTGAGAGAAACAGCTTCGTCCCTCACCCAGGGGCACTTCTTCTGAACACAGGCCTTCGAGGGGACTAACGACACCACCTCAAAGGAGTACGTTTCAGAACCAAAGCTGGGCCGTGTGAGCTTTAACATATTAGCCGAGTATTTGTAAGAACATGTCCTCATTTACTGAGCTTCTGGGAACATTTCCACAATTAAAAACCCAAACAAAACAAATTGAAAATAATTGTCAACATACTGACAGCAATTGGCAGCTTTCAAAACAACTCACAATGCCATCTCCAGGCCTTCAAAATCCCCCCCACAGTGACACGCCGTTACCATCCTGCCCGGATGCTCATGCTAACCTTTGGAGGTCCCCTCCATTCCCATGCCCCCAGCGATCCACGCGAAGTCCTAAGAGTTGATACACAAACCCTACGCCACTTTTCAGAGTCACACCGAGGCAATAAAAGGAGAGTGTTCCAGTTCTTTGCTGAAGAACCTGCTTCAGCCACAGGGCTTGGGTTATTAGCATTGTCACGGCCGGAGCAGATGCAACAATTCACTTAAAGGTAAAATACATCTATGGAGAAATCATATTTGTGGCCACTGCTGTCAAAAAGGAACTCTAGTGAAGCTACTATGCTATTTGTGAGCATGAAGTTGTTATTCACCGTCAAAAAACCCACAGGACCAATTCAGGAGAAGGGCAGCGTACAACACCAAAACATTTTGCAACTTTATCTCGTTCATACAGATACTGGACACAGCTGTTGAGAATGAGGAACGTCAAATCCTGACATCGTCTCCTCTAGGACCTCTATAGAATGAAGATGAGAAGCTGCCACAGAGCCATGACTCAGCTTTGGCAAGCTCTACAGGAGCATCTGCTGCAAACTAGGATCTTCTGACTGTACTGACTCAGATCTGCCAGCTTGCCCCTCTGCTTAGACAAGATTGCCAACTGCAGTCACCACATGGTCTCGATATCAGCTGGGCCCAGGCACAGACTAAAGAAGGTCTAGCAGGAATTGCTTCCCAGATTTGAGATCTGCTGCTCTGTGATCTTCCTGGAGGAGAAAGTAGGAAGAGAAAGTAAAGGGAGAGGTTAAACAGAACACACAATAATTACAGAGGAGATCTAGCTGCTGAGAATAATGCAGTAACCCTCTGAGGAACAATGAGAAGAAAATGCTTCAAGGGGAGACAGTTTCTTCTGTGTTCTACATAGTATTCAGATGTGGTGCCCTCATCCATTCCTGACTCCAGGCCTGGCTTTTTTTCTCCTCTAACTTCCCATTTGATGTTGCTTGCTTTGTTTTCTTTTACTACCTCAGCATCTACCGCTTCTCACCTAAACACCCTCTCATCTCTCCTTCCAATTGCAGAAACCAATGGTCTTAATACTGGAGGAAAGAAACTACCAGCACCTTTTCACAGGAAAGGCAGGATGATCACCTCTCCTCTAGCACTACTCAGCACCTCTAGGCTTCCTCCATACAGATGAGTTTCTCCTCAGTCTCCGTGGTTTCATCCTGTCCTTCTTTGTTCCCATCATTTACTGACATCTTCAAGTTACTATATGGCACAGAATACTTCTCGTTCTGCTTTTGGGCAAAGCTCATTGACTGGGAAAGGGTTTGGGAAACCACAGAACATTTGTGGTTAGATACTTTGTCTTTACTCTGAACTCCTTGCTTAGGGACATCTCTTTGTAGAATCAGTTACAACATCTGCGGTCTCAGGCACCTCTTGTTCTGAGTCTGAAGAGGACTCAGAACACCAGCACAGGGAAGCTGAGATTTAATCTGAGATGACAGAAAAGCTGAGATCTCATTCGAGGCGACAGAGAGGCAGCAAGCCTGACCAACCTCTTTTGTGTTCCCCAAAGATAAGCACAATCCAGCAAATGCTGCAGCTCTCTCATAGCAGAGGCAGCTCAGCAGAGGACAAGTAAAGCCAGAACACAGACAGAAAAAGGCTTCTTCTAAAACCACAGGCAGGCAAATTTCACCTGGCTACAGAACTTTCACACTTCTGTGCAAAAGTTTTGCATAGCTGCAATCTCATGATGTCCAGTTTCAGGAAAGGAGGAGGGAGAAATGCACGGGGCAGAAGGCTCGCTTCTGGCTTCTGCACGGGCAGAAACTCTGGAGGCATGAATCACCCGCCAGCTCCAGGGGTGCTGAGTGGCGGAGTCTCTGTGACCAGCACCCGCAGAGACACCATTTGAGATGAACAGATGTCTCCAAGAAGGACTGCGGTGAACGACGTAATGCTTTACACAGATGGCACAGCCGTGACTATTAAACAGTTACAACCAGCTTGAGTGAGAGAGTGAAGAATGTGTGCCCAGGTGATAAAATACACCCACAAAGTCGAGAAAAACACACACGTTCTGGTTTCAGACTCAAGGGTTATCAAAGATAAGTGGGTCCTCACCACAACACGATCCGTTATCAGAGAACTAAGGCAGCCGGTTGGTTTCTGAACTTTGACTTGCAGATTGGTCCCAATTTTCTGGAGAGGGAGAATAGAAAGCCACGAGCTCTTTTAGCACAGCAAGCCTAGACCAGTGAAACAGTTTCCTTCCCTCTCCTTCCCTGACCGCATTTAAAAGCTACCTTAAATATTCCTAGGGACCCACTGGTCCATAAAGAAAAAAAAGCTAAAGAAAACATGATCTTTCAAGGGCTGACATTACCTAGTTCCCAGCGCAGCCATGGACAAGTTGCAGTGAAATGCAACAACCCGATGGGAATTAGAAAGCTGTCTTTTAACTGCCGTTATTATCTCTAAAGCCTCTCTTAATAGCAATCCCAGAATATAGGTTTAAAGAAAAATCATTTTAATGGAGGTCCCAGTACTACATTTCTATATTGCACCAAGTCAAGCTATTGATTAGCTTTACATTAATTTTAAAAGCACAAAGAATTTGTCATGATTTTTCTCCCTTTGATATCAGTGTCCATCAGCTATTGCATCAGTTTTCTGCTGAGCTGCCGAGCAAAGTTAAATGATGATGCGCTTCCTCTCCCTCACTTTTGATTCCAGCTTGGTTCAGCAATCTCGACCAGCCACTTCCTGCCTCCCCTACTGCACCGCCTGGCACTTACGTCAGACAAGCCAATACGTTCAAATTATATCTGTACCGGGCATAATTAATCACAAAGCTTTCTGCTTCATAACGTTATTTGAACCTCTTGGTGTCCGCAAGCAGAAAGCAAAACAAAAGGAGTTCAGTCGTGAAAACCGCTCCGCTCCCCCCGCCTCCTCGTTGCGTCGGAGCTCCTTGGATTTCAGAGCAAGAGGCGACTGCTCGGGCACTCGCTGCTCCCCGCCAGTTCAGAGCTAGGTCATTGAGCTCGCGCGGGCCGATAACGGGTGGGGAGAAAACTCCCAGGAAAATACGCACGCTTTATAAGGTACTTCGTACAGAGCCCGTCTGGAAACACACCGGTCGTTTTTTTGACGTCAGGCAGGGCCTGGTGCCCCGTGCAGAAGGGACAGACCTTGGAGGTGGTGTGCGTGGGACCCGCCCCCGAGTCACAGCTCTGCCTCTGTGCCGGCTCCTCTCCAGGGCATGCAGTGATTTATAGCCATTAGAGGCCAGCAGTAAACTACTAGCCCAGCCTGGCTGCAGGTCGAGTTCTCCAACCAGCCACTGGAGACTCCACGGGAGGGAAGCGTGGAGAGCGAGAAGTGCTTTGCATCTGCCCACTGCCCATTCCAGGCTCGCCGACTCCTAGAAAAGACAAGTAACGTTTCCTGCTTTCCGGGCACTCGGGTCAAAGGTCTGGACCACCGTCCCCCAGTGGGGGAATGGGAGCTCTTCCCCCTCACACCGAGGGGACTCAGTGGTGCCATTCCCACCTGGCACGGGGCTCCATCTGGTGCCCAGCTCAATCCTTCTACAGTGCATCTGTCCCAAAGCAATTGCTCATCCTGTGGAATCCTCACCGAGAGCTCAGCCAGCTGCTTGGGTGTTTCTTTTAGGTGTTTTAGGAACAAAGAGGTGTCATTCAGCAGAAACACATCTTTCACATAATCCACAGCACAGGCGCCTTTAAAACATTTCAAACAAAAATAAAAGCAACAACGAAACCTCTTTTTCTTAAAGCATCCCTAGCAATTTTACAGAGATTAATTATCCTTACTCATTTTTGCTTTTCCATATATTTCAGCTCTCCCACAGAAACTAATCCACTGGATTTCAAATTATGGCACAATTAGCATTAAATTAATTAGCATCTGACCTATCCCCTAGTTTTCCTCCAGCTGAGACTGCCAACTTTTAATATAAGCCTAAAGCAAGAACTGTAAAAGTAACGTGGCAAATGGGACAAAAGACTTTTAAATTATAACGAGAGAGAGTTTTAAAAAAAATGCAATTTACAGCCATAAGCATTTCCCTGACAACAACCCCAAAACTCCAGTCCTCAAACAAAGTGTAGAGAAATATTTCACCTCCCCCCTGACACGCAGAGTTCATTTGCAAAGCCTGCAAACATCCCTCCCATCTTCTAAAATACTCATGGCCTTTCAAAAGGAGAGTATATAGTTATCAATTAGCAATGCCTTTTAGTCCCATCGTTCAAAGTTTCTTTTTCACTTAACCTCTCCAGACGCCTGTAAGGATTTTTAAGTCCGTCGTATATACATAATCAGTCCCTCAACTGTATCTTAGCCTTCACAATTTCCTGCATCATTTATAGATCTCTGCAGTCTCTCTCTTTGCCACTGTACATATTTTCCACATTCCTTCAGGCTCCTATTCACTATCTAGTACTCAAATTTCTTCCCCTTCTTCCCCTTCAGAAGGTTTCAGCCATCATTAACCAAACGCTCCTGTTATTCTTTTTCATAGTTGCTTCCATCACTGCCATACCCATCTCCCACTTGGAGCCTGTGATTCACAGATGTCCCACAATATTTAACGCTTTCGCTTACCCTGGCTGGAGTGGCGCCCAGCAGCCTGCCAGGATCACCTCCTCCCGCGTAACACGAGTCTTAAATCAGAAAACAAGACCTGTGCTCAAAGAATTAGTCAAAAGGAAACTTCCCTCCTGATCTGCCGTGATCACAAATTGTTACTGCCTCTGCAAAATTTAGTAACAGGCTCTCCCCTACCTCGAAAGGACAAGAATCCCTGGTGCAAACGCCACCGCCTGCGGGGTTACAGCAGTCTATAGATATCTCTTCAACAGGAGAATTTTACAGCCTTGAAAGTGAACCATCCAGATGATAGCCCCAGCACAGCAGCAAAACGAGCTGCTTGGATAAAGCTGGCAGTAGAAATAGGACTTCAGGAAAAGGACATGTGCAGGCACTGCCGAGGAAACAAGAAGGGTTAAAAAACGGAAGGCTATATGCATGCGCCATACAGGGGAGCTCTTAGAGAACCTATACATGCCCATATAGATTCAACGTATACAGTACAGAGAGTACACTTTGTTCTCTCATCAGTAGAGACTACGTTCAAGATCTAGATCCTGGTCAAGAGAGCTGCAACACTGTTAGCTTTCGAGAACACTTAAACTCACTCAGAAAGCACAGAGAGAAGAAAACAGAAAGCGAGAAGGAAACAGCATTCTATACAAACACAGTATATTTTCAAGATTAGCTTTTCATTTCACAAGCCTTCGGTTCACCGGGACATTTACTGTTGTTATGGTCTGACAACTCTGGTTTTACAGGTGGCATTGACTGTTCTTTCATTCCATAGTTGCCAATATCGTCATGTTTTTTCGGTTTGTTTTTCCCGAAGACAAAAAGAGAGAGCTCTGCTCTTCTGTGAGGTGGCAGCAACCAGTGCCCCAATCCACAGCACTGCATTCTGAACTTCAGCCAACAGCCCTGAACCCTCCTGCTATTCTCCTTCCTTTTGGTAAAACAGAATCAAAGTAATTTGTTTGTTCCCTTCCAAACTCAGACAGATGACGAGTGCAGGGAAAACCAGAGAAGGAAAACAGCATCAACAGTCAAGCCTAGTCCAACAGTGGGAGAAACCTGTCCCGTGCCCACGTGCGTTTTGGTCAGAGGAGGTAAGAGCAGAAGCGTAGTCCAGCAGCTGGGCTCTGCACCTGCTGAGGTTGCCTCTTATCTGCTGTTCTGGACAAGGTACGAGAAGAGAGGAAACAGCCCGACCTGTCACAAAACAGTACTGCCCCAAACTGATACTCCATGACACGTGTGGGCACAACACGGTGTGTCGATGCGTTTCTGCCGTGCGCATTTCCACACTGTTTGCGCCCAGCTCCCAACAACAGGCAACGGCACAGAGTTCTTTTAGCAGGATGTCACACTGATGAACCAGAATGACACGTCCTTTAACCTCGTCTCTCTCCTCCTACCCCTAAATCCTTCTTTCAGAAAGGATCAGTTCATGATAACTCGGCTTACACTAACCCTTCACCCTGCCAGAATCCACAATATTAGTTCTCATAATAAAGCCTATTTAAAATATTTTTTTTAATCCTCTAAGAAAACCAATTTCATCCTTGAATGTTCCATTGATCTACAGTAAATAAATAGGCATTAGGGAGAAGCATTGTTTATTTATTTGCTTGCCACTTAGAATTTAATCCTGGGATTCTAAAGGGATGATTATAAATTTCTCTAAGGGTCCCTAGGGTATGATTTGAATGTAGCCATCTAAGATAGGACTCTTGCACTCCAGGATGCCGCTGCATTACAGCTTCAGAAAGATTGTAGCCAAATAGCACTCATTTATTATAAAGAGGGATGAGTAGTAATTCCAGGGCACACACAAGATGAGACTTCACCACTATCTAGTCTCTGACAGAGACTATCTAGTCTCTGCAGAACGTAGCTGGAAGTTTTCCAAAGCCTGTTTACATACCGCGCAGCCTCACTAAGGGAGTTCCTGGCAATAACTTGTTGGTAAAGCAAGGGGTTTGGAGCTTCTCCAGTGGAAGAGCAGTTGCCACCACTTACCAAGTCGAGTTTATAGAGCCACAGATTTATGGCCATGTAGAAGGATTGTGGACCATCTGACCTTTCACACTGGAAAATGTCTTAGGTCAGTGGTTGCTTTGTTCAAACTTTTGTTCTTCTTGAAAATCAAAGGATGGGCTTTTCCTTTGGAAGACACAGGCTTAGGGATGTCATGCTGGAAGGGACCAGAAAGGTCACTGCAGCCAGTTAGATACAATTGCAAGCGTCAAGTCTGTTTAAACATCAGCTCCTACCACCACTGACCATAAAACCCTCTCCTGACTCCAGAAATAAAAAGCTTAAATCTTAAAGAAGACATCATCATATATCCAGAAAACCAGTGGCTAATCCCTCGTCCAACTTAAAAAAAAAGAAAAAAAAACAGAAAAAAAAAGGCAACTGACTTCCTATTTTGCCAACATTTTTCCCAGAAGAGGAAAAAGCCATTCCCTAATCGGAAAGCTCTTCATCTGAAGTACATCCAGGACACCATTGGGTCATGGTGCTGGATAAACCAACTAGGCTGAGCCTCTGTGGGCAGGCTTTCCAGATCTCTGATCATTCTCCTAACATCCTTTTCTAAGCCCTTCCTGATCTGTCAGGACAACTTTGGCAGGGAACTGTGACAAAATGAGTGAGCTCTTCAAGCTCCTATTTCTACCGTATTTCCAAGGTGCAGGAGGATATAATTCAGCGTGGAGAAGTGAAAGAAATGGCTGCACCACGATACAATCTTGCCTAAATGCTTTGGAGACCCCAGGTCCCCAGCGCATGTCGGCACACAGCCTGAAGAGTGGCTGGGCCAGAGCACTAGGTTGCATCCAGGCTGACGAAACACTCGACATAGCGAGGGTGAAGTCTGCTTTGTGTCACTGGAGAAAATGAGGCTGTTATCTAACAGACGACATTTGCCAGTAAAAACGATTGTTCACATTGCGTTTGCCTTCTGGGAGATGTTACTAATCCGACGTGCATCCACAATACACGCAGGCATTGAGCACAACCTCGCTGTAGATGGCCTCCAACCTGCTACAGGGGTCCTTGCAGGAGCGTCCGGGTCAGAGTCTTTTCCATTTGATTTATGAATCTTCTTGATGCTCGTATTAACTAATCGCATTCACTGGAGCCAGGTGCTGAACAAACTTCTCATTTGTCTTTGCGAGGCAGAGCACCGTGGGCCCTGGCCACGTGGAGGGAAAGGCAGGAATGCACACCTCCTCCCGCTGCAGCGTCGTCTTATCTCTGGGCTCCTACGGCTGGGGTGCTCAGAGTTACAGACTACAGCTTCACTGCATAAGGAGTTCTGTGAACACGGGACACTAAGGTGGTCTCTGTCCCAAAAATACCTATTACACCCTGCCACGAAGGCAAAACGCAGTCACCCCGTCTGCCCTACCACGAGTATTTCACTGCTTTGACACGGAGACTCTCACTGCAAACGCAGTGACATAAGGCTCACCATGTAAACCGGTTGGTGTTATCACTTCTGGTTTAATTTTGGGGCAATGAAGAACAGAAAGGTCAGTGACCTGTCCCTAACCACAGTGGAAATCGATAACGTAACTGGGAATAGAATCCTCACCTGCCGAGACCTGCATGGCGTCTTCTCTACGTGGCCGAAACTGCTCAAACGGAGAATTTCGCAGGAACACGAGGGTTCGCTTTCCTTTAGCTCCTTTGCAAACAGAATTTGGAGAATAAGCTCCTGTTGCTAGATAAACAGAGACTCGGTTAACACCGCATCACAGGGTACGGAGCAGGAATCTCCTGTCTCTTCTAGATCCTCTTTAAGTCAGACACAAAGAGTTTAGCCAGGCAGATCATGTGCACAACAATTACTCGAAGCCTATGAGAAAACCCTCCAAGGGCCCGTCTTGCTTCTTGAAGAGCCAGCACACAGAGGAGTTCCCTGCGATGCCTTTCATGATCTCTATTGTTCACAGGATACTGAAGTAATGAATAGCCTTTATTTTTCCAAGTTTCAGCCACAGAATGTGCATGCTAGCAATAAAAGGAAAACAAAAGCGCAGAAATGCCAAGATACCATGTCACACACAGCCCTTCATCACTTGCATTGATGCGCAGTGTTACAAATTTTATCTAATCAACTGACATTTTAAGTAGGGGAGAATTTAACAAGAATAACAATGTGGTGACAATTTAGTCTTTCTTCCCTTTCCATAAAAACACTGTCTTCTGTTTGGTCTAGATTCAGGTCAAGACATTTCACTAATTTGCTAGTCATTAAAAAGATATTTTTATACCCAGCCTGTAATATTATACTCTTCAGTGATTATGATAGTTCCCAACAGAATTCCAGACTTGAAAATGAAGGCTGGGAAGCTGAGCTGCAATTATGATACTTTAAATAATTCCACAAAAGTAGAACCACTGTTAAATAATTTATGGTCTTTGATCTTGTCACAGACCTACTGAAATCTTCACATCACTCAAGCTAAATATTTTCAAACAGAAATGGGATCAGTTACTTCCCTCCACCCCCTCCTGTCACTGCGGGCGCCGAGCAAAAGAATGGTGCCAGGGGCCAAATTCTTAGTAACTTTGGTGTAAGCTCCTTCAGAGCAACTTGCGTGGAAATTTTTCCTCTGGGGCTTAAACATGTTCAGAAATAAGTCTTTCATCACCGCACCTTGAAAGGTGAAGAACGTAGCGGTTATTTTTGAAACAGGTTTTCCTCCACATGACGTTATTCGTGATAATGTACAAAACAGAAAACGCCGCTGTTCAGCTCTGCACCTTGTACAGCTACAGGCAAGCAGAAACCAGGGATGCTCCGCGCAGCACACCAGCCCTCACGAAGCTCTGCCGGTCCACGTCGGGAAGGCGAGGCAGTCTTGTGCAAGAGGTCCGGCCACGCTGCCAGACCTCAGCAGGTACCACGGGACCCAAAGAGGCACGGCCGCAGCCAGTTTCCTCAAGTGAGGGTCAGCTACGAACGGGGGACACACGTGAAAACGCAGCCGCTGCTGAACTGCGGGTGAAAGCCAAAACAACAAAAAACCCTGTAACTGGTGGTCTAATTGGTCACAACCCGCCTTTAATGTCCCACTGGTCAGGGACACGGACTAGTCACAGAGCGCTGGCCAAAAAACTCCAGTTAGTGAAAACTGTGCTTCTCAGCTAAAGACATCTCACGAGGTCAGGTTCCGAAGCTTGGTGTAAATTCAAGGCTCGGGATCAAGCTATGCTGTTTGAAAAAACTACCTCTAATTAGCCAAGCCCCAGTAGCAAGATAACACAGCTCGAATGCCTCTCGCTGGAGGCAAAGCTGGGGCTGCAGCGCGTTGCAGCCAGTACGTGTGTGTGTGCACAATGAGCACGGCTCCGCTGACTGATAACTTGTTAAATTGACATAACTTGACTGCGTTCAGGCCCTAAGACTAATGAAACATGTAAAGTACGGAAGCAGCAAACAGCAGCTTTCCAGGAAACCTTGAATTTGCATTCTAATTAATGTGATGTGGGGCAAAAGTCATAAAGGATTCAATCCCAACTCGCGGTGCAATAGGCAGACCGGTTTCATGCACCTGGAATGACAGGCAAGTACTAATGCGGGGTTATGGAAGTCGCCAAACCTAAATGAGCTGCTCACGTCTGCAAGTAACAAAGAGCCACATCACCACAAAAAAAAAAAAAGTATCCATGATGCAATTTGTCTTTTGAAACTTTCCCTCCAAGGGAATAAATCACATCTCCTTTAGAAGCTAACAAGTGCAAAGAAAATTTCATCTAGAGGAGTCCTCGCCGGGGTGCCAAAGAGGATTTGAACACCACACCTTCAGGCTTTTTACCCCTGGAGATGGGGAGAGAGGGTCTCGTACCCTGAGTGCCCTGGTAAAGATTCAAGTCCCACTTTTCCAACAGCTTGCAGAAGTCTTTCCAGAATAGCTGTCATTGCCAAGGAACCCTATGCACACTCCCTGGCCCCAAGGCAGGGTACGTGGTACTAGGAAAGGGATCGATTTGCCCAAAATGCCCGGTACAGCATGTCCAACTGAGCGACTGAATAGGAATAAAACGGAATCTGGAAGAGCTCAACAGTGTGCGAGGTACGTCAGTGACACTGAAACACGTGAGCACCGGCTCTGAATCTTGCTGTCATCTTTGTCAGTCCTGTCACACAGAGCATCACGACTGCAACAGGCACTTGTTTTGCTTCAGGGAGAGTCTGAGGACAGATGGTGGGTTTGCTCTCACCTGTAGCCTTATAGTATATATAGTATATAGTCTCACCGCTACACGTTTCAGCCATTCCCTCCTAGAGACCACATTACGCAGTTAATGCCGACTGGTAAGCTCTGAACGTGATGGGGCAACAGAAAAGGAGGCTGGTTGCATTTAGCTGCAATAAACTCCTCGACATAAAACCATTCGGAAACCCAATTTTGATGTCCTTTCTGTGTGGGATAGTACATGTGGTTTACGTTACTCCAAGAACACTTTGGTAAGCGCTCGGTAATAGTTATTAAATGCAATCACGTCAAGAAAAGAACAAGCAATTAAGTTACTTGCTTTCTAATTAAAAATAAACTATTATTTAAAATACTCTGTTTTTCCTCCCTGCTGAAGCTCAGTAGAAAAACTAGCCTATATAAGAGACAGAAGATTACTGCAAACCAAGCCGATGAAACAGAAGGGGACAGTAAACATCAGCACCATAATAAAAGTAAAGTCCATTATTGCTTTTAACTACTTTGCTGCACTTGCTTCATGTTTCCCCACTACCCTCCAACGAGCGGCAAGTCTTTCCATGGAACCCTCCAAGCTCATTCATTTTTGTGAAAAATAATTCCTTAGTGGCTATTTGGTTTTGCAGCCACAGTGATAAAACACATTACTGGCAGGAGTCTCAGGATTATAAATAGGTATCAGTCTTTGTCTAATTTCAGTAAGCCAGGACAAAAAAAAAAAAAAACCAACAAAATCTCGCTGAGGTTTGCACACACACGACTCCCATGAGGAGCCATGTAAACTGAAAACACATCAGGCTCATACCTTTTATTGGTCTGATTGTCTTTTTTTTTTTTTTTTAATGTCTTCATGTAATTGGAAGGCTGAAAGTTTTGGGGGTGTTTAGCAAAGGTCCCAGCGTAAAAGCACCGATGACTCTGGAACAGGAAAAGTCACGCATGCCAGGGTGGCAACTACCAGTCTGTTTGGAAAAGGGAAAGTATTTTGTTTCGAGGTTTTTGCTTGTTTCCATTTTGTCAGGTTTTTTAAGATGAGTTACTTTGGTAAATATCCATGTCACTCCAAGGGCTAATCAACACCGCGAGGGAAGAAAGCTTATTCTGAAAATTTAGTACACTGCTCCAGAAAGCAGCAGCCTAACAGACAGTAACCGGCTGCCCAAGCACCCAGCGTCCCTCGCCGAAGCTACCAGAGGCCAGAGCTAACGCTCCTTATACTTCAATTTCAGAGAAGCAGTGCCAAAAATACCCACAAAAAACAAGTGCAAGCTCTGCTTTGGATCAAATCTTTCAAGGATTTTCCTTAAAATACATATAAATGAACTTCATGTAGGACTCAGAGGTTTTCTTGCAGGTGCTCTGTATTACGAGCAACAACTTAATAAAACACCACAGAATTGATACGATGAGTAGAAGTGGTCCCCAACACATGGCTTCTGCAACTCAAGCATATCATGACATTCTACAGCAGAGATAGATGCACAGTTTTTAGCCCAGGTGCCAAGTTTAAAGCAGCCCCTGACTTCCCCCGGAGAACGATGCTGTACCTTGTCCTCAGGGAAGGGCAGGCAGAGGGCAGCCCACTCCTCTTCCGCGCAAGGACACGGGAGCCAGTTCCTCTCTGGGAGGCTGGTCTGAGCTTCATCCAGATTACTTTCACGTAACTCCCTCCTGGGGATTGCCTGCGAGTACACGGACAATGCAAAGACGTGCTCGGTGCCGGCTCTGGCAGCTGCAGCTGGCAGCTACGTCCAGCTGTGGTAACGCGCTGTAGCAGAGGCCAGGCCCGCGCACGCTGATGCTGAACCCCGGGGCTATCCATACGCACCATCCCTCCACCGCGGCCATAGGCAGAGGACCCACAGCCAGGGTTAGCAGACCGCAAAGGGTTAACCAGCCCCAGACAGTGCCGGCACTGGGTGGGGGGAACGTTCCAGATGAGCAGAGGAGCACGCGGCATTCCCAAGAGGGGAGTTAGAGTGATCGGCTGTTTGGGAGCCATTTCATGCCACCCTCAGACAAGTCCCTCGCAGGAGCCAGCAGGATGCTCCTCTGGTGACGGACTGCAGCAGGACTTGGCTTTGGCTCTGAAGAACAGGGATGCACAGGGGACGCTTCTGGTAGCAGCATGTACACAAGGCAAGTTGGGCACAGCAGCACTTTTCTTTCAAAACCTCCCTGCTCCCGAAAGGCCGCCCACGGGATGCAGGCATCCCTCGTGCAGCTATTGTTCTGGGTGGACGCATGCCAGGTAGTGACGGGCTGGAGCAGAGGGAGCTCCCCGGCCCTGCGCAGAGAAGACAGAGAGTGCCCTCTGCCTTTCTGTCTTCAGAGGCCACTTGTAGCACGAACGAGGCACAAAGCAGAGGATGGCAAGAATGCAGCTAGTATTACAGTCCCGAACAGGCTCCAAGAGCACCCAAGCTAACTCCCACAGCCAGCGTGTCAGCGACAGAAGGAGCCCTCGTTTGAGGGCGCCTGGAGCAGACCAGCCTAGCTGGCTGGCCGGGAACCACATGCGCCAGTTCGAGAGACAGAGGCTGTACGGTAGTGAGTGGGGAGTGGAAAGGGACGGTAACGTACTACCTGGGGTGTAACACGTTCTCCACTGCCAGGTTGAGCTGCTCCACTGCAGAGAGAGATGCAGAGGGGGAGCTGAAAGGAGACGGCGTCTCGAGCAGCGGAGGAAAGCCGCCAGCTGAGGATGGAGGCACAGCAAAGCTTGCTCCCCTTATCAATGCGAGCCCACAGAAACAGCAGCAGGGCTAAGCCAGCTCTCCCTCCTTTGAAAGGGCAGAGATCTTTCAGGTCCCCAGGGCTCAAGAGCCCTTTCTCCAAGCGGTGTTTTAAGGAGCACGGTTCAGTTTCTTTGCAACCTGCCGCTGCCTTTCCGCCTTGGCTTTCTCTTTTGGGCAGGGTACGCACTCCCTGCAGAAGCAGGATGAGATTCAGCAGCAGCAGCAGTGACCAGAAGCCTTGCACGTCGAATAAACACTACATTTCTTACAAACAGAAAACACACAAGACATAAATCAAGGGCCCGGCTCCAGGGGGCTCGTCCCTGGAAAGGTGTCAGTGCACATGCCTCTGGCCGGCTGCTGCCCGCAGCCTGCCTGAAGGAAGTTTTGACCCAGGATCTTAACACAGCTTATTTGACACAGAGCTAACCAGGCAGGGGCTCAGAGGTCTGCTTGCATTGCAAGAGTGGGGGCCTTTGGGAGATTAACACCTAGAGAAAACGCATCTGTGTTTGTTTTGGGTGAGGCTACGTTTAAATTCTCGGTTTATCACACAAACTAGACATGATAGATAATCAATGCCCCGTTGATAGCGAGCACTGAGACACCCAGCTAGCTCTGTTTCGCAAGATCATTATTCAGCGTGTCATTCTTTCTGTGTTCACTTATATGTGAAGTCAGATGAGGCATTTATTTTCACGAGACTTATGAATTCATACCTATATTTTCATCTCTCATCATAAAGCAGAACTGCCTGGATTATGTCGGTTCTGAGCTTTTTGCAGCAGTGTAAGACATAGCGTATTGTTGCAGCACATTATGTCACAGAAATCACACAGGTGTCGGCTAAAAGGAATCTTAAGAAGGCATCCAGGCTACCTTCTTACCCAGAAGCAGTAGCAAGTTTACTTCCAGCCATGACAGATGTCTGTCAACTTCTTAACACACCTTCAGAAGAGAGTCTGCAACATGCCTGGGTAACCTGTTCCAGTGGTTAACAACCCCTATGCAGACAGATGCTTTTCAAACAACCAAAAGCCTTGTTTAGCTACCAGAGAAGCCAATCTCTGAATTTATTTTCACATCTTTATTCTGCACCCTAGGTAACTCCATCCCTTTGGAAACACTTGCCTAGA
The DNA here is from genome assembly GCA_009769605.1 of Bucorvus abyssinicus. Lineage (NCBI taxonomy): Eukaryota > Metazoa > Chordata > Aves > Bucerotiformes > Bucorvidae > Bucorvus > Bucorvus abyssinicus. The sequence goes on along the minus strand of CM020024.1, from coordinate 776,451 downwards.
AGATTTATACCCTCCCTCAGACCTATCTTTTCTAGACAAACACACAGAAACCTTTCAATCTCTCGGCACAGATCATGTTTTTCTAAGTCTTGAATCATCGGGGTCATTTTTTCTGGATTACATCCATTTTTTTGCCATGCTTTCAAAAAGAAAAAAAAAAAAAGTCATAAAACAGACCCAAAAATCCAGCTTCTGACTTCTCAGCGCTCAACAGAGATGTCCTGCACCCAACAGCTTTGCTCACATGGTACACGCTAAGAGTTGTTCTTTTAATGCAATTATCACATCTTTTATTCCTAATTCCACCTGCCAGGCACGGAAGCTCCATCTTCTCTCCTGCTCCCCAGTCACTGTACGGTTACATTTACCACCTTCACCTTATCCACTAAGCCAGCTTCCCTGGGAAGAAGAAAATTAGACTGGTTTGATGTGATTGTTCCTGACAAATAATGCGTTGACTCTTTTTTATCACTTATATTCTGGATGGTGCTTCTGCGCTGACTGCTCAATAATTTGTTCTAGTATCGTTTGAGATATCAAGGTTCGACTGACTTCGTGCATCATTCCCAAGACCCTCCCCTGCTCCCTTTCTAAGATAGACACTACGGTCTGTTAAAAATCTGATGCAAAAGAGACGCGTGCCTCCAAGAGAAGCAAGACTTGCTGGGCATCGTGGTAGTCACACGCACAAGACAAGAAACGTTTGTTTTCTAGAAAGCTGGGCACCAACCGTAAGTTGAATTTGTCTGTTGCATTTTCTTGGGGTGAGACAAGACAAAGCCAAGTCTAGGTACGTGACCAGAAATGAGTATAAAATAAACAAAATCATGCATTGTTACAGAATACGATCGCTGTTACATAACCTCTTCCAACACCCTGCCAGTGGGGCATTACTTCCTACAGAGCATTTCCCACTGCTTTGTTCAACAGGGGTTTAAGCACATCAGTAAATATCTTCCCCCTGCTTCCCTTGGGAAGCTGTTGCACGGCTATATGAGAGTCCGTTTGGTCTCACTGGAAGCCACAACGCAGGACTGAAGCACATATTCAATAGCAGCTGATTGCGACAACAGATACGGAGCAGTAACTCTACTCCTCCTTTCCTTGTCCCATTCAGCCAACTTCCATCCACGAGCATGACACCTACCTATTTTTCTGCGCTTCCCTTCTGATTTCAGAATAGCTCATGCTTTTCGTGTTTCCCACCATACACAACCACAAACACACGTCAGAGTCTGCAGAGGTTTTCTGGGTGCAGTTAGACCAAGCGTCTCCCATACTCTTGCTGGTTCCTGGTGGGGAGATAAGGGTTCATCGAAGAGATCGTGGTCTTGCAAACAGAAAGAACAAGAACACCACTACATCTACCGCCATTAAAATGCCACATATAATGACTTCACTTACACATAAAGGAGTGGAATGTTTTCCCTCACCATCATTGATGCATAAGACACACTCACACACATGTGTACAAACAAACAGCTGAGTCCACCTACGGTAAATCTGAACACTATCTAGATACTGCCCAGATACTTCAGCACATCTATACTGAAACGCCTAAAATACAGACCACAGCCTGGCAAGGGAAGTTGAGCTCTCGTTGATTCCAACCTGTCACTTCCCTACTTTTCTTGGGATTTACTAATTTAATCCAATCCAGTTCCACTAAAATAGTTCTAGTAGACTGATGTGTCTGGAGGAGAATAGGCTCCCAAGCTGCCTACAAGCCAGCAAAAATGCCACGTCTATCACGATTCCAGCTATTTCAGATACGCTCAAACCATTTTTATCTGTAACATGTTTGGAGACCCAGAGGTTTGTGACCAGCTGAGAATACCTCAAGTTCTCATCACAATGGCTGCTAAGATTTATTTCTTTATACCAACCCACGCATCTATTGAAAGAAGGCAGGATTCATTTTGATGTTGACTTCAGATGCTCCTGCTCTCCCTTTCAGAGAGTGGTCGGGAGTGAAGTATAGCTGCAGCATCACATGATGAACCTATGGCATGAATAAATGCTGTTTCCCATTCTCCATGCATTTAAATCAGAGGTAGTTGACCTGTTTAGGATATGATCTATTCAGATAATAAAACCCACATGGCACATAGTAAAATGTTTTTAATCCATGATCCATGCATATACTTCTCTAGAAACAAAGATGGTTACAGACTGTAGCACATAAAATCTGCCCTGAGCTAGAGAGCCAAAGCCCTTTAGCACAGAGATATTTTTGAATTGTGAACTTTATAAAACCCAAATCCATAAGTTCTGCAGATGTAGCTTATTGCTGAGAAAAATCTAAGATGTTAACTGCCAGCGTTAGCTCATATAAGCTGGTATTTGTGAGAAGTGTGCTGTACAACTCGTATTATTTTTCTCCCTTTCCTGTACAGTAAAAGCCAGCTATTGTAAATTAAGGCACTTTTTTTGTTCCCTGTGGATTTGTTTGAGGGTTTAATGGGGGTAAGGATGTTGTTTTGTCCTCTGCCATTTCTAAGAGTTGTACAAATCGAAGTATACTTGTAAAGGAATTTTACTACCTGTTTAATAACTTTTTAAAGGTTCTAGTATTGCATCATGGGACTACATATAAGGCAGGTCTTTTCCTTCACGGATGAACAAAGAACACATCCAGCAATGCTTAGTAATGTTAACGGCAGTTGCCATCCAAAAATCCCTTGCACATTTTAAGCAAAGGGCTCCAGAAAAACTAGTCCGCTTGAAACTTCTTTAAAGACGTGAGGTCTGGACACAGACCCACACAAGCTGTTTAGCAGAAGATTATCCAGACTGTATCAGTTTTCCTTAACCTTATGGCTGCCAACGACTATAATTTTAAGTTGTTTTATCCAAAAGCAGAAAGGGAATAGAAAGCAAATCAGATCACGTGCAGAGGGATGCCTTAGGCTGACCGTGGCTAGCTCCTTCCTTCACCTGACTGCAGACAGACACCGCTCAATTCCGAGTATCCAGGGCAAGACCTAGCCAGAGACTTTTCCTTTTGGCATTTCATGTGTTGGAGAAGCTTTTTCTTCTTTCTCTTTGCACGCTAATAAGGATGCCAGGAAGACCAGCTGCTCCTAAACAGTTTGCAGGGAGGCAGATATAATTAATTCACACGTTGGAAGCGCATTTGACAGAGAGAATTGTTTTGTTACCGCCAAACAATCGAGAAGCTCATATGTGAAATGTACGTGCAAGTACATCTGCTCTCACTAAATCCCATACATTACACTACCCAACTGAAGACAATGTAGTCAACTCTCATAACTCACCGTGAAGATGATTTTCAGAATAATCTAAAATAATGCTGTCCAAGGCAAAGCTTGGACCAATGGGCTCATAACTTAGAAGAGGTTGAATTTATGTTATTTTAAGGGTACATCAAGGAGATTAAGACCAAAGTCTACCCATGTTTACCAGGGCCTTAACCTTCTCATGGGTCACCACAATCATGAGCTCACCAAACTCAGTGCCCAAGACTCACAGCAATAAAAACAGGATTAACTTGAGCGTTTTTTCCTCGTTTCTTTTTTTCAACCATATTCCACATAACATGTCACCCATTTGCATACATTTGAAAGGCTGCTGACTATAAGGCATCTGCACTTCTACGTTCATTTCCCTGACATCTGGAGGGCTGTAAATTCAGGCTTGCTTATTTTTAATTTTTCTCTCTCCCCCAAAAAAGCATTGGCAGTAGCGCAGATCAATCCGGTCACATTCAGACCCAAATTCACTGGAGATTTCCAGGCTTGAATGACTTAAACTGGACCAAAAGTTAGAGTGATGATAAAAAAACACACCAGGGTGTCTCTCTAAGGACCATTCCACCACAACAAGATTCAAAGGAATGTACTAACAGAGAATGACTCAAGATAAAAGGCTGAGGTTGCCTCTGGGCATTTGGAAGAGAACCTGGGGCAGGTACAACCAGCTCTCGCCCAATTCTGCTACCTCCGTGCTGGGTCAAGCAGGAGTCGATACCAGTACCTCAGGGAAAGACATGCCTCGGGGCAGCTCTGGCCAGTGGAGCAATCAGCCTCCCTGGCCTGTCTCCTTCGGACTACCAGACAGGTAAGGGACCACCGTGCCAGTGAGCACGGGGATACTGGCCGTCGTAGAGCAAGCAAGGAAGCTGTACATTCAATTAATGGGAATGGAGTAGCTGGGCACCCAAAAGGGACATACAGAGAGCGCTTTGCAAACCTCCAAGGTATTGCAACACACTACACAAAACGTACAATTAAGTTTTGCGAATCTGGCCAGACACCAAAGGCTTTGGAAGTTGGCTGAACACAAAGTTCCTGGTCCTTCCCCTGCCTCTCCGCTTTCCCAGCAGACTGAATCAAAAAGCACAAATAACACCAGGCTGCTCGTTCTTCTGTTGCCCATGGACTGATATATTTTCTTGCTCCGTTGAGACAGATGAAATAGAGAAATGAAAACAGGGCCAGTCTGGTGTCTGCTGAGGGATCATCTCTTACTAACAAGAAATGGCAAAATCCTCCTAAGGGTTCTTTGGGAATATTTATTTTGTCCTGCGCTTTTACTGTAATGGTGTTAATCCAACAGATTTGCTAAGCAGTAAAGCGTTAACGGGCATGTCTGAGGAACGCCTGTTGGGAGCCGTGCCTGCATGGGAAGCGGCCTGAAAACGCAGTTTACGTGAGGGCGGGGACCATATGTGACAAAGAACACATTACAGCGTATGCTTCCTTCACGGTGAAATACGGTGCGGTAATGGGGAGCAGGGTTAAAAGCTGAGGAGACTGTATTTATGCGCCAAGTTCGAGGGGTCGTTTTAATTTCTAGACCCGATCAATGACGACAAACTTCAGCTCTGCTTCCGTACACGCCTGGGAGGGGCAGCTACCCCTGTCCAGCTGGCACACGTTTCTGTGCTGCAATACTTCTGTTCTCCTGAACTGGCATTTCGAGTGCAGAGCGTGGCGCCAAGCACGACAGAAAAGGCGAGCGGAGAAGGGAGAAAGGAGTGAAGTTAAAAGATGTGGAATTGACCATAACGAAAAATCGGGGGGCTAAATGAAACATGCAACTATTTTGCCTGTCGCTCCCTACACGCCTCCTCCTCCACCCAAGAAATCGCTCATTTGATCCCACCATGGCCTTTAACAAGCTGCAGGGTGCATCGGGGAACATTTCAACAGCTTCGTTTCGTCTCCTGCCGAGTTACGCTGGCCCCAGCCTCCAGGATCACACAGGATACCAGAGCCCACGGATTTTTTTATTTTTTTTCGCTGTTGTTGGCTGCTCTCACTGCTAGGGCTCAAGTCCTGTCAGCAGAAGCTTTGCAGCGGCTGCAGAGGGAACCTGCCTGACGTGTTACAAACTCCACAATTCCAGCAGTAGCCAGTGGTCTCACATAACGCAGTTATTTTTTCCAGACCTGTTTTCTTCTTCCAGCTGAGTTCCCAAAAGGCAGCAATGCTTTAATGGAGCCACACAGTGAAAAAATGAGCAACAGCAGCATCCAAAAGGCTTTTGTTCGTTATGGCATCCCGCCCTCGTGGAGTGCTCAGACGGGCTGGAGGGTGAGCTTGGCTAACACTTCCCGAGTGAAGGACTGGGAGTGCCTGACTCAGAGATTTCACATGTCAGAGCTACCCCCTGCTTTCCACCACGCTACTTAAACCTAACGAGAAATGAGCATGTCAAAGCATGGGACATCTTTGAGACCCTTGTCCCCTCTCTCTCCCTCAGGACACGTGGTCACCTCCAAAGATGAGAGAACATTTCCCTAGGCTGTCACACGCACAAGGGCTTTTGTAAAGCATGAGGAAAATTTGGGCCAGTAATAGAGCGCGATGCAGCTTTGCCACGTTAACAGAGGAGATGGTTCAGGACTGAGTGCGTGGGTTGGGTTTTTTTTGGTGGTTTGGGTTTTTTTGGGTTTTGTTTGGGTTTTTTTGTTTTGGTTTGGTTTTGAGGCAACCTACAAGGATCTTCATTTTCAGCAGGATCTAAGCTTCTGGAAGCCCTAGCTGACTCTAAGAGGTTTTCAAATCCACACTGACCAATGCTACAACAAGCAATTTCCACTACCTATAGAGCTCTGGCTTATAGCAGAGGCGGCAGCTCAGAACAAAGCCTTGTCCATGCTAGATGCAAGAGCCAAGATGATCCATGCGAAGCTTCATCAAATGCAAAGCCAGTAACAGAGATGCCAAAGGTTCACACTGGCACAGCTATGCTGAAGGCTGGTCCATTCCACGCCTCTTTCCTTCTCGCCATATACACAACACTGAAAAAACCCCAAACCATCCCTTATCTCCTCTGAGGCTCCGTACATGCCATTACCTACACACCATGCACACAACCGCTCTCCCATCGTCCCTTCTGCCTCCCCAGCTATGGCAGAAAGCTCCAGATGAGCCGTTTCAATTACTTGAACAATGATCTTGGAAGTAAATATTTCCCTCCTTGCCACGAATCTTTATAGGGAGTGAAATAAACACCACAACACGCCTTATTCAACAGCTGGAAAATTATGGTCTGACTGAAATGACATCATTGTGTTTTCCTACGGAACTTCTGCGCTGTGAGATTTCAGGGAGAAACTGCGTGGTGGCTTGAGGTGAGGTGGGAGACAGCGCCCATAGTAACTGAGACGAAACCCAAACTTGGCCAGCTGGTGAGAAGGGACACGACTGCTAGCTTCTGTCAAGAACCGGCACGTTCAGGTTTCCATTGTCATGGTATCGAGAACCGTCAGCTTTGGCTAATTTCTACGTGCAGCTTTGGTCATCTCTGTGCAAAGAAAAAACCCTGCTCTTTCTTTTTCCTGATCTGCTTTTCAATTCCTTACCACGCCAGGGTCTCGTGCACAGCAAGATAGCCAGAGCTACCTGATTTTCACCCCCCGGCCCATCAGGCCTCAGTATCATTAAAGGTTTGGTCCCCGTCACCGCAAGTTTCTCAAGCGCAACACTCAGGGCAATTCAGTACTCCATAAATGGATCAGAAAAAAAACAACTAAAAAAAGAAAAAAGCCACTGAAACTCAATGGAAATTGTGAATGGTCCTTGGTGATGGTTGTTTCGCCATAAACTACCCGCTTACTCCAAATCCTAGCTGCGGAAACCCAGCAGCAGCACTGGCGCTGTCTTCGGGCAGTAATCAGGCTGAACACGAAAAATCGGAAATGAAAAAGAGCGTGCAAGTAAGAGAAAGACAGACGACACCTTTGCTGAAATTCCTCTTCTGTTCTCACTCCCACAGCAGGCCGTGAAAAATCCCAGCGCTCCACACCACCACAGGCATCTCCAACAGCTCTGGTTTCCCCACACCTTCTCTTCCGCCCCCCCCGCCCCTGCTGTGTGGGGTAACTGCGGAAAGAGCCCAGGAGGGCTGCGCGGGCTTTGGCGGGGGCAGAGTCAGCTCTCCTCCCAGGAGCTGGCCGGGAGCTGTGTTTCGATTTATGCTGAAAACGGTGTTGATTGCACAGGGACGTTCCCATTATTGCTGAGCAGCTCTCGCACGGCGTCAAGGCTGTTCCTGCCACTCAGCCCACCCCACCAGTGAGGAGCTGGGGGTGCACAAGCAGCTGGGAGGGGACACAGCCGGGACAGCTGACCCCAACCCCCCAAAGGGGTATTCCAGACCCTGTGACGTCAAGCTCAGCATATAAAGCTGGGGCAAGAAGAAGGAATGGGGGCGACTTTTGGAGTGACGGCGTTTGTCTTCCCAAGTCACTGTTACACGTGATGGAGCCGGCTTTCCTGGAGATGGCTGAACACCCGCCTGCCCATGGGAAGCGGAGAACGAATTCCTTGCTCTGCTTTGCTTGTGCACGTGGCTTTTGCTTTACATACAAAACGGTCTTCATCTCAGCCCACGAGTTTTCTCACTTTTACCCTTACCTGACGATTCTCTCCCCCACCGTGGCAGGGGAGTGAGCGGGCGAGCGGCTGCAGTGTGCTCAGTTGCCTGCCGGGGTCAAACGTCAACAGCGTAGCTAAGAAGTCAAGGGGTACGTGAAAACTTCCCCCAAAGCAGAGAGAACGCTCACCCACCTTGCGAAATTCTCCCCTCTTTCTTTGGTTACACAAATGAGTGAACGTTGTATATTCACACCTGGAATTTGATACTTGATTTGTTAACTTCTCTTTCTGTTGTTATTTTTAAGCAATTCCACCAAATGATGAACTTTCAACCGCTGTATTCAGGGGGGTCAAGAAGGAAGACCAAGGAAGGTCTATCTTCCAGACTTCAACAGTGAAGAACAAAACCGACGTATAAACATTGCTAACACTTGAATGCATCCAGCCCTATATATAAACATAATTTTGTGTGATTTATATCCCTAATTAGATTCCCATGGCAACATTCTTCAGCTAACAATGTGTATCATAATCACCTTTTCTTCGTACAAATGATTTCCTTAACTTTGCATGCATAACTTAGCAGCTTTTATTTTTAAAACTCGTGTGAGCGGTTTCTCTCTTGTTACCAGTAGGGGTGCTATGATAAGAAACTAATTTGCTGTAAAAATTACTCATTTGTCAAATAAGCATTAAAATAATTGTTCCCCTTTTGACTGTTACCCTGCTGTTTCCAGTCATTTTCAAAAACTAAATTATTTACTCATTTGAAAGTTCAGCTGTGCATATTTTAATTGATATTCCCTCACAGGACTCATATTGTTAATGACAATAATTAACCCGAAATGGCTGCTAAATAATTATGCTGAAAAGATACAAAGTATTTGTGCAGAAAGTAAAATCAGCATTTGAGGAACCATCAAAACGTACAATTTTCCTATTTTATGGCAAAGCATGGCAATAGTTCATCATCAATTTAGGGATGAAAAGGAAAAATGTAGATTACACGCTTTGATGCGGAATACTTTATGTTTCCAATATAGCACGGTATTCTAGCTAACAATGAGCACTCAGTCGTTTTCATAAATCCCTAGTATTGCCCTTCCAGAGAGCAATACAAGGGTCCTCCTGAAGTCAGTGCCGTTAGGAACGTAGTACACTACCCATTGATAATATTTCTCTGCCCGTTATCGATGGCATTTCATTCCAAGGAATCAGACCCCTGTAATAACTTAGAGCTGACGGAATTAATGCTGAAGGCCTTCTCCTGGCAGCTGCTGTTGGCTTTGACGATGACAGCTAAAAGCCATTCAGGCCCAGCTCCCTCCTCTGGACACGTCGCAGGCCAGATGCGCTACCGACCGCTTGTTTGCGCAACCGTTTATGCTAGCGCAAAACCGGTATCACTTTCGATTTAGCTCCTTTGCTTGTCATAACGGCGCGTTACGGGTGAAGCAAGGTCCGTGCGCGCTGCTAAATAGAGACAGGGCTGGTTTGTCTATGCAGGAAACAATCTGAGTTAACTAAGGATGTGATTTTAATGGGGGTCTCTGTACGCAACTCTATTAAGCCCATGTGGACTCACTCATTCAGAATTAAAATAGCTCTAATTCACTTTAATCTAATTCACTTCCAAAGACCACAGAGGGGTTTAAAGTTGTTTAATCTATTTGAACAGCTCATTTGAATCCACATGCCTGAGTGTCCCCACAGACACCCACACAGACAAACAAAAACCCAATAAAGCAGCAGAGAGGTGAAGAGTATGTTGGCAGAAGGTTTCTGATGGAAAGTTTGGTTTTCAACTACGTAGTCTCTTTGAAGAAGGTGTTGACATTGAGGGCTCCTAAATTTCAGCTGGAAACTAAGTTCCCTTTCCAAAAGGCACCCTGAAATGCTGCTGCAGGGCTCCTTGGTTGAACACCACATACCCCCATAGTCTGCAGTCCAAACAGCTGGCCCAACACGCTGTGGTCAGGGACAACCAGGGTGCCAGAAAACCCAGGTACATCAGACGTGTTCTGGCTCCACATCAATTTTACTATTCTAGACCAAACTGCTTTTGGCCTTTGACTTGTGAAGAAGCAGCAAGTAGGTGGCCCGTCTCCCAGGAACATCATGGATTAAGCACAGATGTGTTGCCAACCCTCACGATTTTGAGTGCATTCACTGTAAGAGCTGCCCCTCTTAGAATCAGGGAAACACGTGACATTTCTAAAGCAAGCAAATTTCTATTCTTTGCTCTAAAGGAAAGCAGAAAATTCTCAACTGAGTGAACTCCAAAGGGTCAAAAAAAAAAAAAAAGCAGGCATATTTCTAAGAAGCCTGGTGCTTTTGAAAAAGTAATTCCTAAATTTTGAATGCTTTCAGTTAGTAAAATGCTTCATTCCAGCAATTTAAATACTCCTGGTCAGAGAGTGTTAATAGGAACACATCTGCCTTACTCACTTAAATTTCCTCCGCAATTCTTGTACGTTTTCACATGCACCTCTGGGGGTTTGCATGTGTAACCAGCAGTGTTCAGAACTCAAGTATGCCTCTGTGAAAGTTCGGCTCATTTAGAGCTACCTTCCACATCCACTAAGTTACATTTAGGATTTGGAAATTTAAGACAAATAGTCAAGAGACAAAGAGCATATTTATGAAAAAAGTTTCTTCTAATTGCTCAACCTACTGCTGTCTGAAAAATAAGCGCAAGCTATTACTGGCACCAGACGACTCCCAGTTTTCCCTGGCCAGCAAAGCCGCATCTGCAAGTTCAATGAGATCAGTACACAGCGTAGGTTAAGTAACTGATTACTAATATTTTCCTTGAGCTACAAAACTTTTAAACAAACAATAACAACAACTCTGATAGCAGTAACCTTCCAGAGGTTAACAGCATGCAGGTGGTCAGTCTGAATGAAATGCAAAACAGATGCTGCAGCATTATAAACTGAAGCTCTTGGTTAAGTTTGCTTCAGGAATCAAGTCTTCTTTCTCAAAAGCCTCAATGATACAACACATAAATGTCAAAATGACAAAAATAAGGAAGTATGTCATAGACTAAGCATTTTAATGCCTTTTCTGGCTCACTTTTGCAGGCTGAACTGTCTGTGTTGACCACATTTGATGGCATCAGTACTCAGAGTGGCTGCGTGCAGGAGTTTTTAATTGCTGAAATAAATGGAGATGGCCCATGGACTAACTGAACTCTGCTGTGGGCTTGCCTTTTAAACCACTGGTGTGATACATTTGATACTCCGTTTATGATGTCGCTTTGCTGACCTTGTGAGATAGCTCTAAGCATGGGTAATCAGCCACTGAACTGCAAACAGGTTCAAATCCAGCTAGTGATGGTATAAGATGTGATCAGGAAGGATTATTCATAGCCTTCCAGAGACCTTTCAAAAAGCAAGTCTCTCAAGCTATTCCTAAGCAGACAGGTATACCTAATACTGTTGAGGACCACCAACAGTAGTCCTTCTGTTGGAAGGTCCCCCAAAATAAGCACAGATTAAAGAGCGATGGGAGCTGAGAACTCTCTCGCCCAAGAGAAATGTTTTCTCCAGCATCACTGATTGGAGCAGTGAAGGGAATCTGGGTACACTGGCACTGCTAGACTCCTCTTAGGAGACACAAAAGTTCCGAGGGTGGTTCCCAAATACATATAGACTGAGCACCTATGAAAGGTAACGTAGTTTGGCTCACAGTGGACGTAGCCTGGCAGCAAAGTTGTCAATGGAATGGAAAATAGAAACAGAGGTGAAACACTGAAAAGTCCTTCATCCCACATTAAGTTTTGGGTAGTCCAGTGCACCAAGCACTTGCTTTATAAGCTTTTAGCAAAATGTTTTTCAAAGCCAAGCACTCCCTTTTGGGATGTCCCGCTCAATCACTAGCCTATCCAAGCCACACAGTTGCAAGAGAGTTCATGCCCAAACCCCACACGCACACAGTAGCTGCCACAAAGAGCGAGGGACACAAGCGGAAAATGCAGGACCGTGACCTGCTGTGTAGACATACACCAGCTGGCACTTAGACTGCATGGAAAAGCACCAGCAGTTCTGAAACCTGACACTGCTCCGAGATCCACTTTCACATTGAGCAGCTGCCAGCAAATAAACACAAATCCGTTGTCAGGGTGTTTCGTAATGAGCATCTCCCTAAAGCTAGTAATACTCATCCCCTAATGAAGCAATATCCCTCCAGGTACAATTCCTTCTCAGGCTGCACCACCACCTCCCAGAGTACTGTACTAGGCATCTTGACCGAGGGCATGAGTCACTGGCGGCTCCGGTGCGCTCGTGCATGGCAGCGTGGTGCCCGTGAGGTGAGGGCACACAGCGCCCGACAGCTTCCAGCAGCTCCTTTAAACAAGTCGGTGAAACGGCGAGGTTAGGGACATCTCTTAAGCGTATCTTTGCATTGTCATTTATGTAAGGTGCACATGCAGTGTGTTAGAAACAAAGTTGTTCCTTAGTTGTGCTGCTTACAAAAGACACATTTCCTCTTCACAAGTGTCCTACACCCTCACGCGTGATGCTTCCTCCATGCCCCCCACACAGGTAGGTATATGCTGGCACTAGATCAGAGCTGCACGTGTGCACATCACCGAGATGTGTTTTCCCAGCTAGCCAAGCTGGGTGGCCAAACCTAAGCAGGGAACGGCTGAGCTCCAGCTGCAGCCTTTCCATTACTGGTGGCACCAGTTGTTCTCTCTCCTTTCCGCTCACCCAAAAGTTTTCAGAGAACTTATAGGAACTTCATTACCCCCATAAAAATCTGGTTTAAATTAGCCAGTTCAGAAGATATTAGGGAAAACAAACACTCCAACAAGACTTTAAACACACTTGTGAGGTCTTCCACTTCAGCAAACACTTAACCAATTGAGTGAACAATTAAACACTCTGAAAATTTTGAACCTCTTAAAATGCAGATTAACCTGTGCTGCAATGAATGCCCAGCATTACCCCTTTCTAAAATCACCACCCCTGTTCTCCTTGCCATTTATTTGCTCTGAATGCCTCTAATCTCAGCTGGAAAAAACAGGGAACGGAGATGGGCTTCCAAAAATCACCAAGCATTCCCACCACCAAGAAATTGAAGGAATGAGGTTTTGTATCTCACCTGAAGCAATGGAGCCTCAATTCCTTAACAACACGATGGTTCTGTTATAAACAGCAACTTCGGCTTCAGCTCCAAGGCAAGAACATGTAGCAACGGACTACATGACAGAAAGGAGTATTTTCCAGCCTCTTCAGCCTCGCCCTGCATTACCTGTGAGCGATACGTTACAGAAGTGAATGCCAGAAAAGTGCATTTTAGAATAAAGTGTATAGTGTTTCATCATTTGACTTAAATCAATTATACCATCTCTCACTGGAACGCTCATGAGCTTCAGAAATAAAATATATAAATGAAACCAGCTGCTCTGGATACTCTTTCCTTGGGATAGATTTCACTTGAACTCAGCTTTCTTCTGCAGCACATTATTGTCATGCAACATCAGAGCAAAGAGCACAGTGCTGTGTGCGTGAGTTATTGCAAGGTAACCAGTTATGGTTAAAAAATGCGGAAGATTAAAATTCTTTCCTGCAATGGCTGGCTAAACTCTGAGGAATTAATTAATTCCTCTGGGGCTGACAGGGAAACTGAGGTAGTTATGGGTATCCCAGCAAAATCCATTAATCTATAGCTATTTAGTACATTGCACAATCTTTCTGATTGGTCTCAGTCTGGAGCCCCTCTGTGCCCAACAGCACGGAGGTCTGCACTGTTTGGGATGAAGAATAATTACTACTGGAGAAGCACATGCAACCAAAGCTCCGTGTTCTTTAATCTCCTAAGTATAATGCGTGTGTAGACTTTGGCATCACTCTTAGAGCAATTGTTTGTAACTAAATACCGTATCTCAGTGCTTAGATACCAGGATGACTGATCTTGTCATAAATCAGAATAAGTATATAAGGCAAAATCCTGGCTGTGCTGAACTCAGTGGGAGCACTGCCAGCTGCTTTCAAGGGAGCCAGGGTTTCATGCGCAAGGTTTTCGGCAGCCTAAGCTACCCAGTGCTTTGGTTGCAGTATTTTCAACTCCGTTTCTCATCAAGCCCTCTCTGGCCATCCAGCATCTGCAGCAGCGTGGTGCTGAGATGCAACTGCCTGCTGAACTCCCAGCCAAAGTAACACAAAAATATCCGCGGTTAAATTACGGTACAACTCCAGCTTCAGTTGACAAAAGCAGCCTCAATCTTTGGTCGCTCTGCCAGGCTGCCCACAGCCTTCGCTCATGAGACACTGGCCCGTTTTAAGGCTGCTAAAGGACTGTTGATATTAGAAGGGTGACAGACGAGCTTAGGACATTCCAGGCCAGAACAGAGTTAGTGATGTAACGACAGCCTCTGCTCTCCATTTCCCGGCTTTTGTTAATTTGAACCAAACCAAGTTTTTCCTCACATTTCCCTCCCCTCACAGGAAAACCATTCTTCCCCAGCATCTTTAAAAAGGGTCACAATAAATCAAAGCCAATTGCTCTCTCGGGCATTTCTCCGTGAAGTCACACCAGGGTCCGGTGAGTGCTTCTCTGCAACAGTTGACACTTCTGCGTCCTCTCTGACACATCTTCATACATCAACTGCTCAGCTGCTTTGAAGCCCTTTGCAGACAGGCAGCAAAACTAATAGTACCTTCAACTCCACCACACTCTTCCTCATGCTAATCTGTTAACCATCACGTAGAAACAAAACTTCAGGGGATACCCACATCCCCTGAATTTATGCGTACAGATGCCCCTGGGCTCTTTCTGCATCCTGTGGGTTGAGACACTCCTGCACAGGGTGGAAAGGAGTGCTCTTTCTGGGTTTCTGCTCCAAAGCGTCCCCTGGAGTCCTCCTCCAACACTTCTCTTACAAAGGTAAATAAGGAAGTATTACAAGCAGCAGGCAGAGAAAGCAGAGGTTGTTAAGTACCAACAACAACAACTCCAATACTATTTTCAGGGTTCATACTATTTTAGGATTCACTTTGAAAACATGTAGAGATACAACAAAGGAAAAGAACATTCCACCTCTTCCCCTTTTTTTCATCTTTCCTTAAGAAAACAATAATTTTATGATACAGCTACTCAGGTGTCTTCATTTACCAGATTATCCAAGCGTCCTACGTTACTCCACAGAGCTACGCATGTGAGGTCTCTTCGAAGTAAGCAAATACCTCATTTTACAGCTAGAGTACTCAAAGGCAAAGAATCTGCCTTCTTAAAGATATACCGGCACCTGTACCTGAAGATAAGACAATTTTCACAGCTACCATGTGCTTCACTCACTGACTCAAATAATTTAGAACACAAAAGTGAGTACCACATGCCATAAGCAGTGACTGAGGAGAGTCAAGTGAAATAAAGACTTGTTCACTAACAGGCTAACAAACTCTGTTTGCATTAATATACTTAAAGACTTGTATTCCTAAATACTCAGTACTAGAAATGTGTTTATATAGGATTAACCATGTCAATTCAATTTGCATGACAAGACGGCAACGTCTAACTTCACAATAAAAGCTAAATCGAAGACATAAACCCAAATGTTCTTGTGAATGAAGAGAGAAAAGGAGGAAGGAGTAGAAAAAGTCAGAATGAAAGACAGAAAAAAGGAACTAACTCTCTTTAAAAGAGGCAAAAGAAGTTAGAAAGGTGATTCTCTTTGCCTGAAAGAAAATGCAGAACATATTGCTAGAATATTCAAACTAATCACGAATAAATAAAATTATTATGGACAAGAACAGATTATTATTGAAAGTCCTGACTAAATAACAAGACTTTTTTTTAAAGATTTAAAAAACATTTGAGGAATTAGAGGACAACTGTAAATAGGTGAAATCTTAACACTGGTAAGCTACTCACTTGGGAGCAGACTCACATTCACGTTCTTTGGCACCTTCGCCTGATGTCCCACATGGCACAGTGATTTCAGCATCCCTCATTTCTTTACCACTACTAAAAAAAATCTACAAAGGGCTGAAGGCAAAGTGGGTCAAGGAAGCAGGTGTCGTGGTACACTCTAAGCGACGCTTTCTTCAATGAAAAATGGAAGCATGAGGTTGACACCCAACAAGAACATCACAGAGAATGGATGGGAAGGATTTAAAGTTTGAAGGATAGCTCTCCCAAAATGTGCACCTGACCTGGTAACCCCTGTAAGACAAGCAGAGCTGAGTTAAAGTGGAAAGAGTTCCAAGGTACAAGCTTCAGGTTTTCAGAAAAAGACACTTGTCAAACGTGTCCTGGAAACTACCTTAAATTTAACTACAGGGATCTACAAACTCTCTGTTGTTAAGATAACACTTTCAACAGCTGGGAGCCCTACCCCATCTAAAGCACATTAAAAAAAAAAAAATATCTTTGGATAGATGGGAATCTCTCTCTGTAAAATCCCATCTTACTCCAAATTTCAGCATTGGACACTTTGTCTTTCACAGTATCTAAGTTAAATACTCTTCTGGCTTGACTGAGCTGTCTTTTAGACAACACCCTTACTTCCAGTGGTGGAGGTGGTATTCAAGTAGCACGTGGTAGTAGGTGATGGCCATTGAAAATACTGTGGTTCCTTAGAAAACCCCAGCAGAGGACTAGGGAATATGGTCAAGAGCCAACTTGCAGAGGAATCATGGCTTGGCTTCGCAGACGAAGATTTGGGAAGGGCTTTGCCCACGCTTATTGCAAGCGCGCTGATGGCTGAAAAGGCCAATGCGGGATAGGCAAGACCGGTTGCAAAGAGCACACCGGAGGGTCTCCTTGGGTGGTATTGCCGTTTCGTCCCTTGCCTGTCGCTACAGGGCTTTGCAAACGTGAGTACACCCTTCAAGCCCGAGCGGTGGATTTTTTAGGTGAGGCGCAGCGTGCGCGAGACTGGCCCCACCCTTTACACCTGAGGTTCATCTGCCAGGGCCTGGCGAGCTTGGACGGTGACAGCGAAGTCCTCAGGTCGTAGGTTTGGTTAGAGTATCCTTCTCTTAGATGGATGGCCTTACAGGGCTAAACGAGCTCCATCTGCCCGGCTTTGGAGTTAGAGTTGTCCTTCTCCTAGGATGGTTGCCCGAAGGCTAGTGAGCCCATCCTGCCCGTGGACACACTTTGTCTGACCCTTCAGTTGAGACCTGTCTGGCTTGGGAGACCCTACCGGAGGCATATGCCACCACCAGCATAGCTCTCAACTTCACAAGGGCACGCAAGCTCTTTCCCCACGGCAAGGGGGTGCCCGTGAAAGAGTGCAGAGGAATAACCACTACTAAAAACCACTGCACGGATTTCATATCCCATCTGCTTCCTGAAGTGTAACAGGAGATACTGAGCTTCTGTTTCTTCAGTCCAGGGAATAGTGGGAATTCAACTATCACCCCATTTCCCAAAGGACCTGCAAGGCTGTTATCTGACTGTAAAAGCAAAACCTCTCTCTCTGAAGACAGAGCACTATGTAAATGAAGTAAGACCAAGAGTGCTTTCAGCATGCCTCTTAAAAACATCCTGCCAAAGTAAGAGGTGAAGATTAGCCAGACTAGACACAAGTAAAGTCACGTTGATGGGACTGCTGTCTTGTCTTACCAAAGAAGAGACTAAAGCTGATGCTTAAAGCTGACCTGGGACCTCTTTAAAAAAACCAAAAACAAAACAGAGATTTAGGAATCCTGCATTCCTCCCTTCTCTCACTTCTTTTTTTCTTAATTTAGCCTTTCCATTTCTCAACCTCAAAGATGTAGAGAAGCAGATGCACTTCTCTGAACCCCACACTTCACTATTCACCGACCACCATGGAAAGCTGTGCAAAACATTCCCTGTGCCCTCAGGAAGCCGATGAAATTTGAAAAGAGAAAAAGCACACAACTTTATTGAGGTCGGCACAAGCCCAGAGATTTGCGAGCTGCATGTCGCTGTTAATCAAAGTGACTGTGCCAACACGATTAGAATACCCACAAAGCCAAGCCAATCAAGCAGCTAACTGAGGGAGACCATAGAGCAGATAGCAAATACCACTGGAGTTGTACATTGTCTCAAAAGATTATCACTGCAGTTGTTCAAACTCTTGTGACCAGCAAGGGATTCCAGTGACTCATTGCTATTGTATTCTGCAGCTCGACATTATGTCCCATGCATACTCCGGAGCTCCACAGCACCACATGTGTGTAACAATGTGCCTCACTTAATAAAAATCTTTGCGGTACAAGAAGTACCAAAAATATTCACACAATAGCAGAATGCCAACCAAGCACTGGACTGCATTAGAACAGCTCATTCGGTGCCATTCCAAAACAGCATCTGCCATGGCCCCAGGAAGCAGCTTTAAAAAAAAAAATGAAAATAAAATACGAGATTTTTCTGGAAGATCACAGCTTTTAACACACCAAGGAAACTTCAAAACCAAATTAACATGACTCACCTCCCTGAGGTCTATCCCATGGTTTCATTACCAGTCAAGCAGAATCCATTGTTGCAAAAGCAGTTCAAAGTGGCCACTCCATCCATGTGCCATGCTGAATACACAGCGAGTCTTCATGTTAGACAGCATCCTTAAGGGAAGAAGGCAGGATAACATTTAAGAAGAAAACAAACAACTCCTTCCATACTGGAGCTGGAAAGGCCAGGAAAACCCCTACACGTCAGCAGGGCTAGGAAAGATGGTCACTTTTCAAATACTCCTAAAACTTTCCCAAAAAACTTGTGGCTTGCAGCTGGGTCCCACCAATCAGCTGCTCTGGTAAAGGTCACGGAATGAAAGATCCCCTGCTAGTTCAACAGCAGCAATTTCTTAAATAATCTCAAAACAACAAATAGCATGCGAACGCTTCTTCCCCTGCAGGATCCAGACAGGGAAACAGGGCCCGCTGCTGCTCTGCTCCTGAAAGGGCCACCGCAGAGCAGAGCATCCGACTGAGAGCCGAGGGACCAGGTGGGCTGAAGTGAAAACAACAGGCTTAACTGACAACCTGGAAAGGAATCATGGAAGAGTCCCATCCAAGCGACACGGTTTGGGCTCCTGCCACAACTGAAGAGGCACTGACAAGTGCTGAGTGTAACATCAGGTGAAGGAAAGAGATAACAGGGAAACCCTCGATACATCATTCAACGTACAAAACTGCACGTGGTGCCTCAAGAATCTAGGATGAGTTCAAGGTTAGAAAAAGGAATCATGACATTAGGCTTTTCCTTGGATAACTGGGGGGAGGGAGGGGGTCTGTATTTTCTAATTAAAGTCCTGATAGCAAACTGCATGCACAAACAGAGTGTGCTCTAACATTAGATTTGGTCTGATTAACAGTGGGTGAGCAGCAGGTGGGAGCTCTGCGGAGGAAGGACAAGCTTCTGGGGATGCTGGTCCTTCATCTCTTTCTCCCAGGTGGTGGTGTGACTCCAGAGCCTCTCCACGTCAAATGGGGACTGCACTGGTAATATTCACACTCTTCTCTCCCATTTTCTTTTTCAGAGTCTCCACTGGGCTGGCAAACAAGCTATGAGGAGCTTTATGGACGAGCACACAAAGGCACTGAGCTATGGCAGAGCAGCACCGTACACGTGGGCCTTCCCCTCAACAAGTAGTCCTTCCTCTGCTCACATGCCAAGCATCAACAGAAGACAGCGGTTTATGACTTCCACTCTCCTGTGGATGTCCACGTCCTTGGCATGGTAACTATTTGCCATCACTGCACTATCAATCTGGCACATATTTTATGGTCAGAAACCTGTTCTCCATGGTTGGTTCTTGAAAAAAAATTCTGCAGCTAAAAGGATGGATATAATAGAGGGGAACTTCCGAGCATCCTACTCACAATGCTCCAGAAAAGCATCCAAAATTTTAAAAAGCTTACAGTGAACTTCTCAAACTTTAAAGCCTCGCTGGAGTTTACCATGAAAGGTGCACTGTGCATATGCAGAACAGAAACCCTGCGACACACAAAGCTCTCCACAGATATTCAAGACGCCCTTTCAAGTCTTACTCACTTAAGCAAAGCATCACTAAAACAAGGTTAATCCTCTTGTTTACAGTCCCACCCACGACAGAAAGGGAATTCAGAGCTCAAGATCAAACAGATACACTCAAGGGGAGCTATTTAACATCACTAAGGCTAGCACCCTGTAATTACCCTATGGGAGAGGTTGGAGCTCTCAACACCGGTTTGGCTTTAAGGAAAAAGAAATAGGGAGCTACATTCAGCTCTGTTTCTGTCTCAGCCTCATATCTAGTTTCAAGTTAAAACTAAACAATACAGCAAGTATCAATTTATCAGGTATTGTTTCAGGAGCTCAGATCATCAGAAAACTGTATGAGAGGGGCAGCTAAAGCAACATCAACAACGTATGGAGCAAGAAAATGCAGCTTCACCCCCATACACATCTGCATCTACAAAGCACCACTGTTAACAAGGGCATGTTGAAAATCGAAGGAGAATTTTTGAGGAGCTCAGTGCAAAGGCAGCCCTTGTCAGTAAGACCCTGAACATCCTCCCGTCTATGCACGTGGTCTTACGAACCTTCCCAGAGTATTCTTTGGGCAACACGGGTGCCTGCTTTTCTGAGACTGCATTCACAGTACCATCAGGAGGTGGTTCCTCCAAGCAGCCTCAGCCCCAGGGGGTAAAGTGTCTTAGCGATATAAAACAGACGCCCAGAAATGCGGACAATCCAAGTTCAGGACCCTTTGTAACATTAATGGCATTTGAATAGAAGCGAAGCTTGGTAGTTCAGTTCTTGGTGGCAGCTCTAGGTTCAAAGAGAATGTCAGATTACCGTAAATCCTCTCAACTAATTAAAAAGGAGAAAATCTGACTCCTCACATAGTTAAAATTCCTGCCAAAGTTTGCCGTTTATCAATTGCTTTACCAAAATCCACAAGATGTGTAAGTCTCATGAACCCCTTCAATACTGACAGTCTAAATACACCTGTAGGATTCACGGTAACAGAAGACCACTTCACATCTTGATAATCTCCATGAGGAACAAGGAAAATAGAAGGAAGCCTGCTTCTAGGCAAAGCAATGGATTTTGCTATCAATGCCACTCAAATAATCCCTGTTGCATTAAAATCCCAGCAATGCAACTCCTCTGCGCCTTTGAGAAAGCCCATTTGCCTTCAGCAGCCGAAGCACTCAGGATCTACAACATAAAGCAACTGGCTTTTGAATGCAGGTTGCTTCATTCTAGAACATTACTGCTCTTTGATGTTTATCTGCTTAAGAGCGTTTATTGCAGCTAATTCACAGCAGGAGTGCCCTGTGGCATCCTCAAAAATTATATTAAAAATAAAAAAGATAAGAAAGGAAAACATAATAATTATATAATCTAATTTTTATGGCTACACAACAAAGTCCTAATTTTGTAATGTATATGCATAGAACGATTTCTGACACATACCAAAAGCATGAAGCTATCGTACACGGGCCATTTTATTGGAAAGTCTGACACACTGAAACAGCAAGAGGCCCAACACCATATTAGTTAGGTTTCAACTTTATTTAGAAAACGAGCTGCAAGGATAAGCCAGAAACATATGGATGGAAGGTTGTTATCCGCAAACAGAGTCAATGTGCAAATGGCATTTTTTGATTTACTAGAAATAATACGACAACAACTGCTGCAGTCACTCCCCCGCACCACTTACATTCAATTCATTACTGACTCAAAATTGCACTCTTTTGTAATCGCACAAAAGTTGTTCCATTGCCTTATGCCGTCTGATGGATGTCAGCCGCAACTGCATGTCCAGGCCAAAAGTGCCATCTGAGCTCTGATGGGATCCATCGAGCCATGGCAGTAATGTGCGTTACCCCAACGGTAGCATTTGGGAGAACTTCCTCTTAACAACTCGAGATGCTCATGGTACGAGCCTCTCTGCTGCGTGTCCTGATGTGCTCAAGGCATTACTGAAAGTGCCCGTAATACCCCTGCAAACGTATTCAAAACCAAACTAAGCCATTAAGAGCTGAGAACCACATTGCACCAAGCCTGACGTAACGTATACTTAATAAAACACAAACATCATTACCATGCTTTTATCTTTAACTGCACCTTTTGAGGGCAGAAACTAGAGGGCTGCATCGGGAGTTTCTTCCTGAGCAGTGAGTTTGGTCCAGCACACCGCAGTTATGACTAAGTGATCTGTCATTCCAATTGCAAGCACCAAAGAAAAGGTTGTCAATGGCAAAACTCAGTAGAGCACTGCTGTAAAAACCAAATACTTCCCTGAACAGTGCCTTCCACCATAGTGGCACACAGAAGAATCGGAGAGAGGTATCCTACACCACCTAACACGGCAAGCAGAATCACCATTTGTGGAATCAACGCTACTGGCAGATCTTCCACTAAGTCATCCCTCTCAAAGCATCCCCTCAAAAGAGTCTAAGATGCTTTCCAGAAGCCTGTGGATTAAACTGAATTTTCTTAAAGCCTTTAAGTTCTTCTAGGGTTGATGCCTTCACATTGCATCCCCAACTCAGCCCAGCTCCTAAAGATGGAGAATTCTTCCATCGAAGGGAAGAGTTTTAAGATTATCTATCCCAGACACAGTGGCTGAGGAAAACAGGTAATTCCAAAGGATAAACCAGAACAGACACCCAAGGTTGTATTTGTACTGAAACAGATGAGGATGGATCCACCAGATGGTAAAAGGTCAGCTCCAAGCTCCCAAGTTTCACAGTCTGAGATCCACGTGTTGAGATCAACACAAAAGTCTTTGCAGCTCAAGGAGGGTTAAGAATAAAGACTAACACTGAGAAAATACAAATAAAATAAAAAATACTCTCCCACGATGGCTGAAATTTCAGATAGCAAGGTAGTTCAACAGAAAGAGGTGTTGTGTATCACCACACCTGAATGGGCTGAAGTATATGGACTAGGAACCAAGTTCCTTGAAAACAGAGACCAAACATCTGTGATTTAAACAGCTTGAGAATAGTGAAGCCCAACTGAGAATCTGTTACTTTGTTTGATAAACAACAAGAAAAACCACGAAAACTTTTGGAGTACTTCTTCATTTGGAAAGAAACTGTGCCACGGACTTCACAACATTCTCAGCACGTCCTTTTGTTCCAGCACTGAAGACTGAAGGTACAGCAAATCGTGCCTTCTAAACAGAAGAACCAACACAGGCAGGGGCCGTTCAAAAGAGGCACGTCCAGGCTGAGGGCCCTTTGAGGAAGGAATCCTCATTCCGGCTATGGCAGTCAACCCATCTGCCTGCCTCATTTTCCTGTTAATATCTCGTCTATCTCCAGACCAAGCAAAACCGAATATTTTTGAAGTCCCAGGTGTAAATCCTCTTCATTTTCATGGCCATCAACCAAAAATGAGATGCTCCACATTTCTAGACACATTGCTTTCAGACAAAAATCATCCCTCAGAGACCAAATTTTATGCCTAAATACTCTCTTCTCCAAAATTATGCACGCTGGGACAAACCAAAACGGCCAAAACTCTGCCTAAACCTCGGAGCAGTGCTTCCTACTGGGTTGGCACCTTTGAAGGCCTAGAGCCAGCAAAAGGTAGGTGGGTGGGTGGGCTTTACGGCGGCTGACTACAGCCCGAACTGCTCGGTTAGCCCAGGCAGCCGACAGAGACGCAGCGGCTCTGCGGCTGGGATCTGCAAGGACAGTGCCACTCCTCTTCTAGCCTTCGCCACTGAGACCCCGGGGCCTGCAGCCGTCCTCCGTCACCGCGTCACTGCCACCACACAGACATCGGCCCCGTTAGCCGCGGCTGCCTCTGCACGGCCGTGTTGCTGGCCAGGAGCTTCTGCAGAAGATGGGCATTAGGGAATTTACACGTAAGCCCAGTCTACACGCACCTACTTCCTCTGCTAAAAGCCCACCAGGCTTGACAAGAGAAACCAGTAAAACTGCAGATCCGCTGCACCTGACACCGTCTCCTTCGGCAGAGGGGGCAGTAAAAGCCCCAAAGCTGCGTTTGCCACTCTTGTGCAGCTCCTGTTCCATTACCACCGCGAAGGTATTCCTCACCCACGAGAGAGGGAGGGAAGAAAGAGGAAAGAGAAGGTTTAATAAATAACAGAGGGGAAAACCCCGATGACGTTAATCTCAGCCGCAGTAAAACAATAGTCTGAAAGCAGGCCAGGTCTCTCTCCACAGTCTCAGGCTGAAGCTCAGCATCTAGTTCGTTAAAGTAAATAAAAAATAATGGTGAACAAGAACAAAAAATAGTAAGATAGACTGCATGAATAATAGAGAGAATCTGAGCACAAGTCCAACCAAATGATGTCAACTGCTATTTAATTTTTACTTTGCTGTCTCAGAGAAAACACCAGAGAGGGCAGAGGCGGGGGGGAGCCGGGGAAGTCGTGTGTAAGGAGAAAGAGGCAAGGATATCCCAGAGGGGTTTTGAGAACATAATCACTAAAATAATATATATATTTTTCAAAGCCTTTCAACATTATTAATTCCCTTCCAAAGATAATACAATGGAGAGTCGGGTGGAGGGGGAAGAAGTAACGATCAGAACTGCAGGAACATTTACACTGGACGGCTCTGGGCCACTACGTCCCAAACGCCCCTTCAGTCACGGATGGAATTTGGCCCAGTGTGGATGTTTATCTAATTATGATGTCCGATTAAATCTGTTCTTGACAAAATAAAGAAGATTGACAGGGGTGGGTTAAGTCATGCTTATGTAAAACTAATAGTATTCAACGAGGGATTCAAATGTGGCTGTAAAAAAGATGCTACACCTTCTCTTCTGGTTTAGAAGGAAGCCAGTCAGAATTGTCGTGAGAAGCCTTCCACACACACATCCACTGAGCTCTTCTCCAACCATCTGGGACAATTTCTAATACACCTTCTCTTCCTACCAAATCTCAGGAAGACATTCTGGCTTCTGATCAAAGCCACTAGAACTGAGATTTGGCTTGGAGACATCCAAAGACCCAGGAGATTTTGTCTGTCACAGACAGAGGAAATTTCTCTCCAAAAGCTCAGAACGACAAAGTTTTGCCAAGTACTGGCAGAAAGTAAATACCTTTTTAAAAACTTGTATTCATCAGTGTGAGTAAAGCACTTTGGATTTTCAGATTCCAGGTTATGTAAGTATCATTATTACACCACCTTGATAATCAGTCATTATTCTTAAACCCAAAAGTAAACACAAAAGCATGATGATTGCTGCCAGATTTTCGTCCCCAGACATGTAAAGGTCACTACAAAAACAAAATGTTACCATCTTCAGTCCTAAGCTCCAAGAAAAACCTCGGTCGCCTTTGTTATGATCCTGTGAATTAATGACAAATAAAGACTTTTCTGCTGACCCAAGGATGATTTTGTAGAGCTGAATGGACAGTGGCAGGTGGGGGGAACCTGTCCATGACTACATATTTAAATGCAGCAGCACAGGGCTGGGGTTTTTTTTTTTTTTGCTGTCCTTGCTGTCAATTTGGGTTTTGATTTGACTGATCTTTCGTATCATCCATCCTCAATGTAATATACAAATGGAAACTGGATTTGAATGCTTACTCATACAATCAAACTGTGATCCTTGGACATGGATAGCACAAGTTATCAAATATTTCAAATATTGAAAGTATTGTAAGTAAAAAACCCATATCTCTTTCCACCTGAAAATAAACTTGCAATATTCATAAGTTACATTTATTAGTTAGGAGAGCCGATTGTCCAACCAGGCAGCAGGCTAAAAAAAAAATACTAACAACAATAAAATATGAACTGCAAATGAGTGCACGAACCCAAGTATTTATGAACAATCTTCAAACAATGAATTATTAATCGAAGAACTTTGTGAGTAACTTCCCGCAGCAAATAAATCAGAGAATTCTGCAATCTGCACAAACAATTTATTGAATAAATTATTCATTGTGAATCAACCATTCGCTCTGATCTGGATCTTCCACTTTAGGTTTCTCTTTTGCTTAATCACTATGATGATTACACTCTGCCTGATTTTATTGCCACGGTGTAAATTGAAATGCATCAGTTAACTATGGTTTTATGAGTAGTCATCAAGCACGGGACAGACAGAGATTGAGGTCATTTAAACCACAATCTAATCCAAACTTGTTTTACCATAAAGTGAAGTTTGGGGTACAAGAAGAACAGTGACATGCGAGGGGTGAAGATCATGCAACAAACATTAATGAAAATAGAGCTTTCAAAAACTAAACTAACATCAATTTGGGCGCATATTTTTGCCCCACTGGGTTTTCCCAAGGAAGGAGACTCTTCTTCCTGCTTTTTTAGCCTCTACTTTCACTGTTTTGACATTTCCCACCCCTCCACCTCCCCCCCCACCTTCTGCTGAATCTCCAAAGCCAAATGTGAAGTCAATACCATTTATATGGAAATTACACTTTCTAATATACAGCATTTGCCCCAAAAGCAATTTTTTGTCCATTTCTACCTGCTCCAGGAGAGAGTAATCTACATCGACCCAGCTCAGAGCAGCCAGAGAAAAGGCTGCAGTCAGGAGCTGAATTTTTCCCACAGTTTTACAATGCAAGACTCCTAATGAAGACTGGCATTTTTGGAAGTGCTGAAGGCATCAGCTGCTAATAAGTGACATTTCTGATACCAGCAAGACATAGGAACCAGTTCACAAAGTAATTTCCTTCATACTTTCAGACTATTTTAGTAATCAGAGGAAGGAGTTTAACGATGTTGATAATAATTTATTATTTATCGAACAACAGCGTGCTCAGTCGCGTACAAAACAGAGCGTGTGCTTATAGCATCAACGAGATGGGTCATGCAGTTTAGACGCATAACGCCAAATCCTGTTAACATTTAATATGGTAACACTCAAACAAACAACACATGAATGTGAAATGCAGCTGGGCAAACCCCTTCCACTGAAGGACACACACACTCATGTCCCCCTCTCAAACTCCTGCACCAGATGGCAGTGCCAATTTTGATTTCCAACTCTGTTTCCCTCCCCCCATACAGTAACCTTGGAAACGGGAAAAAATAGTTCATGTTATTACCCCCAGTGCTTTTGTATCACCTTTTCTGGGTGTGACCTTTATGCTGGCCTATCGGCTGAGCACGGGAGAACAACAGCACCCTTTCTTCTGTTGGATTACCTATACATACAGCATCAGGCAGTGCTCCAGCTTCCCTTGAGGCTGGGGAACGATTTTGGCCCTCGATATCTCTAAACACTGTGGGGTTCAATAACATAAACCCCCATCAGCCACCCGGACAAGTACAAGCAAAAGGGGTTCAGGGAAACCGGGCAGGTGCAGGCGATGCCATGGGGTTGCTCTTTTTGCTTCAAATAGCAAGACAAACCTTCTCTGAATTAGCCTCTTTTACATGAAGGGTCATCTCAAGGTAGAGCTACGAGGAAGGCACAGAGCTAACAAAGCAAAGGCTATGCCAGGGCTGAACTGGCACCTGCAGGGTGGCCACGGCCCAGCCAGGGAAAGGCTGGCGGTAAGGGCACCCATCCATGCTGCAGCTCTGCCCTCCCTACCTCCAGGTGCACACGTGCAGAGTGGTAAGCTGCGAGACACCGGCATGGGCAGATGGCTGCCCACCACAGTGCTGCCTTTAGCCCCAGCTCTCATGGCTGAGCATCTTCCTCAAAGCTCTGGATGCACATTCCTCCTCGGCCAATACAAATTGACAGCAGAAGGAATCTTGAAGTTAGGACTGAAAGAAAACCTAAAACTTCACAGGCAGGTGGCAACCAACAAGAAGTCTCCAGCACTGCATTTTTTAAATCTCACTTCATAAAAAAACCCCAAACCCAAATCCCTAACAACTCAAATCCAATTACCTTTCTTAGATTCCACCTCTGTGTTTACAAACTCGTGGGATTAGGAATGCTGCTCCTGCACAGTTCCTCCAGTCCCAGCATTGCTGTTCTCCGTTTCATTCATCAGCAACATCTATTCTAGTAAGCACAAGTGTCAATTCCCAACAAAAGCTTTCTCAACCCGCCTAGATGAACGCTATTTACTTGCCCAAATGAGCTCAAATACATTATAAGGCAAATGTAAAGCAAACTGTAGTTTCAGCTATATTGCTGATAACTCAGTTTGACCCGTAGAACATTACTCAGTAACCCATGATTTTTAACTAAGGCCTTTAAAAGTAATACTTACATTAGATCATATTATGGTCTGGCTGCAAGTTTCCCCAAGAATTATGAATTTTACTGAAGTCAGTGGAGGTAACTCTGGATTTGTACTAGTACAATTGCGGTAACAGTCTGCTCGCTGGTTTAGGTTAAAGAGTAGAGTATGAATATTTTCACTAGTTGTCATGAAAGAATGAGCTGATGTGTCTTCCTTCCAAGAGTGAGAACACACAGAAATAAGTATGCTATAAATCTGGGAAATGCAGCACAACATATTTGAGAATAAACATAAAAAAAAAAAACCTTCCTGCACTGATTTGCAAACACCCATGAGCTCCTTATCACATACCTTTATTTTGCTGTCATCTTCTAATAGTGTTAGATAAAAATCATACTTAGCCATGCCTCTGTAGCACTGGGAGGACACAAGGCATCCAGCAATTCAAGGTTCGTTGTAATTGCCGGCACCTTCTGCAGCTGACAGGACTTGAGCATTACCTGCAAGCAGCAATTTGTCCTTTCAGTTTTCCACAGGAACTTAAAACTAGTCAAGCCAGGCTTAGAATCCTAAATAGCTTGAATTTTCTATGTAGATTTAATTTCTGCTTGTTTCATAGGATGGGTTAATTTGCCATAAAACTTTAACTGCTGCTGATACCAGACTCAGGCATACATAGTTCCCTACAGAACTTTATTGCCCTTAATATAATAAAATGTAGTGTAACCGTCACTGCTAATTTCAGAATTAACTACTACAAACCTGACTAAGCGGCCTTTTTTATCCCATACGCATTATCTGATCGTTATTCTGCTGAACCTGCCTTCCTTCTGCAGCTAAAAGTTCAGCAGAAGGTTCAGTAGAAGTTTCTGAGCAAAGACTATGAAGGGTATTTCAGCACAGAAAAGCTTCCAGAGGGCAGATACCGAAAAGATCCCTGCAGGAGGAGCGTTGCAAATCCAGCACTGCTACGATGCACAATAACTACAAATCCTTGCTAAATAGGGATAGG
Source organism: Bucorvus abyssinicus (assembly GCA_009769605.1). NCBI lineage: Eukaryota > Metazoa > Chordata > Aves > Bucerotiformes > Bucorvidae > Bucorvus > Bucorvus abyssinicus. The sequence continues at coordinate 747,527 of CM020024.1, read as the reverse complement.
ATTAACTACGCAGACCAAGTGTAATCATGCTAATGATTTAGGTTATAATATATAATAATAAATAGTTTTTATATATAACGTATGGGGTTTGGTTATATTAACACAACAGTCAATGATATCCACTGCACCTCTGTGAGAGGTAGAAAACAGGTAACTTCTGGCACTGACAGCACTTGAGAAAGTGATACCCACTAGTCTACAAATTTATCATTGAAAGCCAGGTGAGACACAGCAGCAAACCTTTTCATGCCTTCCCATGCATTTCTTATTGGCAGCAACAAAACCAAACAATCCATCAGTACTCTCTTTTTCGGGATAAACACATTAAACAGCATATGTTGTTTATTGAAAAGGAATATTTTAATATTATGGTAGGTTTACTTGCTTGCAGGATTGAAGAACAGAAAGAATAATTTAAATAACCAAACATTTTTGGTCACTGTCTGTCCCCAGAAGCAAATGTGCCTCAGTCAGACTTGGAAATCACATTAATTCACACTTTCTACTGCCAGTGCCATGAGGCATTGAATGCCACAGGCACTGAAACAGGCACTTGCAGAGGGGATGCAGTGATGAGGAAAACCTCAGTTTTGTCTGTGTAAATTTATGACTATCTCGGGCCAGGTATTAAGCAATGCTAAAGCATGAGCAGATATTCTTAAAAACCACCAGCTTTGGCGATCTGCCCTCACGTCTAGTTTTGCTCTGCAGCAAGACTAGACTGCAAAGCTGAAACAGAGCTGAAACCACACAATGGTAATCTCCCTTCAACTCACCCCCCTCATTGCAAGTCGCGGAGCTTTGTTCAGAGAGAGTCGCTTGGCTGGTGGGAAATGAGGCTGGACTGGTGGTCAGTTCAACCACTGCGGAATATTTTTGCATTCAGACATGCCAGATAGCTCCCTTTGGAGGCCACGGCTGGGTTGCACCAGCAGCCTGCGCTGACGCCCACAGCGAGAAGGTTTAAAGGTCCCTTCCAACCCAAACCATTCTGTGGTTCTCTGATTCTGCGATAAGTTTGCTCTGACACACGGCATCTTCTCTGACCTCGGTTTGCCTGGGCTTCCCACCATAAAACCTTTCACACCCGCCTTGACTCCCCCAAAGCACATCCCTCTCTCCCACTACTTCTAACTGGGAAACACTCTCAAGTTGTCTCAACAACACTCCACCACCACTCTTTTGTTTTCCCCTTCCCTCCTTCTGCTCAGTAAAGCTGGCTTTTGGCATATTAAAGCTTAATTTGTTTAAGAACAAACAGTCGGGGGCCAGCATCTCACAGATGAGAGTGACAGATCACACGAGGAGACCAAAGACTTCAGGGGCTGAAGATTTGGCAGGTTTGTGTCTCAGCGGAGACACAGAGCTCATTGTCATGTTTCCAAGAGGCATTACACAGGGCTCCAAGGTGGAGCTGTTTACCAATACCGCGATGTCTCCCCAGATGCGGTTGCTACTGCAGCTAATTAAGAGAACAATTAAGACTAAGGCAATCAGTCAAGTACACAGATCCGAGTCATTTTCTCCACTCTCTGATGCTGCGCTGGCTCCCAGAGGGCTAAACCTTATTCACTCATTCAGAAAATGACAGGAAGAAGCTATTAAATATCTGAAAACCATAAAAATGCAATCATACTGTTCCTGAGCTAAGCCGCTCACCAGAGACCAATGCCAGGCAACTTAAGAAACTTGCTGGCCCCCAGAATTCACATACTTACAAATAAGAAAATTAATCAAAAGCAGTTCGGATCAAAATTTAATTAAAAAGAAAAGGATTGCAGAAAACTTCCTGAGATTCCTCTGGTTTATGTTTATGACTGATCAATATTATGTGTTATCAGCTCAGTGTATGACAAATTCCACTGGGCATCTTTAAAGAGGAAGTAACAGATTAAATATTGAGCTAAACAATTTAATCTCTGCTTTAAAAGGTTTTCAGATATTTGTAAAGGTAAATCCTATTACAGTATAAATGTCTCCATGTGCTAGGGCTGTAGGCTCGTCACAGAGGAATTTGTAAACACCAGGAGACAGGCCCTCATTAAATATGAATTTCCTTCTTTTGTAGAGCTATTGATGAAAAGAGAGAAAGCATTTATGTCTTCAACAGAAGTAGGGGGGAAGGTCTTAGGAGTGAGATTTAAATGTATCTATAGGTGCAAGCAAATACGCATCGCACTTAGAGAACCAGCAATGCCAGCTGGCTCCCTACGTCCCTTTAAAAAACAGCCCAGAGACACTGATCCTTCATACCTCACGGTGACGGTGAAAAAGACTCACCTATTGGAAATAAAGAGATGGTCAACTGTGCCAAGCACATACAAGAACAGAAATAAAAAAACCAACCCGTCCTGCATGTCAGGCTATTGTATACGTCCTCCACATATGTATATGGACACACACGCACACACACATACTAGACCTGGTATGTCACACACACAGGTCACACTGACAATACAGATGTTAAAACCAAGCAACATCAAGGCAGCACAACAAAAATGCACCCCCAGCTGCAGTGCAGAGGTGTAGAAGGTGCACCAGCCCTTCAGAAAGACCGTAGCACCCCATCCTCTCTGCAGCGGGGGAACGGCCTACCCCCACTGACCAACATCTGCTCCTCAACATCTGCACAGCTCTGTCATCATTGGGACTTAGAGCACGCACGCAGCAGCGGGAACTGCTGTTTTGACCATTGCTGCAGCTTCTCGGGTGACCTTCAACCCAGGATGCAGCACAGAACCTGTGCTTATCTATGTGCATTCCCCTGCCCCAAGTATCAAACCCAGCTCTAATAAATAAATGTCATCCGTAAGCGATGAGCAGGAACACCAACAGCCCACCAAAAGAGCTTACTCACACATTCTACCACCTGGGCCCACACCACCACTGCTGGAGCACCAGGAAGAGTCAGCCTCCTGCATCTACCCACCCGGAGCCCTGCAGGCAGCTTTGCTGTTTCTGAGCCAGCAGCTTTCTCCATTTTACATTTGGGAGTTAGTTTCATTTTTTCCAGTTTTATGTGAAAAAGGATTAAAGTAATTAGAAGCTTCACACGGTCCCTTCTCCTATCCCCCCTGCCCCAACCGTTAATCAGTTCTATTCAATTTCTACCCAAGCCAGATAAAGGGAGGAATGTTTTGAACATTTAGAGGAATTTGACATTTGCTATGGAAGGCTGGGTGACCTAAGATGCAGAAATACAAAACAGATACAAACAAATCTATTGTATATAATGTCACTGTGACAAGTAAGAACATTTATAAAATAGGACAATCTTTCTATTAGATGAGAACAACATGACAGTAATAAGGCACCTAGAGTTTCTCAGTCAAAACTAAATAAACTCCAAGGGCTAAACTTCAAACACAGATGTGCTTCAAGTTATAGGAAATTTCTTTAGTACAGAGGTACAAGTTCATAATACACCGGTATTACTGATTTCCATAAACAGAATCACTAATATTTCAATATAAAGGCTTTGGTTCAGAACAACCCTATATACAAACGTAAATGTGCTCAAATTCATTCTTCCAGTTCCCACTTTCCTGACACGTACAGATTTGGAAAGAGATGAAATTTTGTCATGAAGGTGGTGACTGGCATGGTCCGTCTTCTCCAAGCCTGAATTCAGGGATGCCAAATGAACTTCAAGGGGAGTGGTACAAGATAAAAGGGAGATGCTCACCTTGGTGGTCCTGCCCCAGGACAGCATCAACACTAACAGCCAAAAAAGAAATGGAAAAGTTTTGGGAGGAGACACAAGGGGACAAAAACTCTCTGCTGGCAGGTTTTAAGTAAAAGCTGGCACTTCAGGAAGCCCCGGCGCAAACAAACTTCTGCAGGTTAAGAGAATCTTTACAGGAAATAACTGCTCACCCAGTGCTTATACCCTGCCCCACCGTACACTGTCTTCTGCCGAGACAAGAGGCTGCCCTAGGTGGAACTGAGTTATGGCCTTGTCTGACTATTATGTTTCATATAATTGATTTCTAGAAAATTATCGCTGTTGACCTTTCGCCTCTAGTTACTGTTCAGCCTTAGATTCCCATAGCACTTTAACACCAGGATCCAGAGGTTTGGGAGCCTTCGTTACATATTTTCACAAGTAGTGAAAAAGGGAAAGTTCCACGTCCCCATGAGATTACACAAGTGGGAAACAAGGCGTTCTTGACCCTGTGCTGGATGAAATTATCATTAGTTAGGAGCAGTGATGGAGTTACTACCAAAAGCATCACAAACATGCATTTCACATTCGGGATAGAATGCAAGCACAAGCTTCTACAAAAACACGCTCTTCCCTCAGCCACACAACTGGTGCTGAACCTGAGCAAAGCCCACAAGGCAAAACCAGTGGGACTCCTTGCACGTCAACGATCTGGCTACACGCGGCTGGTAAACCTCTGCAGCCAGCCACTCCACGCGAACTTTTACAGAGATTTGCCTTCACAGGAATGTGTACAGCAGCTGCCAAGAACAGAATGGGCCCAAGCACCTTTGTCAAGATTAAATGTGGGTCCAAGTGAGGATTTTTACCTTAATACCCTCTAAGCGTACACATGGACTGCCTGTCCTTCTGAATTTACCTTCATAACACACCTAAGGAAATATTACATATAGGAGTATACACACAGGGGTATAGACATGAAGCGGGAGTGGCAGAGGACTTCCATGCCAGCAGACACTGTGAAAATGTAGAACTGGAAGAAGCAGTTACTATGCAGGATCACAACCTTCCTCAATCTGCTTGCCCCAAAGCTATCTTGCTTCTAGCCTGTGCAGGAATCCTCACTTGCAGGGTGCTGAGGCACGCACCATTCCGCTTTACTAAGCAAACTTAGAACGTATGACTCGACTGCTGCATTTGAGGAGGAAGGTACTCTGCTCTCTGAGAACAGAAAGTGTCATCAATATGTTCAGCACAGTGTTCGAGGACGTACTAGGGCTAATCTGCTTGGAATCCCAAGAATAAAAGGGAGTTTGCCCTTTAAATTAAAACCATCTCATCTCCTTTGTTGCTTTAAAAGTGTTTGTTAAAAAGCCAATTCCTTGATATAATGCCATATTGTGCTATTGATTATTCGGCAGAACCTCCCACCCCCTTGCAGCTGAAATTTTGCAGGAGTTCTGCTTTATAATCAATAGCATGTTCCGCGCTGTAAGGACTTGACAGCGCGGCAGCTCTCCTCCAACGCCCCCAAGGACAGCTGCAAAAAATGAGCAGGCTACCTCCTGGAGCCATCTAAGGACCAGATCCAAACTTCATTGAATTCTGTGGAAAAATTCCCACTGACTTCAATGGGCTTTGGATTAACCCCCTGCAGAGGGACACTTTTTAAAACAAACATTCGGGGGTGGGGGGGGGAAAATCATTAGGACCAGAAAGCCTTTCATATTATCTACTGGCTACATTCTAAAGGAAGAGGATGGGAATGTGCTCTTTTCTCCTTATGAATGTGTAACTCCGTTAATGTCAGGGAGAAGTCATGCAATTATGAGGTTGCAAAGGTTGAAAGAGAAAAAGAATTATGGCCCAATATCTATAAAACTAACCTCTGTCTAGACCTACATTTCATTAGGAAGTCTTAAAAGATACAAGCTAGCCACAGAAAATTTCAAAAATCTCTTTAGAAAAAAAAAAAATAAAAGCCCCTAGATCTGTAAAGTGTATTCATGGTAAGTGTAATCGTAAGTGCCTAAAATACAAAGGAGAAAAGGAAAATGTTACAATAAAAGAAACTACATTCTACGTGAGCTTTTGGTGAGAAGTGCAATATTATGCAGGTTTAAATAAGATTAGCAGAAACATTCAATTTGTTTCCTCCTCTCTGTGCATGGGGTCAGGGCAGGAATAATTCCTGGGTTTTTTGCCTCTCCTAACACACTTCTACCTGGGACCAGATCAGGAAGGTGCTCGAGCTTCATTACAAGTGTTGAGTCCAGCTTGAAGAGGACACCCACAGAGAAGCAACACTGCCAGGCCTGCGGGGTGGATGGGCTTTGAGGTAGATTTGGCTCGAGATCCAGCTGGGTGCAGGCATGAACAAACTGACTTATCTGAAGCAAGCTCCATGCTTGCAGAATCTTCTGCAGAGGCGATGTCCTCTGATTCTCCCCTTCATTCAATTAACTCCATGATCTAACCTTGCAGATTTAACTACAGCTACATGAATATGAAAGGAAGATTTAAAATACACAAGTTCAGGATGACCAGAAATCAAATCTCCTTTCCACAGCAAAAATGAATAAATGAGAAAATCTCTTTTGGGCTACAATGAAAGTGTCATATTCCGCCAAAAGTATTTCAAAAGCAATATATTCCTGAAGAACAAAAAATGTTATTAGAAGAAAGTTGCATTTAGATAAATATTAAAACATACCCTTTAAACTTCCCGGAGATTTTGTCCTTCTACGCAGCCCAAACTACCATCTGAATTTCACCCAGACTTGCAAATTATTTCAATAACCGCAAAACCAGATTTACCATTTCTCTTTTGGGATAGTTGAGAATAATCTCAGCTGAAAAACAAAAGAATTCTAACTGGAACGCCAAGAAAGAATAAGCCGTGCTCAGGGCTGGAGTCGCTGCACGGGCCATTCCGGTTGCCTTTGAGAGGATGTATCTGCGCCCCCACATGTGTTTTGGGTCTGGGAACTCAGACAGAACCCTTTCACCTCTCCAGCTTCCAACCGTTTGTGACAAACATCGCGATAGGAATATCTCTTTTAATCTAAATACTTAATGTCACTAGCGAAACAATCAAGGAAGTTCCAGAAGCTGGAAATTCACTCCAATGCAGACATGAAAATAACTGGGCTAAAGAGCCATTTTTTAGCACTTTCTTCTCAGTTATGCCACAGAGATTCGCTCGGAGCCCACAACAATTTCAAAACCGTACTTCTGGGGAACAGTACGATAGAACCATAAAATTACACTTGAGAGAAGATTTAATTATCGTTCTCACCTTTCCAACACCTTTTGAGAAGTAATCCTTAAAAGCCTTGCAGGAAAGAATATTACAATTAAAATGATAGCGTGCAACAATGACACTAAAAGAAAGACAAACTGCTATATAGGCTTTACAGGAGCTTACGTTCAACAGCTTTACTCAAAAATATTACAAGTGATACTGCCTGATGGATTTTAGATATTCACTTTGGGCCAGAGGATGTTGGAGCAAAAATAAAACAAACTGACATTACACCCTAAGAGATCTTTTCATTTGCTTGAGCCATGAGGCTGGAGACAGCTCCTGTAACTACCACTGGTGGACCAGCACAGAGGCAGAATCGTGTTCTTGGGCGGTTCCATTTCAGTGCTGTTGGATCCACCGAGGAACAGCCCTACTCCACAGTATTCCCACATTCTCCCTCTTTTTTTTTTTTCTTCTTCTCCTCTCCTCCATGCTCATAAGTGTAGTGACAGCGTAAGAGGAAATGGGAGGCTGGACCACTCCGGGCTGCATGACCAAGTCAGCAGCAGCTGACTCGACCTTCCAGGCTTAGCCAGGGCCGTGGCTGTCACCCCTGAAAGACACTTCTTTGTAGTTCATATCTGGAGCAATCAATCCGCCTTTGGGAGACTTCAGGCACAAAGGGAGAAAGCCTGGGAGACCCGCGAGGCTGCCAGCATCTCAGGAGGGCTGAGATCTTACGCCCTGGCTGCCATTCTGCTCTCTTATTGACTCAGTGTATGTATAAACCATTCTCCAAGTGTGCATGCAGTGCCTGTAGGCAAGACGCACCGCAGCAGAGGGGAGCGGGGAGCATAGCCTTAGGCACATACCCTGCAGCGCAGGACTGCCCCAGCGTATACAAATAAACGGTCAGCTGCACCTTCCGGACAAAGGGTGGGTGTGCCCTGCAGACACCCAGCTAGCCGAGACCTATTAAAATTCTTAATTAAATTTAATTAAAATTCTTTTAATTGCAACAGCAGGAAGCTCTAATTTATGTTCCTAAGAAGCTAGTACTTCTCAGAAGGGGTATTTTATTGCTGGCAGCTGACTGGCCAAAGCATGCAGAGACCTCCTCACCTTACTATGGGCAGATTTAGGAAGACGAGACTTCCAGGTTGCTGGGGAATCCCTTAAAACAAGTATATTGAGGTTGCCTGAACCAAAGGCTAAATGACAACTTCCATTAAACTGAACTGGAGATAAATGGGGGAGGCAGGGGGAAAGAAGGGAATAGCTAGGTCTTGCTTTTTAACCAAAGAATGTATAAATAAATACTCCCAGAAACACTCCTAAAAAGAACAGCTGATCCTTCATTAATGCTTATGTGTGGAAGGGAAGCAAAGGTTCTCCCTTGCTGCCTGGACCTTGAGCAGAAGGGAAAGAGCATCTTCCAATCAGATGAGTAACCAGGAAAAACCGTAGCTCGTTGTACCTTGCCAATGGATTCATCAGGGTCAGACAAACCAAGATTTCCTTCTCTCTTTCCAGAGCAAGAAAAACGAAAACCATTAAGTCCACATATGCTCCCAAATAGAAAAAAACTTTCCTTTGATTGTTTCTAAAGCCCAAATCCAGCTAGCACTGCTTTTAAAACCTCTGTGAAGAAGGTGAGACTAGTTGTTGAATCCAGAAGTCAAATCACTGCAAAGAATATTTCACATTACAGCCAACCACCACATCCTCCTGAAGCAACACAAATGCCTTCAAAGAAAGATGGAAAATGTAAATCACTGGAAACCCTGAATAACCAATAAATCACTGGCAAGCTGGTCTGGGTTTCAGTGCTGAGCAGAAGTAAAGCAAAAGAGTTCCAGTGTCCAGCAAAGATGGAAAGAAAGCGTTCATTGTATTGGGAATGTTACATGATCCGTATCAGACCTTTGTGCACCATGCTGGGACGAAGAATTTACACGGATGTAAGGAAGTGGGAGGTGTTAAGAAGGGAACAGCACTGGAGTTTATACAAGTGTTACCGATGTTAGAATAATGTTTATTAGTTTACAGTATCTGACTCAGCATAGCTCAAGGGAGGAGTGAGAGATAACAACAGTCCAAACCACGTTCCTTCACCTGAGAAGCCAGAAGGAGATCTAAATTCTCCAGTTGAAAGGGAGCCCAATTAACTTTATCTTGTATATCTGAGCTCCAGCTGGGGAGTCGAGTTCACTGGGGGTTATAATAATAATAACGCATGTGCAAACATTTTGACTACTGCATAGACGGAAACATCAGAGAAGGAATATTGTGATGTGGAGAAGGTTTAGTCCATCAGCTCCCATTCAGCACAATTCTTTGGAAGATGCTTAAGGCCAGGCATACACTTAACCACTTTTATGATAGGAAAACTAAGCACTTCCCATAAACATCAAAAGACTTGGCTAATCCAGCTGTCCTACTGCTTTTCTGACATCAGCAGGCCTATGCTCATCTACATCAACCCAAGAGCTAACTGGCCATGATTCATTCCTCTACACCAGCACAAAGGAGGAACACTGCAAAAAGAAAACATTCAGCTTCTGTGCTAGAGAACTGGTCAACAACAACCCCCATGATGAAGTTAAGGGAAAGAACAGCAAATACTTGGCTAATTCCATAAATGAGTTACCTGGAATGGACACACTACATGAAGATGAATGAAACTTGGCTTCAGCTACCTCCTTTGCGACAGCAGGGTCACACGTCTTCACACAAGGCTCAGTCATCTGCCATCCACCACAGCCAGAAACACATGCTTGCAGGTGGAACAATATTTCTATGTAAAACAGAACAGGCTGTGACTCTTCCATCTGGCTAGAGAAGTGGCTTCAGATGTGATGAGAGCCTGAACAAACTGCACATAGCCTCAAGAGGACAGAAGGGACTGTTAACTGCATCTTCCAGTACTAAAGCAAAGGGTCATCAAATGAAGCTTGTGGGAACAAAATTCATAACAAATCAAAAGGAGGTCTAAATTGTTTGTGTATGAAGAGCCATCTGGAGAACTGTTTAGCAAAGGATGCTGGGACTACAAAATATTTGCAAGGGTTCAAGGTGAAAATTACACAAGTACCTAGAAGAGAGAGATCTGCTGGGGGCTAACAACTAGACATACCACAAGGTTCAGGAAATCCATGGGTTGAAAGGTACTAGGGGACTGGGAGAGGATTGGAAAGGAAGTATCATACATGCTTAAATCTTCTCCAAGCATCCACTGACAGCTGTCACTGGAAATAGGATGCTGGGTTTGCTGAACTTCTGGTCTGCAGAAGTACAGTGGCTTTTATTCCGTTGGTATTTCTGTTGATCATTACTTAATTTATCTTTAAATATGAAAATACAGAGACAGAAAGCTGAAAACTGGAGGAAGATAATAGGTGGTGAACAACACCCAATAAAAAGAAGCAGAGGACATTAACATTTAATATGGAGCCATTACAGGTAAGTAATTTAATTGAAAAGATGGTGAGGGTCCCAGAAGTAATTTTAATGTGTTCTATGCACTGCTGAGGTTAACAGGAATTGCAAATATTCACATAGGACTGTTGGCCCCAAGCCTATTTTAATCACAGAGTTAGCACCAAGTCCACAGCAATCAGAATTTAGGTCTTTGGTCATCAGGGCTGCTGCAGAGAAGCTTGGGAGCTACTGAATCTACAACTCTAGGAGAGGCATTAATGTAAGATTTATCACATTTTCATGCACTCCAAATCAGCCACTCTCCTTTAAAAGTCCTGTTCCACAAAAAGAACTCCTCCCCTCTGAGTTAAACCAGCTATGGGGAAACAGATGCAATGGGACTGTTCTGAGAAAGGTGCTCTGGGATAAACATCTCTGGGCCAAACAGATGATTTATATGGCCCGCAAAACTTCAGAGTCAGTTTAGAAGCTTTGTTTTCAGACAGACAGTCTTTGGATCATGCGTGTGAAAACACAGCATAATATCTAACTGACCGGTAAATTCATCCCTGCTGTAAATCTTAGGAGCAAGGATTATTTTCCACCCTGCTACAGACATAACTTTATGAGCAGAAAACAAATCTGACAGAGGTTCACTTGCCAACTGATCTTCAGAAGTTCCATTTCTTTGATTAAACACATTTCTTTCGGCAGGGTTCAGTAAATGCGTGAACAGAACATCTGACAAGTTGTTGGCAGTGCATTTATTTCTACAACACTCTGTAAATCATCTTGTCGAGGCCGCCTCTACCCTCTCATTTTCTTGTCTCTATTACTGTTCCTCATAGCAGGTCTGTGCCCTTCTCGGGCACTCAGACAATTGGTGGCTGCTCACAGACCTTCAGTTGATGCCCTTTACTGCCACGTGAGGTGTGCAATGATTGCTCAGAAACACACTGCCTGTTGTGTCATATTGCTTAAATAATTTTAGGTGCTCAGCAAGGAACTTTCAAGGAGTACCTGTGACATCTAGATACCTCATAAAGTATTGACACTGCTAGAAAGGAGGACGGGAGGGGAGTAGAGGTGAAGTAAATCTCTAAACTAAAAGCTGCCTGAGGAAGTCAATCAAGGGTGCGGATGAAGTTTTCTAGGGAGTCACTTTTCACTGTCACCTGAATTTCCTGAGAGGAAGATATACCTTTAATGAAAAATGCCACACTGTCATCGCGATCTGACTTAGAAACAAATAACACAGCAAATTAAGCAAGACAGCTTAAATGTGAAAAAGTGCCCTCTGGCCCTGAAATTCCAGGTTTATTTCCAGCAGGAAGAAGTAAAACCCACAGGAAAGGAGGGAAAATTTGTCCTTTAAGGTTACATGGACAATAGGATCTACAGAGCAATGTATATCAGCTGCTCGTGGTGTAAGAAGAGGAATTATGACTTGACAGCCCCATTCAAAATCAAGGAAGAGCAAAACCCTAACACGCTGGTTTGTACAAAGCTTGGCACATGGCACAGTAGCAGAGACCTGAAGGAAGATGCTTAAAAGGCTCTTGACGTATTAGAGAAACAGAGAAATAAATGGGGCAAGATTAAACAAGGACAGGTATGAAGTGACATGGGACCATTTGCCTGCTCAAACACAGGAATTGTGTGGCCAAACAGCAGCTCTCCAGAAAAACGTTTAGGGGCTACTCGATCGGAGTCAACGCAGCTCTGCCCTCAAGAAAAATGAAAACAATGCTGGAGTGGATAAACAGGGTACACAGCCTGCAAAACACACAGAGTAACTCCCCGCTCTCTCGGGGTCAGTAAGGCTTCAAATGAGCACTGTATACATTTCAAGAAAGAAGCAGAGCTAGTGAGGAGAAACCCAGAGAGCAACAAAAACGATCAGTCTGGAAGACAAAACCTACAAGGAAAAGTTAAAATAATGAGATTTGTTTAGTGTAATGAAGATAGAAGCAAAAGAAAAAAGAAAAAAACTCCCATTCTTACAGCGCACATCCATGGCACAGTGGAAGAGAAGCATTTCTTCTTGTCCAGAGTGGCTGCAACTGAGCAGCAGCGGGATAAAGCTTCTGAGAGGCTCAAGACTCTTTATAAGGAGTAAGGACTAAAGCAAATACCACGAAGCACCCAAAAGAAGTGCCACGAGGAGGTAAGGAAACCCCCATCACCAACAGCCCTTCAGAATGGGTTGGGCAAACATGACACAAGAATCATCCACCTTACCTGGACTGCCGTAGCGCCCCACATAGGAGTGACACCTTCCAGCCCAATTGTAATGGATTCTGTGTTCCATGACATTAGAGGGAAATCCCTTGGGAGCAAGGGGAGGGGATTTGCTGCTTTCTCCCCAACATAATTCACACCTCCCTCTCTGCTACGTCATCCTCAGCTTCACACTCAGGAAACCTTTTGGGTTGGGAAAGATCACTAACAGCCACTGACCATTGTTTTCCCAAGTACAGAGCACACACACACATTTTAGTCCTCAATGTTTCGTGCATCCTGGGGCTGCACCCCATTTGCTATCCTCTATATCATCAATAGGATTCCAAGGCCTTCAATGTTCAAGAAGTGGCAGAGTAGTTAAGGACTGATCTAGCTTTGTGCTAACACGGCTTCACAGGCACGCCCGAGAATCTGCCTTGTGCTGCACCACTCTTCACCCCCCCGCTCCCTCCTTTGGAGGTAGCAAGGGCATCGCCCCCATCCCTGCGCTGGGCTGCTCACAAACACCTCGCTGGTTATAAGCTTTCCTCTTCAGAGCTGAGGCAGATTCGCTGTTAAAAAGGATCTCTGCTGCCCTCTCCCACCAATTAGTCCACTGAATGCGACGGAGTGGGGAGAGAAGCCAGCACTTCAGGGAGAGGAGCGAGGCGTTAACAACGCTGGAGAGACATCAGGCACTCAAACGGAGATGGCTAGAGAGGACTGACCAGAAACCCAGGGCTTATGGGCTTTATCCTTGGCAGAGAACCAAACTTGAACTGAAAACAAACTCAGATCAGGACTTCCTCTATTCTACTGGTCTGAATCTTGGTTAAAGTCCTACTGAACTCAGGCTGGAGCAGAGCCAGCTTCAGTCACGCTTAGACCCAACCCCAAAAAAAGGAATAAGAGCGATTACTGGTTTTCTTTCCTGATGATTTGATCAGTCATGTGGAAGGCGAATGCTAGAGCTGGTCCTAGAACTAGGATCTCAGCTGGAAAACAGAGAAGACAGGAAAATGATGATTAACATCACCCAATTTAAAGGAAAAAAAAAAAATCAAAATAGTGACGATCACAGCCTAGTACGACACTGTTGCTGGTAAATAATTCAAATGACACGACTGTGCCTGAGCTGTAAGTTCGGACCCTTACTGTAGCACTCAGCATTATCAGGAGTAACAAACACTCACAAGAAGGAACTTTTTCTTTCAACCTATTTCCTTCACTGTCAATTTTGCAGGAGTGACAGAAGAATCATTGTCTGCACACGAGAGCAAATATTAGGACTAGTCCATCCAAAGCCCATGAGGACTTGTTCAGCATGAGGCGACTGGGCAATAGAACATCAATAAATGCAAGATAACATGGTTATGACAAACTCACAACATGCCCATGTCTGGAGTTCTGCAGGTAGTTCTGATCGCCCCACCTGGAAGATTAAAATCCGAGGAGTAGAATTTCAACTAAATTGAGGAAGGCACTGCAAAAGGATGCTATGAAGACAACAGAGTGGGTTGGGAGAAAGAAAAACGATCAGATTCTTCAAGATTAATGTGTTAGTGGTTATTCAACATGACAGTCCAAATGTAAGCTACGAGGTCAAATTGTCCATCACACTGAGTTTCTCAGCACTGCAGAGAATGCATAGGTGAAAAATCATGAGTGCCCAGTTTGTTTGCCCTTCTGCAGGGAGTACCCTAACATCTCCTCAATTTTCCCAGCCGCAGCATCTAGCATTTGGGGATAATCAAAGTCCCGACTGCTCCATATACATCATCATCTGCTGGTTGCGCTATGGGCTGAGACAATAGGCAACACTGTGGCTCCACAGGGAATTGTTTGATGGCAATCTCTAGCTGTTTCAGTGAGCAGCACAACGTGGACTGAACAGACCAGAGATTTCAGATCCAGTAATGTAACTAACCCACCTTTGTTCTTTCTGTCACTAGCTCCAAGCACAAAACACCAGTTGGACTCAGCCGCTGGTTTTAATTTAAAGCATATACAGATTTTGCTGAATATCATCAGGCGGGACTTTGAAAGAGAGGCCAAAAAACCACCTTCTATTAGTCACACTTTAAAAGTTATTTGTTTCTCTTGGAATAGGGCTGTAACACCATCAGCTCCAGCGTCTAAACAACTCTGATGGCCTAGGGCAGGTTACACGCCAAACCTCAAGAAAGCACAGTAACTCCTAGAGCTACCGAGTCCTTCTAACTTTGTATGTGACTAAACATGATCTACTACCACAGATCGCATACCACAATGCATGAGGTAGCTTAGGACATGCAGTCCGACAGTGCTTTAGCCTAAAGAGCATCCAAAAAATACCCAAGGGTCTCAGGACAGCCTCAAGAACACCTCGGGGCTAGCTGAACAGCAGCCATTGCAATGCAGAAAGTACGACAGCAAAGTCTGACTGAAAAAAACAAACCAATAAAAAAGTGATTGATATTCCCTTTGGCATGGAATAGCTAAGGACGTTCTGATCCAGTACCTTGAGTAAATTCAGAGTAGCCTTGGTCAATGGTGCAAGGTCAATACCTCCTCGCCGCCTCCTTTCCTCCTGCCTCGCAGAAGCCAGGCGCAGTTGTTGCAGAGCCAGCTTCATGCCACCCGAGGACTTCCCTGAAAAGGAGGTACAGGCAAAGTCACGTCTGCGGCAGTCTTTTATCCCTGACACGCTTCAGCCTCAAGTTTGAGCTTGGCTTGGGGCTGGAAGGCAGAAGGACACAATCATCTCAGTTAGGAAGATCTAACATACCCGGCAAGAAAGAATAACTCTGCAGTCCAGCCTTCAAAACACATTTTTCAAGGGAGGAGAAGGAAAACAGTCATGAATCAGTAGGAGAAATACGACTTTAAAGCCCTAACAAAGGGGAACAGATGGGAGCAGAGCAAAGTCTTCACAAACTTGAACTGGAATAGCTGCCTCTTAATAAAAGCTCTCCAAATATGAAAGATCCTCAGACAGCTGCAATTAAATTCTCCTATTAATCCCAACTATATTTTAAAGGCAGTTGAGCCAGGCCACTAATCGTACTATCGAGAGACTGAAAACCACACCAGCACGACAGGGATGGTGAAACAGGAACGCAAAGAGCCAAAATACAAACTTAAAACCCAGGGCAGTGATGGGGCTGGTTTTTCAGCCTCCGTCTACACAGAATTAAGATCCTCTGGTAGGTTTTATCTCAGTGCTGGAGGGTGTTCGGACTTCAGTGTTTCTGACTCACCCTGATTTCTGACAAGCTCACAGGAATGAAGACAGGGAAAATATCACCACTTCTGTATTATGGAAACCTCGCAATTAATAATTGAGAATCTTTTTATCTCTCCCTCTCCCTTTTTCTTTCAGAACTAGAGTGCTCTCTTCAGCTTGTTAAGCTTAGTTCACTCCCACTGATAATTCACTAGAGATCATAATTTATGGACAATTGAAGCTGCAGAAACATCTCTTAGAAGGAATAGAGCAGATCCATAGCAACAATTCTTCAGGGGAATATTAATCCCCAGCTTTATGTAGTGCTAAGTGTACAATAGTAATCAGAACTTGAGTAGAAGCTGCTAATCATTGAGGGAAAAGGCTGTATAAAGAATTCATAATGGAATTAGCCTGCGGCAAACAAAGAAAGACAAAATTAAATCAGCCATCAAATTGCACCAAGGAATTTTAATTTACAGGTTAATGTAGGATTATGTAACTAATCACAGCTAACATTTTCAATGAACAACCAATAAAATTCTGCCTTTTTTTTTTTTTACCCCTGCTAATGGTATTCCAATAACACACTTTTATCACCGTATAATGTGTTAAGAATGATTTTCAAAAATCCTAAAAAAAAAACTTCCAAAAAGCGTTAGGACTGAGCAATCAATGCAAAATGCTGGCTTTAAGTTAATTAGCATAAATATACATCTAGATGATCGACTGCTTGGTTCAAGCCAATACAATAAAGTTCCTTTGAGTCTGCATAGGACAGATTTACATAACCAAATGTGCATAACTGTCGCTTGAAAATATATGCATGACTTCCAAAGAGAGAGACACAGCAATACGAAAAGCCTCCAAATTAAATAAGTCAGACAACTTCTGAGTACTAAAGTGCATCAGCTAATTCTAAATAAAACCCTTATTATAGATTTTTTTATATCAATACAGCACAGATATCCCATGACATACGCACAAAGGATTGCTCTAACAGAGTTTGCACTGCTTATAATATGAACGTCATAAAAAAGAATAAGGTTTCTGGGATAAAAAGTTGATTTGCTTCCCCTGGAGAGAAAAAAGAGAGACCTTGTATTTGACCCTGTTATACTTTGATATTGGCCAATGCAAGGAGATTTAAAAAAGGCAGAAAAGAAAGAGAAAGGAAAACCTCGCTGTTCTAAAAAGGCATTCAAAGACCACTGGTAGTTAACGTATGCAAATACATAGAAAAGACTCACGTAACTCTTTGCACATTTTTAAAGGGAAACTCCAAAATTATACCGTATGCTTCAAAACACATCAGCTTAATCAAAAAGATCTTTTTTGCAACATATGGCAGCATGAAAATTTTTATAAATGGAGTAAAAAGCACTTTCATAAGCTTTACCTCACTTAAGAGGAATGCTGGGAAGAAAGGCAACGGCATTCTTCCTGCATATGTTTTTCTTGCTCTGAACAATGTGGGAAAACCTCATTTTACTTTAATCTAACAGTTCATTTTATAGAAGCAGCAACATTCTGCCCATTTATTAGCACAGAAGGTTTGGGGTTGAGGGTTGCTTTTTTTTTTTCCTCCTCCCTTTTATAAAGTCTAAATTTAAGATGCACACTTCCAAAAAATGTTATGGTGTCAATTGCACTACCCTTCAGCAATCCTATAATAACTTTATTCAACCATTTCTAATTATAATTATATTTTCAATTCCTTTTAGCTATAGAAACTCTTTATCAATCAGAGCACAAGACAGAAAATTACTTTATTACAGCTACAGCTCGTTAGTCTGAGTGCTCTTAATGAAGCAGCCTCATAATCAGATGAAAATCATGCTGAAGAAAACTTGCATCATTAGTCTGGGCCTTAATTACCAAGAAATATAGTCACTAACAATGATACTCCATTTCATGATACGGTGCATGCACCTTCTACAGTACTTGCAATTAATAATTCCGCAGACTGCTACAGAATCTTTCTATTTATTCATAACAATGGAGGGGAAAAAATTCTAAATTTAATTGAGCGGCTCCGAATGCACTCTCTCACTCTCTCCTGCTCAGATTAAAATGTCAAAAGGCTAATATTCTATCTTACAATAATTCATCATTTTAATTACGTATTTTATGTATGTGAAATGTCCTCTTTTTTTTTCTCCTCTCGATCATTTAGGATGACATTTTGGGGGGACATGCACATGGGGGAAAAAACCCCTCCATGTATGTAGGTGGCCCACGCCACACAGAGCAGCAATGCACAGAAGAAAAAAGCATTTATTTTCATTGCCAGTGAAGGAGATCCACGTTGGATAAGCTTCAGACATCAGCGCAAGACATTCATTTAAATTAACGATGGCCTTCACCCAGCACAGTTATCTGTAAGGATGGGAAGATTCTGGAGCAAGGAATAGGTTGATCCCTAAAATCCTTTATGAATATGATCCATCATAGGGTTAGTGATTTCTGTACACAAGCCTCATCTAATCCACTGCATTTTCTGTACGCTTTCATGCTGAATGTGCTCCTCTTAACTCTCCAGTGAGCTTCCTGCACACAAAAGCATCAGGAAATGCAGTTTGTGAGAGTCCTCTTCGTCCGGCTAATGAACCCGCTAAAAGATTAGCCCATGATCCTGAGCACCCAACACCTGGAGGATATTTCACTCTCCTTCGCAGCACAGGAAAATGATTCCACAGATGTCAGTGGGACCGTTCACAACTCGCAGCGGTGCCCCCGAGATCTGTACCTGCTCCAGCTCTCTCCCTGTTGTGCCTCCTCGTCACTGACCCCAGACGGGCTCCCAGAGGTGATAACAAACGGTTATCCAGCGGCTTCACCAGCGCAGCAAGGGGGTACTGCCGCTCCGCCGGCTGCAAAGCTGCGCATCGTCAGCTGCCGATTCCACTCGACATCAAAATAGTTTGACATCAAAACACTCGACACCGTGATTTCTGCAAACTGCCCAGCCTTGGCTGCTCAGCTGCTGCGTAAATCACGTTCCGGCAGAAAGGTACGGCTCTAGAGCTGTTACCGAGCCTGTGATTAATCTCAAGGGCATAAGCTAAACAACTCCCTTGTACCATTGCATTTTCAGCGCTCACGCGGTGCCGTGCTTTCATGCGAGCGCTTCAAACAATAACTAGCCATTAGACAGGCTAGATGGACTTGCTGAAAGGATGTTCAGCACACACAGCTTCCCGACACTGCGCTCCACAAGGCATCCTCACTGCTGCCTCTGCTCAATGAGCTGCTGCGTCTTCCCATCATCTTTGGCAAATCATTTCCACCTTTTAAAGCCCTTTACGTCCTCTCCTGAAACAGAAAAACAGCAGCTCCCTTCTCTGTGTTGCTTCCCGTATGTGGCACAGTTGAGGGCTACTCAGCAAGGGAAGGAAGAAAGGAAATCAGCCTCAAGTTCTAAAAAACAAATCCGTAAGTAGCTACAATGAATGAATAAATAAATAAATTTTAAAGGCTTTCTGCCCGGTCTCTCCTTTCCAGCCACTCTTATTTTCCTCTCCCTCTGCCACGCCTCAGGGGGTTTTTTTTGAGGGGGGAGAACATTTTTTTTTTTTTTTTACATAGTTGCCTCAAGAATCTGTATCTGGCAGCAGCAGCCGATGGATACAGGAGACTGACAAGATGGACTGTTGTGGCAATTTCTATGCTCCTACTACATTCCTAAGCTAAGATTTTTGGCACTGGATACAGCAAAAAGAAAAGAGCGTATTTAGAAACATGACAACTGGAAAAAATATTCTTAAACTTTACAGTGCCTTCTAAAGTTGCAGAATAAAATTAATTTACAGTATGGCTATAGCTGGCCAAGCCCCCCGAGCTGACTAACCCAAACGGGATAAAAACCTGGCTCTGAAGGGGATTCCGAGGGTTTGGCTCTGCCCAACAAGCACGCTTATGAACTGACTGTACAACTCCCTGGCAAGGGAGCCGCATCACGCCGACCGCCCCTCGCATCGCGGGAGCGACACGCTCGCTGTTCGGGCGGGGAGAGCCTTCTCCCGGCACCACGTTAGGATGCTCTGCGGGCTGGGCCGTGAATCAGCGCTGGCAGCCGCCGCCGCCGGCCGCCTGCCAGCCTTCCCAGCCCAGCGCTGGTAGCGCGGGGAGACGCGCACGGAACGGGAGCGACGGCTTCCCGGTCCCAGACTGGTTCCCGCGCGAACCCGCTGCGCCCAGCACCCGGCCCCACGAACGCACAGCACCGCGCGGGCCCGCGGGGCGCTCCCGCGCGCGGTGCCGGGCAGCCGCGGCCCCGCGGCCAGCTCCGCGGTCACAACGCGGCGCTGCGGCTCTGGCGCTGCGGCTCTGGCGCTGCACAGGGCACGGCGCCGCGGGCGGAAAGGGCTCTTTGCGCCTAAAACACCGATTGAGTTATTCCCCTCTGCCTTTTTTTTTTATTGTGGCACGCCGATGAGGAAGGGTGCACAGGGGGAGGAGGGACGGTGTCCTCGGCTGGGCCTCCAGCTGCAGGGCAGGGGGCAGCCCACGGGCACCGCCCTGCGACCCCTGCGTGTTCCCCCCGACCGCGGGCCGGCCGTGACTGCCCCGCCGTGCCTGGGCGCTCGGCGCCCTCTGCCGGCCGGCCGCCCGCCGCAGGCGGCCGGGAGCCGGTGGCGCGGGTTCGAGCCCCGCTCCCGCTGCCCGCGGAGGGAGGCGGCCCCGCGGGCCCCGCGCCCCACAGGGCTCTGCCGTCACGTAGCCGGCCCTCGGTAGTGCTCAGTGCAAGCTTCATCAACCCTTCCATTATAGTTACAAAGGAACAGATCTCGACGCCGTCACTCCACAAGGCATCAAGAGACTGGAACAAGCAGTAATTTCCACCTGCCAACAGCAATCCCTGAACTAACAACCAGAAATCACCTCGGTGGGCGCAGGCGGCTGGGTGTCCCCAGCCTAGCTCCCCTGGCGGGAGGGGCATCGCGGCTGGAGCATGGAAACCCCCCAGCCGGTCCCGGGGTGCCGTGCCCAGCACGGGGAGGCGAGAGCCCTGGTGGCTCAGGGCAGTGGCCGCGGTCACAGCCACCAGCGATTGCGCCCACCTTCACCGCAGCCACAAGCCTTAAACCAGGAGGACGACACGGGTTCACAACTCCTCTCTGTGCCAGCATGTTACCTGCCCACATGTTTCCACAGTCCAGCCTTAGTTCCACGGCCCTCAACAACATTTTGGCGGTGAGATCAGTCTGGCTGTCACTGCTTCGCGTTTCGTCTTCTTCACTCCTGTTCCACATGACAGTTGTATTTGCGTACGCCTCCTCTTCTGCCCCCGGAAGGATCTGTCCCAATCTGCCTTCAAGCAGAAAAACAGGATTAGCCTGACAAAGCCCTGGGTTTGGTAGAAATGGCACAGCTGTAGTTTCCCCAAACGCACCCAAACCCAACCCGTAGGTATGAGCCGCTCGTCTGAGCTGCCACCTGACTGTTCCAAACGAGCACCACACTGCCCACGCTGCCCACGCCGCGCACCCTCCTCAGCTGTGCTCCGTGCCAGCGGCCAGGAGAGCAACTCCAGCAAAAAGCAAGGAAGCTCCAGACATGGAGGCAGCAGGCTGCTGCAGCAGTGCGAAAGACGATTTTTCCTCAAGTAAAGACACACCAAGTCTCCTGGTTCCCTGTGCCTCTCGCTGAAATTGCCTGCTATAAAATCCAGGTGGAATGTAAAACGCAGTTTTAAAAAAAAGGCTAAACCAAGACAAACAGGATTTCCTGACTTTTCCTGGAGTAACCGGGTCAATACTGGGTTGGGCTGCACACAGGGACCTTGTTAAGCAGAGATCACACAATGAGCAGCATGGTCCACCTGGATGGTGAGCAATGGGCAGCTGAGCTAGGAGACCACACAATGGTGCCATTTTCCTTGGCGAAGAGGATGCACAGGAGACATCGTACAGAAACCGGAGCACAGCTCCACTATGCAATAGCTTTCAGACACTGTTAAAGAGCCAACCCACTTCCACAACCGATTACCTCTAACAAAAGTGTAAAAGCACACCCAGATTGAGATGACCGTGCTTCCCACACAAAGAGCACTCTCATCCCCATCCTGGTTCTGCACCTTGAACTCGAGGCATCCCTGCCCGCTGTAACGCTGCAGGAGCAACCCCAAGACCAGGGCAGGTGAAGGACAGGCCCAGAGGGGTCCCTAGGTCTGCCCAGACCTGGGTGAAATGCCTTCTCAGGGCAGAGGGCACGGCTGCTCTGCTCTGCCTCCTCTCAACTGCGGCCACGGTCACTTGGCCATCAGTGTTAACAGGGTCACAACAGAGAGGTGCAAAAGCCAGTTTGCCTACACTGATCCCCAGCATGTCTGTTGCAAGACAGTCAAATCTCTCCCATTCTCCAGCCTGCAAAAGGCATTGCGCTGAGGTGTTGCCACCTGGCCAGCAAGACCATCCATCACCCACCAGACACACAGCTTTTCCTCCTACACCACCATTCCCCAACGTCCTGCACACAGGCAAGACTAAACATTTTCCCCACATACCCCATGGGGTTTTTTGTTTGGGTGTTTTTTTTTTTTTTGGTGGTGGGCTTTCTTTGTTCATATTTTTTACAAAGCCAGTGGGCACAGGATGAGGCAAGCCCGTATAAGCGTGCGGCAATACTGCCACGAGCTCCCGCCAGCCCAAGTGGCATGTTGCCTGCAGACACTAATGAAATACCCGGGGCTTCCACTCAACTGCACAAAATGCCCTTGAAATTGCCGGGTTGGGAGGAAAGGTGCAGTGCAGCAGGCAGCAAACAAGCAGACAGCAAAACCCTTGAAGACCAGCCACAAGCCATGACCCGGTCTGTTCCTACTCCCGTGCCTGCGATCCAGTGGGACCACCTCACACCCTCCCAGCAGCCCAGGGTGGAGTTAGATACTGCAAGTTCATCAGCAATTCCTTCACAAGCATCTGCAGAACTACCCCCAACCTGTACCTTCAAAGCACTTTCAAGAGTCTTGCCATCCCAGAACAGTCAGGAGCAGTTTTTTGTTGCTGCTGAACGATGGGGGTTTCCCCCTTGTTGTACAATGACGTGGTTTATAGTATTTGCTCAACAAGATCGCTGCCTTTCCATTGAAGAGTCTGTTTTAAATATCAACACAGGTAGGCATTTAAAGAGTTATTTAAAATGTCACCAGTCACAGAAAGTTTAATTATTGCAAACATCTTTCAAAAAATTCCACCGTGGGTTTCTTGAGCCAAGTGATTTATTTCGGATGTAATTTCTGTTTAATTAATAGGGGATTTAGCTCTGACCTGGAGGGTGTGAGAACCAGCAGAGGAGCTGTAGCTGAGTTAGGTTAACATTAAACCTGCCCGTGCCTGCTGGAGGCTGAGAAAAAGAGGAAAAAAAATCAGGCTGGCACTTACTCAGCTGCTGCTACCCAGCGTATTCTCATGTCGATCGCAATGGAAAAATTGTAAAGGCAAACAGAACTAGGGGGAAAAAATTAATCACCAGAATATGAACGTTGTGCTTTGTTATTTATTTTAACTATGTCTATAATTTGCTATGGAGTCTAATTACACCTCATTTCAGCCGAGATAAGATCTGGGCCATGCTTTGTTATTTGTATATTTTCAGAGAGCAGTTTCTCAATTGTCTGACCTGAATTTCCTTACACCTTGAGAACAATTGGAATCAAACACTAAAAAGCTATTTGGGAAAAAGAGATAAAAAAGCACCTAGTTTTAGCAAAAAATTACAAACATGGAAGATGCCTAATCTATGCTTCTCAAAACACCAGGTTACATCAGAACCAGTTTTAATATCCTGTAAAAACCTCTTAGTATGACGCACATACAGCTGTCTAATATTGCTGCTCAAAATGCCCCCACATTAAATAAGATTCTATGCTGTAAAATTTTGCAAGGCGATAAAACAAAAAAAATAGAATAAATACAAACCATCTGCATTTTTTAACAAGCCATTTGGAAAAGGATTTTTTTATATTTAGACTTGTTTTGAGGTGTTCTCTTTTTTGAAAATGTCCCAGTTACAGTATATTGGGGTTTCAGGAGAAAGATTAAAAGAGCTGACACACAAATAAACACACTTGCACACCCAGAGCAATTTCCAGAACTATGAGAGCATTTGGTTCTTCAAGGATACTACAGCTGGCTTTTAGTCACATAAAAAGGGTTAGTGTGTGCAATCGGCAGCTCTGGAAAATGGATTCATGCACACTAAAATGCATTAAAGCGACATTAAGATTTTGGCAACCACCACCATAAGCCAGGAAACCGAGCTTCAGGCTGAACTTGCATCCTTAACTCCTTCCACAGCGCTCGCTGAAAGGGTTGGTCGTGTTTTGCAGGAGCAGAAAGCCCCATCCTGGGGCTTCCAAAGAGAACAACCAGGGGAAGCAAAAAGAGATGAATCATGATTTTTTGGTATGACCCAGCTCCCGTGGCACTCTCTATTCTAACAGAATCATAAGACCTCATGTCAGAGGTCTGTTCAGCCTAGCATCTCCACCTAAAAAGGTTTTCACTTAACTTCCCTGTATTATTTCCACTGTTTTGCACTCCTACCTCTGGCACAGGACTCTAAGTGCCTTCCGAGCGCTTGTTTCCAGCGAGCCTCCCAATGTTGGTGAGACAGTGATGATACAGCACTGCCCCCAGCACTTATGCAAACGCAAACGAGTTTAAAGGTTCCCAAAACCATGAAGAGCTTTGTGTGCCCTTGCACCACTGCCCAGCACCTCTGGTCTCCCCTCCCAGCCCGGAGCTGCGCTATAACCCCCCAAGGCTGATCTCCATCTCTGGGGGACCGGCATTTCTCTTTCTGAATTCACTTCAGTGCGGCACTCCCAGAAGCCACGTGAATTTGCCGCCTTCTGAACCCCAGCCCTAGAAGAACTAGTGGTTTGGCTCTTCTTGCCTCCTCTTCGCTTCCTCTCTACAAACCCTTCCCAAGACTTAAAATGGGGGTTTCCCCCACTAACAAGGGGATGGTGGTGTGGCACAGGAGGAAAAGGGCATTTTGTGCCAAACAGAACGGGCAATGGGGCTGTGACCCCTGTACTTCCTTTGCCATTCCTTCTCCCAGTGAAGCAACAACTGCCAGGAACCGTTACTGGAACCACTACCATGTAAGAGAAAGTTACTTTAAAAGAAATTAAGCACCATATTAGAACTACAGGCAGTTTCAAGCCTATTAATAAACATCTGAGAGGCCATTTGTTTAATTTTAAATCATTCATTCTATTAATAAGCAAATACACTATTGACCAGATACCAAATGTAATTCTTCTCCCTGAAAACAGCCACCAAGAAAGTTAAGTTCATCATCATTAACAAAAAAGGAGCCTTTATTGGACTTTCCTTTCCTATTTCATCATTTAATTACCTGATGCTAACATCCGATCAATGAGATCAAAGTTTGAACAGGGCAGGGATTTTTCAAAGATGCGTCCCGGACAGAAAACTCTCCATTTACAAGCTCACCGCTTTGCCTTTTGGAGGACCTAATTGCATTCCTGTACCAATCAACGTCCAGCTAACAGAGATCTCTACTCTCTTTGCTGTATGATACGTAATTCCAATCCCCTATGCCCTCCCCAGTGTGTTTCCTCACA
The DNA here is from genome assembly GCA_009769605.1 of Bucorvus abyssinicus. Lineage (NCBI taxonomy): Eukaryota > Metazoa > Chordata > Aves > Bucerotiformes > Bucorvidae > Bucorvus > Bucorvus abyssinicus. The sequence continues at coordinate 722,170 of CM020024.1, read as the reverse complement.
GCCTCTCTGGTAGCATCAGCACAGTTCCCTCTCTGCCATGTGGAATCCCAGATCTTCCGACAGCGAAACATTCCAGTTCCCCAGGCCAGGAGGGGTGCAGGCATACAAACATGATGTTGATATAGTGTTACTGTAAGCACTTAACCAGAGCGCCCCGCTGAATCAAGCCCAAGACATCGATGGCTTAAAGCATGTCTGAATGTGTCAGAACAAACATATATACCCATACCAACACCAGATGTTCATGTGGATTTAGGGAGTTCCTCAACAAAAGTTATACAAGCCCCTTGGCTATTACCAATTTCAGCAAGATTTGCACAGGACTCAGGAAATCCGGAGGGAAGGTGACCAGAAAGAGAATGCACAAGAGCTCATCCAGCTGAGCCATCAGTCTTGCCGCCAGTGATGTGTCACCGGTCTCCTTTCAGTACCCATCTCAACAGCTCTCAGCTCTAAGCACTCACACCATCCCTGGCACAGGATACACAGCAGAGGCAAGACGAGACAGGAGAGACAAACAGAACTCGAGAAATGTAGGCCAAGACCCCGACAGGCAGAACACAACGCACCAACCTGCAAAATATTGTGCCTTTCCCTTCCAGTGCTGATACTGAAAGTCCACCAGGCGACATAAAAATACATCCAGTCATTGAGACCCTGTCAAGATGGGACTGGAAGTTTTAGGAAACAGGATAGATTTCTTCATACCATAAGCCCCTGCACCTTGAAGTACTCCAGCTTCTCACTTGTTTCGTGGGTTTTTTTTCTTTGCTTTAAGGAAACCTCTCACTGCTCAACTGTTGCCTGAAAATACAACCTGAGGAATTTCAGGATTCAGAGAGAAATTAAAGAAATAATAAAACCCTAAACTTTCACATTTATTTTTACCTTTCATTTTTTAAGCTAACTGTGGGAGAGGAAGAATTCCTTGCTATCTCTGGAATGAGAAGGTTCTGCCAGAAGAAAAAAGTGACACAGCTGGCACCTCACCCCCAATACATCAGGTGGAGCAGTCATCTCTAAGTGACTCCCTTTTCTTCCCCTTCCTATGTAACTTGCCCTATTTCATTTTCTTCTTTCCAGGGACAGTGAGTTTGGGTTTTCTTCCCTGAAAAAATAAAACACTAGAAATAAGGAGAGGAACGTCACATCTCATTTGTACCTACTTCTTCTCACAGTCTTCATTCACTCAACCAAGGAGAAAGGAAGCTATGGTGAAGCTGTATTTCAGGAAGTGAGGAAGCATTCAGAGGGAAAAACATCATCTTTCCTGGACTACTTGGTTCCCAATAAGAATGTGTTCCAAAGAAAGCAGCTGCCCAGGGAGTTGGAGCTGTCCAAACGGAAGAGATATTGAAACAGGGAGATGGCAAGACTTTTTCAGCAAGGAAGCAGTTACCCTTCCAAAGAACCATTTTCCAGGCATTCCCTAGTTTCCTATTTTCAGTATGAAATTTCCCCAGAACCAATGGTATTGCAGTACCACAGTGTCAGAATAAAAACTCTAGACAAGCAACTCTACAAGAAAAAAAGTTAAAGGGATAAAAGTCTAAGGAGAAATGTAAAAACTGCTTTGGGGGAGAATGTTTTCCCCTCTGGGTTTTCTATTTCCTCTCAACAACTACTGGAGAAGCCAGAAGCTTCTACATTAGGAAACAACTTCGTCCCCTTTTTTTTTTTTTTTCAGATCTACAGGCACACATAGAAAGCATGTTCCAAATTACAAGCAAAATTAGAGCAGTTCAGGAAAAAAGATTTTAAAAGTCATTGGGGCATGAAGCAGGCTTGGAGGTGTGTAACTTCAGATGGGAATCACTGAACTGGACAAGGCAGGACCCATTCCAAGTGGAGGACCGAGATAAGAAGAATGTTTCTTTCAAAGCGGTGTTGGCATTTAAGCACAAACACACAAAAAGAAACCCAACAACAAAACATCAGTTACAGGATTTGACCTCAGGGTTCAGCACAGAACCATTCAGCAAAAGTCAGTGATCCCCAACGCAGAAAAACAAAACCAAAAGAAGTTCTGTCGTTGCCTAGAGTTTCAGCAAAACCCCAGACCTCCTCTTCGCTCACAAGCATACGGACACACACATCCATGCCCTCACTCTGGCTACTCCAGCAACACTCTTCATAATCCCATCCTGCGGATGCTTCAGACACCATCCTGGTAGCCTTGGCTCACAACACGCTGAATACGGACTGAGTGAAGATCCATGGGTCAAAGCCCATGGAGGGACTCCACTTGGGCTTGCATCAGATGGCCCATCTCTGAATATCCACCACCCAGCAGCGATCTTCCTGAGCACACTGGGCTGATTTTCTCTTACAGGCTGAAGTGTTTACACGCCCAGCTCTACATGTATTTTACATTGGGACACAAGAAAAGCCCACGCCTGCATCCATCAATAGCAATACCTCAAGAATATGGGAGCTGATTTTTTCCTTGCTGTCCAAAAATCTCAATTCTATAAAGCGCACTGCGTGGCAGTTAAGAGTCTGTAATGCTCAGGTCACAGCTGCAGTGCAGACTTCTGTGGCCCAGCTCCGGTGCAGCACCGTTCCAGCAGGGCTGCTTATATTCCACTGGTCATGACACAGTCACCCAAATTCTCAGATTCAGGCACTGCTTAGGGGCAAGCGGGGAAGGTGGTGTCCACTGCAGAACAGAGCAGGAAAAGGCTTTGCAGAATATCCTGAAATCTGTGGATGGACTGATGCACAGGCCAGAGCAAAAAGCACTTCAGGCCTTCCGCCCTCCTTGGCCAGGTGCAGCAGGTGAAGGAAAGCTGCTCCTCCACCTTTTCTTAGCCCAGCATCAGCTCCAGTAACATGTTATTCCTCTCACTTTTCCTTTCTTCTCTACATCTTCTGCTGGCATTTTTCTCCGTGCTACAGGGAATGTTGATGAGGCAATAGTTGGTGTGACTCTAGCAAGGCAGACTTTCAGGTAACTTCTCCTGACCTCAGTATCCAAGTTGTTCCCTTCATCGCAGGATACAGATCTAGGTGCCCATATATCAGCAGGTATTTTGGTAGTCACTGGAAAAGTCTGAGGGGGAGGAACATTTCACAGGAGCCCCGATTTCTCTGTCTCTTACCCTTTCTCAGTTACTCGCAATCATTATCTTTGCTCTAAGGGTGCACACGTCTAATGGGTAGCCAAGACTGCAGCAGAAAAAACAAAAGGTAAATTTCAGTAAAAGCATTATTACAAAAGCTAGTCAAGCATTGTAAGTGGAACTGCCATATTATTATTGAGAAAAGGTGTAGTGCCCATGCAAACTACGTATTTGATTAGGATCTGAACTCTTTGCTGAACCACGAATCTGAAATAATTTAGGTGATACATATAAATTTAATTTCTTTGTTCAGCATTCCATATCTGAAACGATGCACTGCAAATGTGCAGCTCTCACTGAAGTCTGCAAAATGAGTCTTCTTATAACTCACCTATACTGTGTGGAAATAATCTGAAATAATCTTAAAGGAAAAGGAATAAACCTATTTTAAAAACAGCTGAGTCCTTTAGATCGCATATCATAACCAATTTATGGAGATAAATGGAATTCAATATTAAAGAAATACTGGGTTTTTTCCCCTCCTGTGGAAAATTTAAATGCAGAAAAAGGAAAGAAAAGGAAAGAAGGAAAAAAAGGAGAAAGAAGCGGCAAGAAAACACAAGAGCAACACTTGGTTATTGTTTCTATTGCAGTCCCTGCCAGAAGCGCTGCACCTTGTTTTCCCCTGCCCAAGCTAGGGAAGGTGAGCTGATGGTGGAAATGACTCGTTCAGTCTCTATAATGGAGCTATACCAGCTATTGGACATCTTTATTTCTCATTCATTAAATGAATCCAGTGTCTACTGCTATGATAGTGATCAACAGAGACAGACGAGGAAATAAAAAAGGGGGAAAGAGCGAGAAGGGGAATACAAATGAATATTATAGACTACTGTATGGGCCCTATTACTAAAAATGAATACAAAATACTTTAAAAAAATACATTAAGCAGGTATTGGCTTACAATGAGTTCAATATTGTGATTCATTTAACTCCAGGGACAATAAATCTTGATATTGACTGAAAACATAAGTCAATATGCGTACTGTTGTGTGCATTCCATTATAAAAACAAGGCGGCGGGGGGGGGGGGGGTAAGTGCAATGGACACTTTTACAAGAAAATTAGTTTTGCCAAAAGATTTTTATTCTGCCTTTTAAATTTGCCATCGCAGACCATTGTAGCTGAATGCTTGGTCCTCACCTTAAGGTTACAAAGTGGGGTGAGGCTGGTGACCAACTCATCCCAGTCACATTGCAAAGCTCCATATCACAACGTGCGGCCTTCGGGGACCAGAAAAGGTGACAGTGACCTTTAAATGGCTAATCTCCGTAAGGGTCTGGCCTATTCCTGACTTCTTCAGGGATACTTCCATGAGCAGAAGTCAAATATAACCCAAGTTTTCATACTAATACGGAAGAAAGGAGTCAGAGTATCTCTGTCTAGGTACCTTCAGCTTTAATTTGTGCTGAGCTGTAGGATTCCTCCACCCCACCTCTAGAAAGCGAGCAGTAGACACTGAAGCTTGGTAGGGCTCATGCTGAATCTCATCTATCTCTGCTCATATGGATGCTAGTTGAGAGCTTTGTCCCTAATTTCATCTGAAAAAGTCATGCAAGGAATGAACAACTAACTCAGAAAAAAACATCCACAGTTCCACAAATGATGGTGGCATCTTCACAGGGACCAGCGACAGTAGCACTAACAAGCATTAGACCATCTGCCTGGTTCTGCCTGGGACAGCAGTTCTCGAGCCAGAGGATGAAGCCTAATTTATTAAAAAATGAAAGCCCTCACATTTTTTAAAACATCAGTTAAAAACAGAGACTGTATATGTCTAATGCCCAGGTTCCCAGAGCAGCTCAGGTCCCACCCTGGACTCTGCGAACACAGCCTGACACTGGCAGGAACTCAAACTGGGAACCAGACAGGACAACCAAGAGGACCTCATGGCCCTTGTAGCTTTGGAAGGTCATAAAAAAAAGCTCAATTTTTGCAGAAACATTTTTATATCAGCAGGCTGGTTGACCTGACACACTGTCCTACTGGACAACCCTCGACTACTGCTAACTGCAGACACGAGGCTTGCCTGCCTGCACTGTCTAAGCACGGTTATTGTTCTTGCTTGCTACAAGGTCTCCCAACACATCTCTCAAAGACTGGCTGGACCACGTGCCACAGGGAACCTGCATGAAGCTGCAGTCTGTCTCATTAGCACCCAACCTCATGAAACACTGCATTCACTTACAAACCGACCTATACCACGACCACTGACTCTGCAGAGTGGGCACCTCCTACAAATCATTGCTTTAAAAAGCCCTTCTCTTGTAAAAGCACCCTGTTTAACTGAAAAAAGTTGTGCTATTACCAGTGAAATGCTTCAATCATCAAATTAAGTTTGCCATGAGCTAGAGGAACAGCGTGTGACATCCCAGGCAATTCCACAGCCCCAAGTTACTGATCTGTGAAGTCACTCAAGGTGAGAAGCAAAACTTACTGACTCAGTACGTGACCAGCTTGAGCCAGCCAGCAACTGGGGATGATTCCCTTTTTGACCTCATATCCAGAGGTGCTGAAACTTCACCATCACCAGTGAAGTCTGCTGGAAAAGTGGAGAGCAACACGCAGATGAGGAAAAAAGCTCCTGTCCACCTGTGGAATTGCAAAAGAAAAATAAAAGGATCCCTACTCAAGCATGCATGAGTTGTAGGGCAGGAAACACACTTACCCCTCTGTGTATGTGTGCATGTACTCATACAGATACACCTACCTGCACGTGACAGTACTTCAGCACATAATCGACCCCAGGGAGAAGGGAACACGAGAAGAGACACCTGTAGCCACTGTTTTCTGCATAGAAGTAGTGCAGCAGCACTCAAAGTCATAGTAGATAGGAGAAGACTTCTCACAAGAGAAACAATGTCCTGGACAACACTTGCTGTCACAGAGTCAGGACTTCACCCACACTCTTCTGCAGACCAACATCATCCTCTTCAACCACCTTTCATCCACACTAGCTCAGGGAAGGGCAGCAACAATCAATACCCACATGCTGGGCTGTAACAGCATGTGGAGAGCACTCCTGAGTTAATGGATCTCAGAGGGAAGCCACTTGCACGCACAAAGCACAGCGCTTACAGAAACAGGGACCATGAACAAGTAAGAGAAAAATGCCTGCAGTTGTTTCAGAAATTACATACCCAGGCAGGCTCAGAGGCAGTTCACTGAGGCCAGGTACCACAAGCCATCTGGCTTCATCTTTCCACTTGAACATCAAGAGGAGAGTGGCACTCCCAGCCCTCTCTCCTCTGGGGATGCGTTTAGTAACGCCTGCCTCCCTCCTAGTCCAACAAGTGCTTAAAGAAAAGCAAAAGGGCACAGAGGCAATGACCTAATGAGGTTTCTGGCTTTAAGTGGCATCCTTCTTGATACACAACACCGATCTGTCCCTATGGTGCTCGTGATGAAGACGGTGCACAACGATCAGGCCAGAAGCAAAAGCAGAGGGAAGGACATTTCACTAATTTCAATGGAAATGACAGCACTCTCTCATCCTACCAACCCAGTTTAATGAGCTTTCCCTCAACAGAGGGAGACAATTTCCCTGTGACAACTGTCCTCATTGGGAAGCACTAGTCAGAGCCTTGACTAAGGTTCATTTCAAGCCTTCAGTCTTGCTATAAGCAATTTTTCACTCCAACAAGGCTAGATTCAGATTGGGGTTATGCTACTGCTCACATGTTCCTCACTGGCATGTCAGCAGTTTACAAACACGCTACTACACCCAGAGCCTCCACTGAACCCCGCCCCGAGATGAAAATCAGCACGTGCCTGTGTTTGTGTCTGTACGGATACTAACTGTGGCTCTTCGCAAACAAACCCTGTGCCCTCTCATGCTGAGAGTCAAGAGCCTGGTGTCTTGCATACAAGGTGAATTCCAGGTGAAAAAAACTTCAGCTTCCCTGGGCAGTGGCCGGCTGCCGTTTTGCAGCTGGCTGTGAATTACGGTAGACTGGGACTGCAACTCCACCGCGATGACACATCCACGTGTTGCACAGGCAGCCAACGTATGGGCAGCAGCTCTCGTAATTGGATTGTGGACCCTGTAGCACCTGCTCACAGCTGGTAAGGAGGCTGGGATCCCAGCTTAGCTGCACCCCAGCCCAACAACGACACTGGGATGTGGCGGATGAAGGTAGCCACATCCAGCTTAAAGGCAAACTTTACCGGTTTTAACCAGTGGTAGGTCAGAGAAAGGTGGCCACTCCCCTTCACTTAAGAAAAAAGCAAGCCCTAAAATTGAACAAAGATATAACATGACACTGCTTTCCAAATTAAAACCACTAGAATTTGTTCCCATGGAAAAACTTCAAAAGTCTTTATTCTTGTCCTGAGTAAGAAGAAATTTCTTTTTTTTGTCTTTAAAAGGCACTAATCCTTGTGGTCCAAAAGGCTCACAGTGACCCTCAGATATCCTCTCCCCAAGCCCAGGTCCCCTCTGCAGTGAGGTAAGAGGCAGAGCACCAGCACCTGCAGCCAGCCTCTCCACTGGCTTTGAAGTCACTCTTGTTAGGTGCCAAGAGCAGGTCAGTTATGGGAACACTCACTGTGCTGCCCAGGTGTAAATCCACTTCTGCACCCACACCTCCCCTCCCACAGTCATATCGCTAGCTGCTGCCATGCAGCAAGGTTACAGCAAGAGCAGGCAACCATGAGAAGCCAGAGGTGAGTTGAGAGCCTGCAGGCAGAGCCCCAGCTATCAACAGATTACTTACAGGGACAAACACGCACCTTCGTTCACACCCGCATCCAGGCTGGGAGCTCAATTCCTCTCCCCGGTGAGGCCTCCCAGCTCAGATCTCCAGCTCACACCACACTGCTCCTTCTTCCCTCCCTCGGGGCTCCCCGTGAAGCCAGCCACCAGCACCCCGGCGCAAAGCAAAGCATTCACCCCCCACACTGGGAAAGGTTTGGGACTGTCCATGTACTTCACAGCTCAGCATAAAACACTCTGTTTTTCTCTCTCTCTTTTCTGAAAGATTCCTCCAGAGATAGACAAGGAGGAAGCATTTTTTGGCTCCAAGAAAAAATGAAAATTACAACCCTATCTACATAGCAAAGGATACTTTACCCATGGGTGCAGCACAAGAAGGCTGAAAGAAATGTAAGCTAACACAAAAATTATGAGCAGCTTTGGATGTCGGTAGGTCTCTGGTGTGGGAGCAGGATGCAATTCTTTCTTATTTCTTCCTCCTTTCTATTTCTCAGATGCAGATAGATATTCAGATCATATAGTGGGCAAAGCAGATAAATAAAGTTTTCAAGATTTCCAGAGGCATACAGCTCTGTGGTAGAGAGTTTTATCACACAGGCAATGATGAAGAATAAGTCCTGCAGAACGAGCAAGAACAGGAAGACTAAATTAACTCAGTGCTATGATAACAAATTTAACGACTTCAGTTAGGTACACAGGTCAGTGCCACTTCTTGGGCAATGTCTTTACAGGCCTATCAGGTCAATGATGGGAAGTGGCACCTGGTTCTGAAATACTGCTCTTTGACAGTCAGATAAGAGCACCAGAAAATCACTCGTACATGTAAGCCAGCTCTTCTCCAGCCCTCAGTTACTCTCTGCCAGTTGTTTAGTCTTCCATAAAGAACACATAAGTCTTCCCTGCATTCAAACATTTTATCACACTGCTGTATAAAAGTCCATGGATATTAAAACAGAGGAGTACCGTACATTTCTGCTACAGCCCCAAATTCAATTATAATCCTTCAACACCCCAGGGAAAAGTTACAAGTGGAAACACTGTGTGCTCAAAATAAAAAAAAAAAGAAATTATCACATTTGTCACCTGTAAGTTTATTTCTAAAGTCCTTCCTCAGGAAAGCAGGCACAAATAATTTGCAGTCACGCTGTGGCTTTTGTTTGCAATGCCTTCGCTTCGCTGCCAACTGCAGTTAACCTTTAGTTTAAGTTTTCTGGCTTACAGGGATACCAAAAGATGCCCTTCTCCACCTAGACATTGCCAGTGTTAGGCTCATCCCTAAACAAGGGAAGAGATGCAAACGCAGTGATATTGTTCCCCATACCAGTTACCAGCATCTGCATTTAAGTAAAAAAAAGAAGAAAAAAGGACTTCTTGTGCTCCGACCCCCTCCCCATTTTATTTTTTCCTTATTTTTTTGCCCAGATACCGTTAAAGAGTTTTACTTAGAGCAAACATGGGACTCGCCACTTGATGATTAATTTGCATGTTGATAGGCAGTCAGTGTAGCAGCTTTCAGATTAGGGACATTCCGCTGCACACTAAAAGGCACAAAGAACAAAAAGTGAATTTCAATCTTGCCCTTCTTTTCCAGTCAGTGCATTCCCAGCCCATGTCTATTGATGAGCAGTTGGAACAATACCAAAATGCAGTGTAAGATCAATCCCGCTGTTTACTTCGCTGAGCTGAAGGAACAAAGGACAGAAGAAAGGACTTAAACCCAGCTATAGTAAAAGAGTGAGGAAGAAGGATGAAAAATGTGCCTGATGGGCAGTAGTACAGAGTAAACTCATTTAGAAAATAGGCAGCTCCAGCTGAGATAAAACCAATGGTGATTTGTATTTTGTACTGTATCTTCAGGGGATAAAAGCACTTCTATCAGATACTGTTGGAGGCAAACTTGAAACACTGCAGTAAAATGCTATGTTCCCTACTAGGGAGAGAATAAAAATTCCCATAATTGCCAGGGAGTGTTAAATATCTGATTGTGCATGCCTTTTTCCTCCCACGGTGAGGTAACTCAGCCCGGTCCTCTTTTTAACTTCACAGGACCTGCCTAATAGAATATTCAGCTGGATGCTTTTGTACCAAATGCAGCATGACACCATGTTTTACTTTGATAAATACTGATAATTGTAATTTGGGAGATTATTAGCCTTTAAGCCTTTTTTTTTTTTTTTTTTTTTCCAAAGCTCTAAGGATGCAACTTCATTCCCTGAACAGGCAGGAGGAGGTGAAGAGAGAGGAAAAAGTTCTTGTTCAAATGCAAATATCTTAACAAACTGTAACTAATAGGAGGGAGTGTTTTATTTTCTCCTTCCTTTTGCTAAACAAAAATCATCCTAAATCAAAAATCTATTTACTTTTACTGAGAAGCAAGAATATTTGACACAATGAACTATCACCATCTCAGGCAAGGACAGCACAGCACAGAGTAACAGAGATGGCAAAAATGAACAGCAGGAGAATTGATGGTATCCTTGTTGACATTCAAGTACAGTGGAATTTGGCTGTTTACCGATCACCCTTTACAGGGTCTGTTCACCTATTGGGTTCAAAAAATTACTTTCCGGAGGCTATTGCTGAAAGCAATGTGTTGGCTCCTCGCTTACACTGATCAATGTACATTCTTCCAGTAACAATAAAATTTGAAGTCATTTATTTGATTTTTCTATAACGCTACAAAAGAATCTCCAACTGTCACCAAGCAGCAGATAAACAATGTTCCCGTTTGCAGGAGTGAGCACTTAGAGACAATTACAAATTGACCTGCCTAGACACCAGCACACTGGAGAGTGAACATTGTCTTTGCAAATAGAAGGCTGGTGTGTGTGTGTGTGTATATATATAGTTGGTTTGGGAAGGTTATTGTTTAAGGGACTCAGAGGTAGCGATTGAAGACAGTAGGTAGAAAAGTCTGAGAGACTTGCACAAACCACACATTTCAGAAAAGCCTCCATAGTACATCCAAATGCAGCCGTGCCAGCACCACAGGAAGGATAAAAAGACTAAAATTAGGTACAAAAATCCCTACTGCTGACTCAACAGCTGAGATTTCTGTGGGTTGATGAACATCCAAAACATTTTCTCCCTTTCACCTCACTTTCCAACCCCGCTGTTTACTCCCAAGTGACCTGACGTGTCTCTTTTGTCCCAGGATACAATAGCTAAGAAACTTGGGTCCTGACTCTGCAACTCTCTTCTTTCAGTCTTTTTCAGGAGGAGACGTCAAGCCACCGCTGATTAAAAGCGAGCATATTAGAATGAGAAAGGACGTACACTGTCTTGTGTTAACATAGCTTCTACCAGCCTGTTTCTGTGCCTGAAATTTAGATCTTCCTTTTTACTGAAGTATTACACCCAGAGGTGCTCACCTGCAGTCCCACAGCATGCCAGAAAATTGTCCAGCTTCCACCTTGCCCTGGGGAGAGAGAATAGCGCTGGGTATGGACCAGTTCCCAGAAGGAGGAAGCGGGATTTGTCTATTTATGGTCACTTTCTCTGACTGTAGAGGTATTTCTGTTCAGTTCTGTGTGCGAACTCTCTCTCCTTACATAACAAATAGCACAGTCAGATAAATTGCCGTTAATTTTAACTGCCTTCAGAACATTCATACAAGCACACCCATCTGCATTTGGGAAGAGTCCTCTATTTTTATCCATAAGCATAAACAATTGGTACACTGATGGATCTTAAATTTTTAACTACGTTCCTCCAAGCTCGAGCGCTCATGTTGCTTCAGAGACAACACGAGCCAGTTTATAAACCTCTAGAAATGTGCAGGCTCTGATAAAGGTTCACAGCTGAAATAACCTTATGACAGTGGTACAGATACAATACCATCCGTCCAAAACAAGGCAGCATTATTCTAAGCAATTCTATGTCCATAAATAGTGCAAGATTACAGTGCCTATAAATTGCAGTCATCTTTACTTCTAGATACAATTACATTTACAACAGATAAACATTCAAAGCTTTGAAATCTTAAGTCCCTGGTGTCATTTTCTAGATGCAAAACCATACTCCATGTGCCCGTAATACACATTCCTCTCAAGAATATAATTCACAGGGAGTCTCGTGAGAAAGAGTCTCCCTCCTTCTAGGGGTTTGGAGGATTTTTTCAGTCATTGGCCCTCTGATGACTGAATTATCTTGTATTGCTGACAGTTACCTTGAATTTCTACAGTGCTACAATTAAAAAACAACCCAGCCACATACCTTTCCCTTTTAATTAAATAGTATCAGCAGATGATGCTCAGGTCTGGAAGGCTGTGCATGCCCACACCTCCCCACTCCTTTAAGATGAAAGTTCTGTTCACCTTCCAGGGGCAGCCTGCTCACATCCATAGCAGGACCAGCAGGGCAGCTCCCTGAAGCCTCTCAACTCAGAGGGTACAACACAAAGTCTGATTTTCAGAAGCTGCCACACATGGCAGGTTCCCCCGACATCTCATCTGGATTCCTTGGCTTGAGGAAGTTGAGGTTTTTTGATTTTGAAAGAAATTGTCCTTTTGCAATGTGAGGTGAAGGGCAGGAAAGGGACCTGTACACACTTTACCCTTGCCACTAAAGGAGAGAACAGCCTTAAAAGGATTGGGTGTAGCAAAGGGAAGCCGGTCATGATACAAGAGCATGCAGATCCACCAGCCAGTGCTGATGGGGAACGTGTTCAGCACACCTGGGACAAGCCCTCTGCCCCCCACCCAAGTTCATGCCGAACAGGCACAAGTAATATTTGACCTAGAGGTTGTAAAAGGGGAGAGCAGCAAGCAAAACACACAGAGGAACATTCCTTCAGCCTCCCCAAAGAGTTTTTGAAATCTCACACTATTAATTCCTTAATTACTAATTACTAACATCCTAATTTCTTGAATCCCACAAGCAAGGCCTTTTTATGTAGCTAACACATTTTTAGAGAGTATCCAAAATTTCACAGACCTTGCCAATTCACAGACATATAGTTGGTTCCCTGAACAATTTCCTGGAACAAAAAAAAAGGCAGGCAGCCAAGCAGTCTTTGAAATTGCACTAATGTCTTTATAGTTTCCTCCTCTTCCTCAATTCATCCCCTTTTTAAATTAATCATAAACATGAGAATGCAAAGACAGACCATAGACTAAAGTCTCTTTTCAAGGCTGGGCATGCTGGTATCCTTATTTTAAAAGGGGGCAAAAGCTCCCAAAGATTTACAGAGATCTTAAGGTCCCAGACATGGACTTGCAGTAAGAAATCAGGCACAAAATCCAAGTTAGGTGGCTTATCTTGGCACCTGAACCACCAGCTCAGTTTCTCCCTAAACCAAGTACAGTAAGGGGCAGTTACTGGGGGAAATTCTCCAAGAGCCTCTGCACAGATCTTGCTGATGCCAACAACTGAGTAGGAGAGACCACACACATCCAATTCTTGACCTCTCTCCTCGTGGCTATCAAGCACAAAGCTACCATCCAGATATCTATGGAGATGCACCATGAAACCTCACCTTTCTTGCCCAACTCTTGTCTAGATTTTTCTGGACCTTCCTTTACATTTCAACTGGCTTGGATCAAAGCCTCTTTATTCCTAAAGATTTCCACTGACATTATCCTACCATTGTCCTCCAGAAACAATCCGAGAGTCTTGGAGCGGACACAGCTGGCCTATCTAGAGCATCCTACTCAGAAGCATTTTGCAGGCAACATCTTCTCTAAGCTTCTTAGTGACTCTGGTTCTTCAAGACAGAGTAGTAGACATACACTCAACTGTCTGCTCAGGGTACAATTCTTTGGTTTAAAAGAGGAAGTGTCCAAGGCAAAGAAAGAGGAATGAAGAAGGGGTAAGACTAAGAGCAGTTTCAAACACAAGTTTCTCTAAGCTTCACTACTTGAGCTTTGACAAGAAACCAACTCCACAAGCTCTGCGAATTAATTACAGTAGTTTCCAAAACAGGTTCTGGAGCATGCCAGATGACTGGCAGAACATAAGCTAAGAGGCTAGGAATGGGAACACCAAGTAACAACGGGTCAGAGTGCAAGGCTTGGACCTCTGCTTTTAAGGGGTTTAGCGTGTAAGTGAAATATATAAATAAATGAAAGAAACCTGAAAGTCAGTGCTGACTTTTATCAGGGACCAGGGTCAAGGCTGTGAATGACAGCTCTAAAAGGCTGGACTCCATCAGCACATGAACTGCTGACATCTGCAGGACTTAGATGACAGCAGTAGACCCGAGGCTGATGTATTGCCACAACACAGCTCTGACCTGCACAGACTAGCCCTTCCAAAGCTTTTCTTAGGACCAGTTTCCTTTCCTCAGACAAAATCAAAACTATTCTAGGCTCCAGGCATGGTCCACGAGCCCTCTCCATGCTCCATACCTCAACAAATCACTTGACTGAGCAACAGTGGCTTTCAGAGTTAAAACAAACGCAGTGGGTCAGACCCCTAACAGCTGCTGTTTGAGGTTGCCTGCAGATTCAGGCATCCAGTCCATTTAGGTGACATCCACAGTCTCCTGCAGCTATGAGGCTAGAGGCTTTTTCCATACACACATTTCAACACCACCACCAAATGCTACTCTGATTCCCACTGCTTGATATCCCTTCCCTCGCTTCATCAGCTTTCACAAACTTCTGTTTCATATGCTCCACCCGAATCCAGCCTTTCCCAGAAAGATGGGGAAGAGAACAGAAGGGAGGTGTTAACGGAAGTTCAAAAAGTGACAATCTTCCAAATGGCTAAAGCACCCAAGGGATTCTGCCTCTCCACAACCAGATCTCTGCTATTACCAAGTGTTATCTGACTGATATGAAGTGATTAAACAGAACGTGTCAATGGTGTGTCTGGCTCCGCATGTTCAAGTGTCAAAACCTCTACCCACCCTCCTGAAAATACAAACTTGTCTCTAATTAACACACCTTCCACTCTTCCCAGTAATCGGGTCAAAAGCTAGATAGATTAGAAGGAATTACTTGTCATGTAACAAGAGGTCTAGAGGGCCCAATTCTGTATCTTCCATCCAAGCAAAACCTCATACAGATCGCAAACACAAGGTCACCATCTGAGGATGGCCAGGAGGATCAGTCCAGGCCTCTAAGAGGCAGCAGCAGGGGGAAGTCTGCTCAGATGCAGTCATGCAGGCAGGAGCAATAGGAAGACCAAAATAGTCTCTAGGATATCCTGCACATGTCTCCAGATATTTACAGTTTCCTGTAGAAAAAAGGTGCAAGTGGCTCAAGCACAGGGAAGATTTTAATTTCCCCAATGAATCAAGCATTCCTCCTCAGAAAAGCAGAAAGGGGGTTTCGCCTCAGTGAGCCAATCAGATACATATACTCAATTTGGAAAGTCTCACGTTAAATTTCACCATCTTCAAAAAAATAGGATCCCTGGAAAATTATACATGTGCAGCTATAGCCACAGCAAATTTACACCAAACTTTTCTTCCACCTTGTAATGAGAGCAGCCAGGGCCAAGGGGAGATGATTAGCAAGAGAGGATTTTTTTTTAAGAGAGAGAGGATAAAGCAAGGAGCATGGAAAAAATGGATGCCTGAGATCTTCCCCTTTTGTACTTGGGGTCACTAGCTTAATTTTCTCTAACATTTGAGTTGTTTTTAATTTCCAGGAAGTCTGCTCAGATACCTTGAAACTTCGCCAAATTATCATTAAGCCAATATTTTATCTCCTCATAAAAATGCTACAGTCTCCCCCCTGCACCATACATACTGCAGGAATAGATCTTAAATCAGGGAGGATGGGAATTTGTTTTTAAAATGACTTCATGATTTTATCCATCTCAGAAAGAAGGAATAGCTTTAAGGGGGGGGATCACTCTAGTGCTGCCCTTCCCAAACATAATAATTATTTTCCTATGGCTCTGTTTGAGACATCACCGCTGCACATCAACATTACGATTGCTCTTCACTTTGCACAGCTGACCACAAATGAAGTTTCACAAGAAAAATGGCTATTAAACTTTCACGTGCGAGGCACTTATGGACATGGGATCTGCATAGAAGCTTCACCTATTCATCATTAGTCGTGGTCTCCCAAAGTCCTGTAGGGAGGAAGCAAGAAAACTAACAGCAGAGCAAAGTACAAACACTCCTTTGTGAATCATAACAACGTGAGGGAGATAAGGGACGCTCAGACAGTTAACAAGTATGAGTCTGGCCCAAAATGGATGTTCAGCAGACCTTCCCTTTATTAAAACACTGCATTTTCACAGCAGACGTTTTTTGCTCCTGTTGTTGCTTCTTTAAAAAAAACCCAACAGTAAATAAGCCCAAATTTGGCCCAGTGGAATAGCTGCACCATTTAGTACACACGGCCACTCGGTCAGATCCCTTGTCATCACCGAAGAGTCTAGTGGAGAGCACAGTTCCAGGTAAATGATGTATAGGAGACGCCGGGAACTCATCTAGCCCATCATTAACCTCATTCCGAGGCAGCCCCAGAGGCACTTCCTTAGCCCCCAGCACAGCCAGCTGTCAATTGTGTCAAACCAGTAACGTATCAGTTAGCAGGGGAGCAATCTAAAGAGCCAGCCATAGATCCAAATGCCTAAAAGATATTCTCAAATGTGGTAATTATGTCCTGCAGCTGCCAAGAACGTCCTCAGAGGGTTCACAGATATTGGTTGTACCAGTGAATCAGAACGGATAGGCACTGTAGCCTCATCAGGAGCGTTAACAACGGACAAGGCTCCCCCAAACTCCGATGGAAAGATTTTTGAACCGTCAGCAACGACTGGCGTGGTAATTGCCAGGCTACCTAGGATCTTCATTGCTTAATACACAATTGGTTTTAAACACAGTGTAGGACATGACATAAGAGATGAGTTTCAGAGAGAGATCCACAGAGATCCCTGAAAATTAGATTCCCTTCACAGTCCCATAAATGGGGTAACTAAGTGTGGATGCAGGTCAGAGAAATCAACATCAGCTTTTGAAAATGCTCACACATTTTTACTGGGGATTGAAGGAACAGCCTGTGTGTAGCCTCCTGTAAAGGGTCTAACGGGATTTACTAACCGGTCTGACATTAGCAGGTGTTTCATGTCCATCTTGCAACAGAAAAAAATGCTCGTGAATGATACTTGGCAGCTAGTAGACAAGGGAGCAAACTTCAGCTTATTTCAGCGATAAGTAGCCGGCTAACAGGACTGATAAGGTCTGGCAATAGTGACAGGACAAGGAACTACTATGTTTGAGCTACTGCCAAGGGCAGAGAGCAGAATAACTAGGGCAGAAGGAGCCACACCACAGAGCAGCCCCAAGAAAACCAAATCCCAAAGTCCACTTCCACTGTCAAAACGCAATTTTGACAACTTCTAAACACAACCGTGCAAAGCTGTCGACTTTGATTATGTTGTCAGTGGGAGACAAAAAAAAAAAAATCTGTAAAATGTGAAAAGGCTGGATTTTACTCATCTAAAAATGTTTTAATTCAACTTTTCATTTTAAGAAATAATTCAAAACAAAATAATCCAAGTTTTCCCAATAAATCTCTTCTCAACTATGTTTTCATTCACACGCAGAACAAAAATTATCATTGCTAAGAATTTTTTAAGTTGCAGCTTCACTTACTATAAACCAAAGAGAAAAATCATCAGACCTGACTGTCCAGAGTCCTCACATTCCTGAGGTCAGAAGAGCCGGTGTGATCACACGTAAACTGTGCCTGTTAAACCAGAAACTAGCTGCAACTTTCCTTATAAAAGCTAACCAGATATAATAGCAGAGAGGGACAGAATGCAGGCAGATCTCGGACATATCACAAAGTATATCCCGAAACACTAGGAAATACGGGAATGTGAAAACTAGAACAACTCTGGAGAACACTCAAATGAAGAGAGAGTCTCTTCTGAGCTTTCTGGAGACAGGGCGCTGGCTAGAACAGTCTCAAAATTAGATGGCCCTAACAGCAGGATGTAATGCTGAAAGGCAGTTGCCATCGATCCCCAAAACTAATAGTCATAAAAGACAGGATGCCTAGAAGGTCAACTACAAGCAATTGAGACAATGTGGAAAACGAAGAGCTTGTCATCTCACATCAGCTAGATCAGGTTTGCTTTCCAACTTCTTTTGGTAGGTCAGCATTTAGTGTTGGTTTAATTCAGAAGAGCCGGAGCAAAGACTTAAAAACACGCATGAAGCATTTCTTGATGACTGACTGCCAACCCTGCAGCATTCTTCAGAACCCAAAGACCAAGACTAGCTTTAACTATGAGAGGCAAAAAACCTCACAGAAAACACCCCACACCCATAACAAACCCCTCACAGGACTTAGGAAAACCAAGTGTGTTCAGCAGGACATTTCTGATGTTCCACCGGATTCTCAAAAACACAGGGCACATTTTAAGTCAATGCTAGAGAACAAAAAGGAGAAAACAACTCAACCTAGCAGCAGTTTCAAACCCGATCTTCTACAGCTTGTCAGTGTGACCATTCCAAATAAGTGAGGAGCAGCACCCACATACAGAGGGGACAGAATCCCCAGCTCTGACCTTTGGAGGAGGCAGGTGGCTGTCCATACACTCTAAGGCATTTCCTCCTGAAAATATTTATTTCCCATACCTTGAGAGAAATTAAGGAGGAAGGATGCTAATCTGGGAAAGGAAGGACAGATTGGGCATGATGACCCCAGGTAGAAGAGACCACTGCTTTCTGGTCCCTTTCCCCTCACTTTTCCATACCCTTTCCCTCCTCTGCAGTCACTAGTGTCCTTTGCTCCAATTTAATCTCAGTTTATCACCATTACAATAGCCAAAGTATCTGCGAACCTCTAGACATTTCCAAAAAGTGAAATGGCACTTCCTCAGGGTCAAATAGCAATATTTAACTGAAATTAAATAATAAAACGACGGTACGCCTGATGGTCAAAACTAGATTTTTCAATAGGCTGGGGTTTTTGCACAACGGAAACAGCTGATAACATTTATCTGTTTAAAAATTCTGGGCACTTGTTAGGTCAAAGAGACCAGCTACTACTCCTGTTACGTTTTTAATTACACACATGTCCAGAAGGTTCCCGTCAATTGACAAGATTTTCTTGTCAATAATATTGGAAAAGACGAGGTAACGTTTTCAAGTTCACCCAGGTGACATTAGGTTTTCAATACCTGGATTCAGAAGTGACTTCAGAGCTTTTGAGCATTAAAAATACCCTAAAACTGAGATTTTTATGTAATATTTTTCCTCTGTTCAGCTTCCATCAGGTTGAGTAGATAAGCAGAACTCTCGAATCCTCTGTAAAGGGAAAGGTTACTTTATTTAAACTCAGAAAATGTCTACCATTCTCACTGTGAAGAGGTCCCTCAGGAAGAACACACATGGCCCTGGCTTTCCATTCCAGAAGATTAAAGCCTTGAAGATGACAACATATTTAAAAACCTCGATTTTAACTATTCCATTGCTGATTCTCTTAGCAGAAATATCCTACTACCATAAGCCTCATGCTTCCTGCTCACACAGGTGGAACATCAGCTGTCCCATCTAACCTTTGGAGAATTCACATTTTCCCACAACAATTGCCAAAAAACTATAGCTGTGTGCTATTGCAAGAAAAAATAACCAGCGCATGTGCTAAGGTGGCACAAAATGGAAAGCTAAATTGAAATAAATAACAGATTCCACTCTTCAGTTGTCTAACCCGAATTAATTTCCAAGGCAGACTTGTTTCCCAGGAAATGAATGTTTTGTGTGATTTCTTACATCCTAATACAGTATTATTAAAGCAATTTTTGCAGTTAGAAAGATTTAAATATTGCAAGTCCTTGGTAGTCCCCAATTTACTTTGGAACCCTCAACTTCATCCAATCTCATCAGAGAAACAAAAAAGGTTACAAGAGATGGATCTTTGTGTCTGAGGTCCACTTGACCCCCAGTCTAGTCTTTGACTAGTGCAAAAGTCACTTGTTCAGCTCAAATCTTTAAGACTAACAAGCCCTGGAGCTCTGCGATTAAGTGTTGTTGACGATAAACAGCTAAGCAGCATGACAAAGGGACAACATCAACCCTTGCACCTCTCAGTAGCCCCTTCTCCAGCGTTTATTACTTATCAAGACTCTCCACATTTCCTAGGTGGTGGTTTCTCCTCAGTCTCCCCCAGCGACATCCAGGAAGCCCACACAGCCTCAGGCTCCCTCGAGGGAGCAGTTGAGCTCTCTGCTAACACAGCAACCAGACAACTGTTGTCTTGTTTACCAGCAGTTTGGTACACGGCTGCCTTGTTTACATGAAGATGATCTATTCTACAAAACTTGAATCCATTTACTTTTACCAAGTACCAGTCTGCAAGTACCAGACATCTCTCCTTGACTCTCTGGAGCGTCTTCACTAGACACTAATCCAAGGCACAAGTTTGGCATCTGCAACTGTTCCCACTCCTCCCTCCTCCAGCAGTCCCTTTGCTGGACTTCTTGATCATGAACAAGAGAAAGAAACCACCAGTTTCTCATAACCTTTCCCGCATTTATTCACCCTGTGATCTGCCAGAAAGTAGTCAGCCAAAAACCATCTCCTTCCCATCCGTGCCTTAGCCATGACATATAACATCGCATATATCACACGTAACTTGGTGATGACCTGTTCTGGCTCTGCAGACAAACAGCCTGCTCACATTCAGCTTCAGCATCTGCTGGGTTGTGTCTCTTTTCAGTGCGCTCTGCACTCCTCCTGGCTGGACTTGCCGGGCTGAGTTTCCCTATTTAGGAAGTGGGGAAAACAGCTCCTAAATAAATAACAGAATAGCAATTAAATTGCTGACAAACACAAATTATCTTTTCAAGTCCGAAAGTGTTTCATAGTTCATCTTCATTCACCAGAAAAGTACTTTGCAACTACGAATGCCATCACCAGCACCGACTACATCCTACTGTGGCTACTGTCCTCTGCTCTGCTGCCCTGCTTGGGCGCAGGGAGACTGTGCCCAGCTTGACAAGGTCCCCAGCCACCCCACGTCACCACCAGTTCCCTGCCAGCAGGTAACAGCCTGTTCATACAGTGTGCCTTCTAAAGCATGTGCTTTGTCGCAAAGGGAGTAATCACATGCTTGAATGCGTGCTTTAGCATTCTACACAATTTGATTTAAAATAAAGAAAAACGTGCCAAGACAGCAAGGACTGCTCCACCAAAGCCACCAGGAAGCCAAGAGAAAACTATTCTTTCACCAACAGCACACACTGAACACACATCTAAAAGACATTTCACAAACAGGTGAAAATGGCCAGTGCACAGCTGTAACACCGCTGGAAATACTTTCACTTACAGGCCTGGCTCCCACAGCAAATACTTAAGATGATAAAATAACTGTCCCAACCCTGAGTAGATTTAGCAGTGGCTGCGCTAAACATTTCTCTTTTCAGTTATAGCTCTCTTTTCCAAAAGCTACTAGAACTCAACATTAGTCTTCCCAAACTGGATCCACCTCTGTTCCCTCACATTATCCCAACTACTGCTTGTGGGAATACATTTTCCAAGAAAAGTCGAACTCCTATCCATCAAACCAGGTTTTGCATCTGGTGCTCTCTACAAAAGCAACGGGCGCTTACTCAAGAACTGGAGTCTTTGAAGTCAGTGAAACCTTCTGCTGCTGCCAGCACCAAACCCGTTTCCAGCCCCAGCTCTGCTGCAGAAGTGGAGCCACGCATCGAGCTGCCACTGCAGCTTCTAGAGAGCCTGGCGCTTCGTAACTTCTCCCAAAGAGATGGGATAATTCCCTTAAACGCTCGCTCAGATGGCGCAAAGCAGCGTCCGCCTTGAGCCTGGAGCCGATGACACCACGTAGGTGAAAGGACACGTGACAGCGGCCACTGCTACTCAGCACTTCGCACAGACAAAAGAGGCCTCGCGGTACGCAGCAGAACGAGAAAGTTTTCTCCCCCCTCTTACCACTGATGTTTATTGATTTGTCCAGTTCACAGGGAGCATCCCTTAATGTCCTGCTTTCATGTTTCTGCTTTGTTGTGTGGGTAGAGAAAAGAATATTGCAAATTGATCTTTCATCCCTGCCATGGTTGGGAACGCGCTCCTGTTTTGTGAGCTCCTCTGGCCCGTCAGCTCCTGCTCCCTTTGCCAGTATACGATCAGCACGGCTCAACACCGACGGCTGAGCTGATGAATTCCCAGCCGTGGCCACTGAGCCCATTGATGCACTCGCTGTTTGATGATCTATGCAAGGGAGGACCACTTCTGATTGCTTGACCCCTGCCCTCAAACCTCCAGCTGCCGGCTCCAGCACCAAGTCAACAGCACACACGTTGTGTTTGTTTTCAGTGAACAGGGAAACCACAGCCATGGATTAACATCCTCAAAACACAAAGGGCCTCATTTTCTGCTCAGCACTGAACTTTTGCAGCTCCCGCAGACGTCGGGTGACTTTGGGGTGCTCAGTACCTCCAAGGACATGCCTGGAATACAAGTTTAAACAAAATATCTTTCACTCCATAGCTGGACACAAATTTATATATCCTATCCATTAATTAAAATCAGGATGGGAAAAGACCCCACCAATTTAACACGTCTTCCTGCTTTCATTATTTAGCTGATTTGGGTTTAGGTGAGCACCAACAGTGTTCAGCCTTCGTTTTTTCAGTGGTGCCAGAGACGTTACTGCTGTTTGTTTCAGATCTAGTTTAGTTCATGCAGTTGGTTAGCTTCCGGGTTTTTTAACCTAGATACATCTGTGTAATTCTGCATATAATTATTATAAGCGAATATTTGCAGGTAAGTATTATAGATCTTATACAATATAGAAACACAATTTAACTGTAACAACTTACTCCGGCAGCCACATCTTCACAGCAGCCTGAAATAAAATGCCTGGTGCAGCAGGGCTGCACCTGTGCATCAAGAAGAAAAAGAGGAAAAAAAAATTATCTGTATTCATGAGTGCAAATTGGGTAAAATTGACTGACTAGCAGTAGTCAGCTACAAACCTGTAATTTGAAACGCTCCTTCTGCTTCCCTTAAATTCCATTGTGACTGCTCATCCTGCAAATGCTTCAGGCAGTGGATCTCTCTGAGGAGGATTTCAGGGTGCTGTTTCAGTGGTCACCAGAGCGACCAGTTTAGTCTACGCTTGTCCTCATGCTACACGGCAGATCAGGAGGCAGGGGAGGGGGGACACATCCCTGTTGTCGTGTCTCACTCAATTCCAGGTGCTGCCTTCAGTTAGAGGTGTGATTTCAGCCCTTTGCAGGTGTTTCTACAGAGGGGAATGGACTCCAAGTGGACCCCCCTTCTCCACAAGTCTAGTCCCTAGAAGTGGATGCTGAGGACTGTGCCGACTCCGCACAGAAGGCCTGAGGAGCTGGGAAATTTCAGAATACATTTCACCTATCAAAGCCCCACAGAAAGCAAACACGGCATGAAGACTTCATGGAGGATTAAAAACCATATTCTTGGCCTATTAACAGCTATTTATTCTTGAGACTTATTATGCTTTACTTTAAATAGTTCTTTCCTTATCCTGAATCTTTTCCTTATTTTTAATGAAAAGCCCAGATGTCCTTGATTTCTTCCTGGACTAACACACAGGCTGTTGTAGCCTTCCCTTGTAAAAGGAAGCGTCTGCTTCTCCTCCTTCAGCTCTCTGCACGCGTTCCTGTCTGAATTCTTCCTTCTTGAACATGGATGGCCAAAACGGTTAAACACGTTTTCACCCATGTTTTACCCACTGCAAAAATTTCACACAGCACATCCCAGGCTTGTGTTAACCCTGGCCATAAATTTGTGATCAGGAGAACGTTTGATACATGTAGGTCTGATTCCACAATTATGTCCAAACGCAGCGTTTCTTGCCTGTGGCAGAAAGGTTTTTTTACTTCTTACACTTGTGACTTAAAATTTAGTGCAACAATATGATCCCATTTCTCTCCAGCCTCAATGACAAGGTTGCCCAGTTCTTTATGATGAGATGTACATCTTCTTTGTATCACTTGCAAGTTTCAAGAGTGATGTGGCAGTTTGAGGAAAAAAACTGCTTGAAAGCTTTTGTTTTGAACTGACCAATTGGACTATTCCCTTCCATGCTACGATTGCACATCTCATTGGTTGAGAAAGTTTCTCGCGAGCGTACTGTGCCTTTAAGAGCTGGGTACCAGAGGCTCTTTGGTGGCTTTTTGGCTTTCTCCGCTCTCCGGACACTTCCGGCTCTGCGCTGCGAGAGGCGCTGCGGACCTTGCAGCTTCGCCCCGGGAAGAGGCTTCCCCAGACTTGCGGCTATGGCTCCCCAGCGCTGCCAGAGCGGAGCGAAGCTGTGTGCCAGGGAAGCCCCCGCCACACCGCCTGGGACAGACTGCTGTGGCCGCTGGAGACGCCGCGCCCTCAGGCTGCTCTTTGCCTGCTGCTGTAACGCTGTACCCTCTCTGCCGCCAGCGCCGCCGCTTCTTGCTTTGCTTCTTTTAATTCGCACGACCAGAATTGGTAGGAACAGCATAGCTCGGGGTTTGCACGTTGGAGCCCGGCGTTTGTAACAGCCGCGGTTTCCCTTTGTTTACTCCACAAAAGCGCACACGTGGCCGGTGCCATTTTCGGACTCCACGTGGTACCGTCTCCCTTTCTCTCTTTTCTCGCGTTTAACCCTCGCCTTTCCATCCTGTACAAACCCTCAGATTTTGCATTGGTTTTTCCCTGCATATTATATATTTTGTTCTAGTTTTAATAAAGTTTGTTTCAGTTTTCCAAACCTTCAGAGGTCTCACAAAATCTTTCTTTTCCTTTTCGTATCTCTGCTTTTTAACCCTTTCTCTCCCGGTCAGGGGAAAAAGGGGTTCAGGGATAGGAAAGGGCACGTCCCCGTGATTGGCTTGCCTCAGCCAACCGGCGACAAGTGAGTTTCAACAGTTTGTGCCCCATAATTTCTGAAGAGAACATTAAACAAGACCAAGACCAAAACTCCATCCCTGAGGACAACTTCTCACAGGCTCCACCCAGCCAGCCAGCTCCCCCTTTCCAGCTGGCCTTTTCAGCCTTCTCTTTGGCCAGGCTACAGTTGTTCTAATCCCCTTTCACTTCACTTGAGGAAATTCCCTTGCAGCCATTACACCATGAGCTTTGATGGAACTTGGAAATATGCCTTCTGCACTTCCTTCTTTAAAATAAAAGTTACCACCCCCAGGTATGAGGTTAGTCTTGTGCAAACGTCAGCAATACTCATAGTTATATATATGTTATATGTATAAGAAGGATACTCTGAAGTCTCACAAGCAATGCCTACAATTGAAGAACTGATTCTGAAGGAATTATCTGTTCTCCACAGCTGCTGGTCTTAGGACAGAAGCAGTGGTCTTAAATTGGACATAAAAAACTTGTAATGGTGTTGGGAATTTGAGAGTGGAGCAGGCTGACTGGGAACCTCATTTTCACATCCCCATACAGCTGAAGACCATCGCTTTGACAGACTCTTGAAAGGCCAAAATTGACTTGATCTCTCGCAACTTTTCCATTTTTTCCCCAAACTTTCTCTTGCCACAGGGCTGATGCCTACACTGAACAATGTTTCCTCCACACACGAGTGCTTTCTTGATTCTCCTCCTATTCTTGTGAACCTTTTAGACATGGCAAGGTGGCCACTTTCTACAAGCTCTCTCTTTGAGAGGTAGGTATAAGATCCAGATGCATTTTGAACCTTCTGGAGTCTTCTTGATATCTACTGCACCTTCTAGTCCTTCAGCTTTCCAGTTCATCTGACTTCTTACGTCTGCAAAAAGCCAAAACACAGAATAAGGACACGCTATGCCAAAATCACTACACTGGCATCAAAACTACAGCCAACCTGTGGCACCTACAAAGCCTCCAGGATGCTTAAAGTCAAGCACACTATCACTTTAACAGATAAGAGACGCAGCCACAAACATGAGCAGAATCCAGGTGTCTGGCTCAGGACTCCTGTTTAGCAGAACTCTTGATTTGAATAATCAGCAGGGTTTTTCATTCCCCATTCCTCCTCTAGTACTCCTGTATGGTAGACTAACTATATGACTTCAGAACTGTAACAGTTATGTCAAATTACTATACAACTGACATTAATCCTATTTACTGGTGTTTTTTAATTAAAACATAATAAATAGGAAATTATATCACTGTCAAAACTTAAAACTACATTGTTTTTTAAAATTCAGTAGATACTTACAATACAGTAATTGTCTTAAATGCAGCTTAATTACATCCTTACAAGAAGACAATTTGAAGAGTGACCTATTTTCTTCTGAGGATTTACATAATACAGCAAGCAATCAAGGATGTCCAGGATACCTGAGGCAAATATTTTAAAGATTAAAGTGATTGAAGAAATAGGTAGTTTTCACAGGGTTTGTTTTAATACCTTGATGGGTTTTAAGCTGCAACCTATTCAGGGTGAATAGCGCTCTATAATGATAACACTTCTGAGAAACAGTGCATTTAAAGCCACGAAAGAAAAGTCAACAAGAAATAGCTAAAGCGTGCAGCAACATTGCACTAAGTCCTGTCTGTGACTCCAAACCAAGGTTTTGAGGACATGGGGAGAATGTTGGGGGAACAAACACCCCAATGCTTTCTCATATCCCCTCAAAAAGGAGTTCCATGACTGTACAGACACAACAGCAGCCCTGACCTAACAATACGCTCCTTTCCATGAACCAGATTCCTCGGCAGTGCTCATAACAAGTCTCTAACTGCTTCCCTGGATGGGGTCCTTATTCCCAAATCACATAACATCCCACCGCCAAAGCCAACAGCAGCCAAAGGCTCATCTCCTCTTTGATTCCTGCACCCCAGTTCAGGAAGGAATTCCTTCACCAGAGCACTTGCACGTGCACTCGATTCCTTTGCCTTGGACAACGCCTTATACTATGCTCAAGCGTACATATTCTGAACAGTTCAGCCCTCAAGTATTTTCTCAGGGATGCTTCTATACCTGTATCAGAACTGGAGATAAACACAGTTTCACCTACACTGATACAGAACCAAAGGCATGGTCATTTCAAATGGTTTAATACAGCAAATACAGGCTCCAAACCTGTATTTAAATTGAACCCAAAACAAAACTAGAAATAAGCACCCCAAACTCTCACAACCTGCAGAAATCAACAGGCAGCCAAGGCAGTATGACCATAACTGTCTGGTACATCACGTGGAATTGCTCATATCTTTCCAAAAAGATCTAGAGTCAGGCAAAATTACATTTAAACACCAGAAGAGCAACATGCATCACTCAAAGAGAATTTACATCCCACATCAGATGAGATTGCTGAGGCAGGTTTACCACAGTTTGGACATAGCAGAGAAGTAACCTCATTTGGCCAAAATCGGGACTCTACAGGGCTCCTGAAAGAAGTAGAATAAAACATGAAGGAACTACTGGGCATCCTTAATGCACT
>CM020024.1:0-90000 GCA_009769605.1 Bucorvus abyssinicus | reverse complement strand
TTGAGGCCAGCAAACTGCCTTCCGCTTCATGGCTGCTCTTCATGTCAAGGTGTGAGCTAAAATCTGGGGAACAGAGTTTCCCTCCCCTCCCCATACGCATTGTCTTCCCACAGTGCCCAAGTTCACTGGGCACCTAAACTGGACTTGGGGGCACACTGACCCCAGAGGAAACTCTTTTGTGCCATTTGACCTGAACAAAGCAAATGGCAGCCACTGTGCTGTGACGAGATGGAGGTCCATCCAAATTCTTCCCCCGCCAGAGTCCTTCAGGGCAGCAGAAAAGCTCAGAGCTGTGTGAGCAGCGGCTACCCAAGCTCCCCAGGAGGGAAGAGAGCTCCCCAGAACATTGAGGGAGGATTTTACCCACCTCTTGTCACCTCAGCAAGGGCAATGACAGGAGTGAGACAGGGAGTGGGGGAGTCTGAACACCTCATGGGTGCAGAAAGAGTAGATTTAGGAGACCCAGAACACTTTCTTCACCAAAACATTTTAATTTTCTGCTCATTTGCATTTCTGGAGTGGAAATCACAGAATCACAGAACCATCCGGTTGGAAGAGACCTTTAAGATCATCGAGTCCAACTGTTCACCCTGCACTGCCAGGGTCCCTACACCGTGTCCCTCAGCATCACATTGACATGTCTGTTAAACACCTCCAGGGATGGAGACTCCACCACCTCCCTGGGCAGCCTGTTCCAAAGCTTCTCAACCCTCTCTGTAAAGAAGTTCTTCCTGATAGCTAACCTAGATCTCCTCTGGCACAACTTAAGGCCATTTCCTCTCGTCCTGTCACTTGTCACATGGGAGAAGAGACTGACCCCCACCTCTCTACAGCCTCCCTTCAGGTAGTTGTAGGGAGCGATAAGGTCTCCCCTCAGCCTCATTTTTTCCAGGCTAAACAACCCCAGCTCCCTCAGCCGCTCCTCGTCAGACTTGCTCACCAGGTCCTTCCTGTCCCTTCTGCAGCCCCGGCGGCTTTCTGCTTCCTGGCAGCCTGGACGGCATGACCCCGTGTCCTCAGGGCGTGTCACGGCCTTTGCCCCTTGGCCACCCGCGAAGGCCCTTGGCACGCTGAGGCTCCTGTGGCCTCCACGCAGCCCAGGGGGCAGGTGTGAGGCTCTCCTCTCCCGCTCGGCGCTAGGGCTGGCTCCCCAGACACTGGCTGCACAGAGCTTGCTCGCCCTTCTGGGAAGTTGTGCGTGCGTGTCCTTGTCCTTGTTGGTGTGAGCGTGCTTGTCCTTGAGGTGCCTTTAGGTGCCCTTAGCAGCGCTGCAGGTTAGGGTGAGCTTGCCAGGAGGGGAAGAGGGGCTCTGTGCAGTAACAGGGGGGTCCCCTGGGAGCGCGCCAGTGGAGGGACAGTCAGAGCTTGCCCCTTCCTTTGTTGAAGGACAGAGCGAAGCCGCGTTGTCGTAGCGCGGGCGAGGCGAGCGGCCTGTAGCCAGGACCTGGCTCTCTCTCTGCCTGCATGGCTGCCTGTCCTGCCGTCGAGGTGCCGTCGGCGTGACAGCCCTGTGCCGAGGGCGTGTGTCATGAGCTGTGGAGCCCGCTGTGCCCAGGAGCAGCCCCAGCTGCCTGTAAGCAGGGCTGGGGCGGCTGCTTTAGGCAGCGCCCAGGAAGGAGCCCTCCCTGTCCCTGCAGAGGGAGCAGGCTGAGGAATGGGTGTGGCGGCGGGCGCAGTGGTGCCCTTGGCGCTGCCTTTGTCTGGGGGGGCCTCCCCGCGCTTGGGGTGGAGGTGCCTGGCTGGGCTCCTGAAGACGTGCTGTTGTGCTGCAGCCAGGCTGGCCAGCCCGTAAGTGGGGCACCAGCCGGAGCCTGGGGCTCCGTGGGGCTTGTTGGGAGTGCCGAGGGGTGGGGGAGCGCCCTGTAAGCAGGGCTGTGGCTGTCCCCAGCACTCGGCGGGCGGTTGGAGGGACCCCCTGTAAGCAGGCGGGTATGTCTGGCCCCGGCCTTTCAGAGGCGCGGGGCCAGGATGGGGGGTGCCGGGCGTGTGCCCCCCCGGTTTTCGGGGCTGGGCCCTGGCCCCCCGGCCTTTGGCCGTGCAGCTCCAGTGCCTGGCTGCTGAGTCTCCTTCCTGTGGCTGCGGGGGAAGGCCGAGCTCTGGGGCTCCCTGGGTGTCGACCCGCCTGTAAGCAGGCTGCGGGTCTGCGAGCCTTTGTGCTCAGCTGGCGGCAGCCTGTGTGCGTGGGGTGACCGCCCCGCTAGCGGGGTGTGGGTCAGGGTGCCCCCGAAGCAGAGAGAAGGAGCCTCCGCGGGCCTTTGGGAGCAGGGCTGCCCTGTAAGTGCGGGCCTGGCCAATGCCCTGGTGTCCCGGGCGCTTTGCAGTGCAGGCGGCGGCTGGAGCACCCTGTAAGCCGGGATGTGCAGCCTCGTTGGCCGCTGCCTGGCGTGCCCAGCTCATTTGCCCAGAGCGCCCGCCTCACAGCCCGGCTCCAGCGCCATCCGGAGCCCTGCCGCGCATCGCTGTGGTGAGACGGGTGGAAGTGGGAGGGTTTTGGGGAGGTGGGGGTTCTGTGGGTGGCTGGGTGTTGCCCTGGGGAGCTCCCTCGGCAGGCGTAGGGGTCCCCGTTTCCTTGCGTGGGGGGAGTTGGCACTTCTCAGGGCTAACCGTGTCCTCCTTGCTTGGCAGCAGCATTGGCGAAGAAAGAAGAGTCGTGGTGGGGAACGGCGAGTCAAGAGTGATCGAGAAGAGGAGAGGCATCGGGCTGGAGAAGGGGGCCCAAGAAAGGCGCTCTGGGCAAAGCAAGGGAGCTCCCTGTGTGCAGCAGGGCACGGTCATGTAAGAGCGTGGCGGGCACCTTTGGGGTGCCCTGGGCGACCTCCCTGTAAGCAGGGCTGTGGTCTTTGCTTTGGCTGTCGTTGGCCTTTGGCCAGCGTTGTCCTCAAAATTGGGTGCCACCCTCTTAGGACTCATTCAGAGGGATAGTTCCTGCCCCAAAAAGCTTAAAAACCTGAGCAAATAGGTTATGATTCTGTAAGTGCACTGCCCTTTAAATAGAGCATGTGGCATGGCCTTCTCTTCATCAGCTTCACTTTTGATATCATTTTCATATTACTCATGTATAAAACTGATTTTCAAAATGACAAGGTGGGGGAAAGAACTCTCTCTTACTAAAAAAGTGAGCTCAAGGAAACAGGAGGTGGGTAAGATCTCACAGATTGACCTCAGACCACTCAACTCCCACTCTAGCGAAAGAATGAGGCAACCCACAGCTCCATCCTGAGCCCCAGAAAGTAGCAGTGCACAATGGAAATACCAGAAGCACCCGTGTGTCCCCACAGCAAGTCACCACCAAAGCCCTTGGAGATGCCATCAAGGGACAGTCAACCCAGGCTGAGCTTCATGAACAGTGGGACAAAGGTGGGAGTGGGGCAGAGTACCCAAAACTTGCCCCACGGGACCCTGGCCCCAAGCGCCTTGACCCTTAACAGGGATCATTATGACCAGAATCCTGTTCGTTCTCCCTCTGCACAGTTCTGTTCTCTCATTTTGTGGTGGTGGTCTTTAACTGCCTGCACAGAGCAGGTGTCCAGAAGAAACCGGCTGTTTTCATGTCAAGGCTTTATGCTTGTTTAGTCAGTAAGGCTTTAAGATCTCTGATAGTCACGCTGGAAAACCTTCCTGAGATCCTGGCACCAGCACTAAAAGCCGTCAAGGGCAGAGAAGAGACGTGAACAAAACAGGACAAATGGGCATCACTTCCGCATCTTTTCCAGGCTTTTTTTTCCTCAGAAAGTAAAACCGTCTGGGGGATCTCTGACCTCACTGGGGTTTTTTCTATCATAAACTTTTTAAAAAAAAAGAGTTAAAGTTTTGTCATTTACAAAGTGACTCGCCGTGTTCAAACTGTCCCTGCCCCGTGGCTGCAGCGCACAGTTCATCGGGTGCACTTCGGCAGGTGGGTATTTTAAAAACAGGCAACTGAACGTTCAGGGGGTTTTGTCCCCAGCATCTGGACTGAGCGCCGCGAAGCGCTGGGTGTGTGTCCCGGTGTTGGACGGTGGCGCGTCTCCCTGGCGGCTCCGGAGCGTCTCTCTCGGGCAGTGCAGCCGGCCAGGCGTCCCTGCCGAGTGTGTGACATAGGGAGCGGGGGGGGAAAGCCCCCCGTTCCAGAGAGAATGGTCCGTTTTGGAGACGGACCGCTGATCAGTCTCCAGGGAGATGAGAGCCGCGTGTCATGTCCCCGAAGCGTGAGGGTGTCAGTCTGGAGCGATGTCGGTGGCAGGAGCGATGTCGGCGTCAATAGATGTTCAGTGCCGGCAGTCGCAGGAGATAGAAGAGGAATTCCCTCTGCCTGAACAGGCGTTATTGGTGAGTGCCAGCAGAGAACGTGCACAGACCACGCCTGCAGTCCCCAGGTGTTGATGTATGTCATTGTAGGTGTCCCCTCCCCAGACCGTGGGCTGGGGGGCACGGGCAGAACCACCGAGCAGCTTTCTCCAGCGCTCGGTGCGGAGGGCTGAGGTGCTGCAGCCACGGGGAGGCTGTTGGGGACAGAGGCAGTGACTGTCACCGCCCGGGCTGCAGCGGGACCAGGGCAGGGGTGGTCAGCCCTGTCCTCCCATCGCTAGTGACCATCGCCGGACGGTCTGAACAGGGCTGAGCTGCCGGTGCCGGCTGAGCCAGCTGCGGGCTGAGCACAGTAGAACCGGGGGGATGCGGTTACTGGGCAGCCGACACCCGGCGCTGCCGCTCGGGAGCGCAGGAGCGTCGTTCCCGCGGTCTCTGCCGCCACCCGGTGTCCAACGCCCGGTGCTGCAGGGACAAATCGGAGTCCCCGCCGGTCCGGCGGCAGGGGCGGGGCCTCCCGCGGCTTGCCGGGAGCTGCAGTCCGGGGCACGGGCTTTCCGGCCGGCCGTGCTGGCTCCCGGAGCACGCCGGGAGCGGTAGTTGCCGCGGAGCGGGCGGCCGGGCAGATGCGCTGCTCCCGGGCGCGTGCGGTGAGGCGGCGTTTCGTGGCGGGTTCCGTGCGGTTTCGTGGGGGTTTCGGCCGCGGAGGAGCCCCGCGCTCCCCGCCGGCGGGGAGCATGGCGGCGCGCAGGGCCGCGGCTCCGGGATGCGGCGGCGGCGGGTGCGGGCTGAGCCTGTGGCTGAGGTGAGTGAGCCCCTTGGGCGGATTATTCCGAGCCCGTTCCGCGCTCTTTCCCGTGTCCCTTTTGGAACGCGCTGACACAGCCCCTGTGCTCCTGGCTCCGGTCTTGCCCCCCACCCCGTGCCCGTGTCTGCCCCCTCCCCGATCCGGGGGCCCGGGGCCAGGCAGGGACCGGGGCAGCTGCGCGAGCGCAGACCCGCGGCGGGGCCGGTGGCTCCGCTCCGGGCCACGGGTCAGCGGCAGCCGCGGGGCGCTGGTGCGGGCCCGCGGGGCCGGGCGCGTTCCGCGGCGGTGGCACGGCGGGGCCGGGCTGGGGAACTGCCGGCAGGAGCCTCCGCGGGCGGGTCCGGATTCTGTTCTGCGGGCGCTGGCGGCGGCAGGAGCGGCGCCGGGCCGTGCAGGGACACCCGTATCCGCCCCGGCTGCTGCTCGCTGGAGCCGGGCCGCCTCTGCCGCTCCCGTCGCGGGTCGGAAAGCGGCGAGGTGGGGCGTGGGGCCGGTGCCCGCCCAGGAGGGGAAGGGCCCCGCGTTCCTGCAGCTGGACCGGGCTGGGCTCCGGGGCGGCTTCGCTCGGCTCCCCGCGCGGGGCGTTGCGGGATGCGGGCCCGGTGGTGCTGTCGCACGAACGGCACGAACCAAGCGCGGTCCCGCCTGTGCTGGTGTCGCCCCGCAGGGGCGCGGGGCAGGGCCCTCCACGGTTCGCCAGAGTCCTTGGCGGTGCTTGCGGGGCCCTGGCAGTGGGGGGCGGGGTGGGAGTGGGGGTGGCTGCCCTCCCGCCACCTCAGCTCCACATTTCCTGTGGGGAGGGGCTGCAGGGGGCGTCCGATAGCGGGCAGGGTGAGCTGTTTTGGGGTCCTGAAACGGAGACCAGGTCAGGTCATTTGTCTTGCTTGTGCGCGGTGTCAGTCTCCCTGTGCTAGGTTTGGAGCTGCTCTGCCCGGTGCTAGAGCGGTGTCAGCCAGGGGAAGAACGGCAGTCCTTGTCCATCGTTAGCGTTGCTGCACCCAGACTGTCCAGTTACAGCCTGTACAGTCCTCCTGGGAGCCTGCAGCCCTCAGCAGCAGGCGAGGGGGTCAAGGGGATGGCCGGCACCATGTGGGAGAGGCTGCTGGAGCGGTGGTTGAGCAGACAGGATCTCCAAGGTGCTGAGACCTGTATGCATACAGCTGGATGTTTTGTTCCTGTGCTTCACACGTCAGGCGACTGTTGGACTCTGGCTGGTGTTCCTGAATGGAAACCAGAGCTCTGGGGTTGTGGAGCTGTTGATCAGCATCCGGGTGACTCGTTCAGTGCTGTTACTGCAGATGCAGAGGGATGAGCTGCCGGCCAAAGGGTGACAGAGGAGGCGAGCGCAGTGCCAGAAGAAGGTGGGCTGGTGTGTGGTGTTGGAGGGGAGAGGTGAGTGGTGGCTGCACGACTGGCTTACGGGTTTTGGGATTTTTTATTTTTGGAGGTGTGAAGCGATGAGGGAAGTGGAATATTGGCCCCGGAGGGGACTCAGGTGAGGTGAGTGATGATGAGTGGGCTGCAGTAGTTGTTCTTTTTCAGGTATCACATTGCTAGTGAAGTTTTAAGCCTCCCTCATTTGTGTTTTGCAGGTGAGACGTGAGACTCAAGCCTCCACGTGGCAACTGTAAAGGGCAGAGGCCGGGCAGGTGAGCGGTGCAGCTGAAGGAGCGGGAGGTGGGGATGGCTGCGGACAGGCTGGGGTCTGGGGCAGCATCTCAGCACATGCCTTTTGCTTTGGCTTTTACAGGTGCCCATAGGCTTGGAGGGACAAAGCCACCCACCGACAAGGGGTCTGAGACGGTGAGGCTCTTGGGGGCTGGGTTGGCATCTCAGAGCAGAGACTCCCAGGGCAGTTCAGTGAAGCGTTTCTTGCTGGTTCCGCAGGCGCTGTGCAGGCCGCCTCTAGAACCGGAGGAGCGTTTGAGGTGACCTGGGGATCACTGAGGAGGAGCCTGGGGCTGGGGATTGCTCACCAGCCCCACAGCGGGCTTTGGCTCCGCAGCCAGCGTGTTCTTTGGGAGCAGCCAGGCAGCGTGTGTGCCTTTGTCAGGAGCTGTGGGAAGGGAGACTGGGGAGGGGGAGAGGAAATCCTTGTGAAGGGGAGGTCATTGTTTCCTGATCTACTTGGCTTTGTTTGTACAGTTAAGATGAAAACAAACGTACAACATATGTCTGCTGGAATTGTTCCCTTGGACAGAAGAACAGAGGAATTGGGAGGAGGAGGAGAGGCTTTCCCCTGGGCCCCACTCTGTCTGTGCTGCTGCGATTTCTTTTTTTGTCCTGCTCCCTCTTTTTCTCTTGTTCTACTGCTCACTTTTTCTTTTTCTCTCTGTGCTTTTGCCTTGCTCCCTCTCCCACTTCTTTTTTCACCTTCCATCTCTGTCCTGCATCCCATCGCTGTTTTTTCCTTTTCCATCTCTTTGTCCTGATCTGCATCTGCCTCTTTCCCCACAATGTCTCTGGCCTGTTCCCTGCTGTTCTTTTCCTCTCTGTGCTTGTAGATGCTGCTCCATGTCCCTGCCTTCTTGTCCCTCTCCCTCCCTTCTCTCCCTTTCTTTCTCTCTACCTTTCTCTTGCTGTCGCTGTTTTTGCTCATTCTCACTGTCCCCATCCTCCTCCCTGTTCATCACTTACTCTCTCTGACCCTTTGTGCTGCTCCCTGTCCCTATTATTTATCGCTCCATCTCTCTGGCCCTGTTGTTTCTCTCAGGCTCCACCTCTCCATTCTCTCTGCTGCTCTTGTTGTCTCTCTCTGTCTTGGCATCCTGCTCCTTGTCCCTCTCCTGGTCACTGTGTCCTGCTCTCTGCTGCTCCCTGTCCCTCACCTGTTTTCTGTATCCCTCTCTCCTTCCTCCTGTCTTTCCTTGTCCTTCTGGCTGGCTCTGTGTCACAGTTTGTCCCTCTGTCCCTTCTTTCCTCATCTGTTCCACTTCCCACTCACAGTTTTCTCTCTCTCTCCGTCTCTCCTACTCCTGCCTGTGGTGTGCCAGTGAGCGAGGCTGGTCTCTTGACACTTTGTCTTGGAGAAGCTGTGAGACAGCCGTGTATTCTCTGAGGTGGAGAACAGCCCATGGCCAAGCCGGGGCCGTTTCCTCTCATCCTGTCACTTGTTCCTGCAGTTGTTTCATCCATCACCAGGACGCCTCTCGCAGCACTTCAGGGACGCCCAGCAGTGCCCGTCAGCCCTCTGGCCGTCACACTGCACAGGTGGGAGGCAGGAGTGGGTGTTCCAGCCGTGCCGTCCCTCACAGGGTCTCAAAGAACCATCGGGTTGCGCTTCGCAGCGCCAGCGGCAGCTGGGAATGACCTCGTACAGCTGGGAGTCACTGACCCCGGCTCTTGGAGCCTGACGCTGCTCAAAAGAGTCCGATAGGTGTGACAATGCTGAACGAGCACGAGATGAGAAATAGTGCCGTGCCACAACCCTTTTGCCATCGCACAGGGCTGAAGGTGGGATCCCTCACCCAGGACATCGGTTTATGCTAAGGGAAGGAGAGGCAGACTGACACATGAAGGGAAGCCCCAAAAACCGGGGGGGCACATGCACAGCCCCTCTATGCTGGCCCCAGGTGCTGGGCAAGGGGCTGTGTCACACTGCCCTGTGCAGGCCAGAGAGCTGCTCTCTTCCCCAACCCCTGTTACAGCTGTTCCTGTCTCAGCTGGTTTCAATGCAAGTTCCCTCGAGTATCTCCACAGAACGAACAATTAATGCAGCATGGAAATGGAGGAAGAAGCTCTGTCAAGTCACTGCTTTGTGTGAGGAGCCACATGGAGACTTCAGAGCAGCCTCTGCTGACCCCGCACACTTGGTTAATTCCTATTTCCAAAGCTTTGCCTCGCTTGTGTGGAGCTTGTTGTGGTTGATCTCCCGTAGCTGTTCAGAAATGCAGCCCTGGCTGCCAGCAGGGACAGGAGCTCCACTGGGGGTGGACCCACTGCAGCTGGGGGTTGGTTCTGGGTGTTGATTTACTGTCCTGTTACCACTGGCTCATCACAAACACCCTCCCCTGCTGGGGTAATAAAGAACTGTGTAAATAAACATGGTTTGTGTTTACATGTAAATAAATGTAATAGTAAAGTGTGTACATAAACATAGTAAATAAAGTCAAACGATTGACTTTATCCTCGCAAGAAGCATCCTTGTTCATAAGGTTTCTAAGGCACCCTATGAACTTAAACAGCCATTTCTTTTTTTTTTTTTTACAGTCTCATGTTTTACAGTCTTGTTTCAGGACTTTGACTGTCTCATGGGGCTCAGTTTTAGCCATCCAGGAGAATACTGCGATACTCAGACTGCCCGGTGCTTTGTATGCAGGAATTTCAAGGCAGTGAAAGGTACAGATGCAGTCGCAGGGGAGGAAGGATGCGGGTTTGAGAAGCAGAACTAGAAAGAGAGAGCACACACCTTCTTCTCCACAGTTTCTCCTACCATTGCACAAGAAGGGCAGAGAAGGAGGTTCTTCTTGATAAGCTGTGTTTTTAAAAACCCCAAGGTGACCCAGCAATCAGTTCCTGGTCATACCCTGAACCGTGACAGTGTGTTTGCATGTAAAGGGACTAAAATATTTCCTTTAGGATTCACCTCCAGCAGGACCTAAGTGCAGGTTACTGGGTTTGCGCAAGAGGTCAGGCTGGGCCCCACCCCTGTGCTGTTAATGGCCCCTCAGGTGCTGCCAGTGAGGGGTCCTGCCCCCAGCACACCCCGAATGCAGCTGGGATCCCTGTAAGTAGCTTCCCAGCAGTGGGTGGAGGTTTCTGCTTGTGCTGCAGTCTGGTGTGAGGAGCTGAGAGGTGCTTGGAGGGTCCTCAGTGTGTGCGCGGTTAAAGCTTCAGATCCAGGTATGGGGCTGGAGGTTGGGTGTAAACGTTTTCAAAACCAGTAAGAGTTCCTGAAGTATTGTTTGAGCTTCATAACTGAGCTTCCCTTTTACTTGCGTGGTTACCTGGGGTGGGTTGGGTGTTTGTCAAGGTTGTTTTAGCTCTGAGTTAATGGTTCCAGGGCTGAGGGAAGGCCAGCGAGGCTGGGTGCTCTGGGAAGTGTTGCGGTGCCAGTGGGAGCTGTGCCTGAGCGGGAGGGTCAGGCAGCTCCTGGAAGGGTACAAAGGGATGGTGCTTCAGGCTTAGCTTAGCCTGGGGCTGTGGTGCTGCTGCTGCTGGAGAAGAGAGCTGGGTGCCTGGGGAAACGAGTGCTTTAGAAAGGCAGTCAGGATCGCTGCTCAAGAGCGGCTTTGGGACTCTGTGCAGAGTCCTGTGTCCACTTTCTAGCTCAGGAGATCTTTGGGGGCCTCAGAGGCAGCCAGGGGATTGCTGGAGGAAGGTGGTCTGCCCTGCAGCAGACCGTGATGACAAACCTTCCCCTTGTTCAGTGGGATTGGGGGGCCAGCTGCTTTGAGGGTGTGTGTTGTGCTTGTGCCCTGCTCTCTGAACAGGTCTGCCAGGTGATAGAAATGGTCCTGGGGGATGCAGCGTCTAATCTGGGGTTGGGGGGAGTCACCTTGCAGCACTGAGGTGCCCCTTGAATGGTTCAGGCTGTGCTAGCATCTGGTTTTGGCTCTAGGAGGCCAATTGCCCCTGTGCTGCTCTGGGGTAAACACTAGTGTCACCTCCCCAGCGGTTTGACCCTGCAGGCCTGGGTGGTTGCCTGAGGGCTGAACCGCCTGCCCTCCTGAGGACCCTGTGCTGGGTGTCAGGGCTGTGCTGCCCCTGCTACCCCTTCCTGAGCAGTGACGGAGCTGTGAGGGGCTCCCGGGGCCGAGCGGTGGCTGGGAGGATGCTGCCAGCCTGCCCTGGAACAGGGGCCAGGAGTGTTCCGGGCAGCCTGCCTGGCCCAAAGGCTTTCCGCCTGCTGCAGGCACGGGCGTCTCTGGAGAGGCGCTGAGCACAGGGTAATGCCATGAAACGCCTGGAAAAACCACTGGAGAGAGAGAGCGAGCTGCTCTGCCCGAGCCAGCACCGCGTGTCCCCACCGGTGTCTGCGTGTCGCCGGCTCTAGAGCTGTCCCTGCCTGCAGCCCGCTCCCTGCCAGCAGCGGGGCTGGTCCCTTTGCAGAGGGGGCTGCAGCAGAGCGATTGCTCTGCGGGGGTCGGTGACGGACTGACGTGCCGGGGGGCACCGGGCAGGGAAGGCTTTGCCCGGCCTGAGGTGCAAACAGGTCTCGGTGCTCCGTGCTGGCTCCTGCGGAGCTGTGTATGCGGGCTGTGCCGGCTGCGGGAGCGCAGCGAAGCCTGTGCGGGACAGAGCCTCTGCCCTGGGGAACGGAGCGCGGGGACCGCCCCGCACCGGCAGAGCGAGCTCCCGGGGCCGCGGGAAGTGCCGCGGCGGTGGCTCTGCAGCCGGGCAGCGGCAGCCGGCAGCGGGCGGTGCTCCGGGTGTCGCTGCGGGGGCTCTGAGCGTCCTCAGGGACACGCAGTGAGCAGGGGGGCGGGGGCCGGCTCCGGCGGGTCGCTGCCACCGCGGGGCTGCGCACCGCCTTCCTGCCGCCGGCGCGCGCTGCTTTCCCGCCGCCTCCGGTCTGTCGGGCGGCAGCGGAGCCGCGGTTCAAACCGGCCCGGCCGGACCGCCCCGCCCCTCGGACAGACAGATAGACAGACAGACTGACAGAGGGACGGCAGCCAGGCGGGCTGAAACACGGTGCCGAGCCCGCGGTAAGCTGCGCAGAGTGTGACAGCGGGTCCGGGAGTCGCCCCGGGACAGACCCGGGGCGGGGACAGGGCGCAGAGGGCGGGAGCGGCCTCGGGACAGCCCGGGAGTGCGGTGGGGTTTGTGAGGGGAGAAGGGAGGGGAACCGGGGGGGACACAGCGAGCTGTGCAGGGGGAGCTGAGGTGACCTCCAAGGGACGGAGAGGGCAGATGGTGAGGGAAAAGCTTTTGAGCTGATGTATGGGGGCAGAATGGCCGTTCTGGAGGGAAAAGCTGAGGGACATCGTGGGGGGACAGGGGTGACATTTCTGACAGAAACCCTGAGGTGATTGGGGAGGAAGGGTGCTGTGTTTAAATACAGGGGGAAGGACACGAGTGCTCACCTCCCCAGGGACTGATGGATCGGTCTGCTCCAGGAACTGCGGTGTCGTTATGACTCATGGTGGTTTTGGCAAAGACATGTTCAGAGTAGTCATTGAAATGCCCTTTCAGTGAAGTGAGAGCGCAGAATCTGTGGAGTTGTGTGGGACACGACCAAACCCCATGTGGCCAGGCTCAACGCGCCTTCACTCTGACACTGCAAGTTGTTCCTCCTGTTCTGCACAGCAGCGTTGGACCTTCACAGAGATGTTGTCCCATGTTTTAATCCTCTCAGAGGCCTGTGACACGCGGTTCCATTGGGAGCAGGCTGAAGGCAGCACTACCTGCTGGCAGGTCTCCTGGTCTCCTTGTAGACCAGCAGTTTGGGACCTGCAATCTCAGCAGCTGACAAGCTGAAGGCTGCTGGGAGGAGAGGCAGGGAGTAAAGGGCCAGATCTGTTGGTCAGTTTGAAAGCTGGTTTGATAACTTTTTTTCTTTTAAAGTGGAATCTGAGTGGTGAAATGTTCACCAAAAATGAGTGTGATGTATCTCAAGGATTCAAAACCGAGTGGTTCTTTCCGAGGCTTTGATTATTTTTTTAATTGTAGCAGGGTGCCGAAGCACCTGGCTCTTGCATTGATCATCGCGGATGGCTCTTTCTATTAATAATCTTCAGAAACGCTCTTTGTCTTAGATGCTGTTTGTATTAGATGCTGTAGATGGCTTTGCTTTTAATAACTGCTACAGAAATTTCTTGTATTAAGAGCTGCAGGTGGCTTTGCTAATCATAACCTTTAAAGATATGTTTGGAAACAGAGCAAAGGCTTGTAGGACAGATATCTAAGACAGAGGAGTGACAGCCCTATGAGAACACTGAGATAAAGAAGCAGAAACAGAATGAACGTGGAATGATTGGATATTAACCAGGCAGGATGCTGCTCAGGGTGTGTGATAGTGACCGAACGCGGTCACTGTGTGCCTGGCTGAGCATGCCGGAGAAAAGAGCCAAGGTTAGGAAACAAGGCGATGAAGAGAGTCTCGGGCCTCTCTCCCACAGGGAAAAAGAATTCTAACGTTAGCCTGTAGAGTTAGGAAAACTGGTGTAAAAAGGGAGCTGCGAAACAATGAAGGAGCTTTGAGGTTTTTTGAACTCAAGTGAGCTTGAGTTGTCAGACTTGAGCGAGCTTGAACTTGCTTGCTGGAAAAATGAAAAATAAAGAGAGCTTTTGCCTTCTGACGGGAGTCAGGAGATCTCGCAAGCTGCTTGAGCATAATTCAAGACTTGTTGTCTTCTATCGTCGCAGCCTCAACTCTGCTACCTCTATCAAGACTGACTGTCATCTCCAAGACTGTTTGTCTTCCCCCATCGCAGCCTCAACCGGTGAAGCATTGTATATCAAGAGTTATTGTCTCTGGAACAAGGTGGTGCCCCGTGTGAGGAACGACGAACAGCTCGATGGAATTGGTAAGTCCGCAGACGCGCATTTGTTATCATCCTCTGGTAAAGGGAGTACAGGGATCAGAAAGGAATCCCGGAGCCGTTAACTAAAATGGGTCAAGCTGCTACTAAAGAGCAGCATTTGTATGTACGTGTGTGACAACAGATTTTAATGGCAGCTAATGTTAATGTTACTGAAAAGCAGATAGAACAAATGTTATTAACTATAAAACAGCATTGTAACTGGTTTCCATCAGAGGGAACTTACGATATGGACGTTTGGAAAAGGGTGGGAGAACATTTAGAAACTCAGACAAATCTTGGTTTAAATATTGCAGAAACATCGCTTCTTACCTGGTGAATGCTATACGTAGCTTCACAACCCTTACAAAGAAAGGAGAATAAATCCTCTCGTCGTGGTAATAAGAAGGAGGCTGAGGACACAACAGATTCTGTAGAAAAACCCACAGTAAAAGATACCAGTCAGTCAGCACCTCCTCCTCCCCAACCACCGCCTTCACCTTTAGCTTCTTCAGATAGCAACGATTTACCGTCTACATGGCCTCCCATATATCCGGGAGATACTAATTTAACGCCGAGCAACAGCCAGTCAGCAATAGCGTGTACTGCTCTGGAGCGCTGTATGAGAGAGGCTTTAGAACAGGGGGATCCCTGTGCTGTTCCTGTAATTTACCGAGCACATGAAGCACCTACTCATGAGGGTTTGCCATAGACAGTCTTTAAGAACTTGAGAAAAAGCATGTGGGAAAAAGGATTACAAAACTCGTTTACTGTCGGCTTAATAGAAGCCATAGGGCACAGTTATATCATGGCTCCTTGGGATTGGAAAACTTTAACAAAACCAGTTCTTACTCCAGCCCAATATTCTGTTTGGGTGGTAGAATATACTGATTTGGCAATTGCACAGTGAAAAACCTTTACGAGAGTGTTGCTATTTCTCCTGACATGTTGTTGGGATGAGATCAGTACACCACCGCTGCAAATCAAGCTCGACAAAACCGACAGCTCTTTAATCAGGCCACAGAGTCAGCTGTAAAAGCATGGAGAAAAATACCAGATGCAGGAGCAAGAGAACATTCTTTTGCAAATATCAAACAAGGTCCTCAAGAAGCCTCTATTAGTTTTATTGATAGACTTCAAACAGCTATTACTAAGCAGATAGATGACAAGGAAGCAGCAACAGTACTTCTTTGTTAAAGAATTTTACCAATCTGTGGGTAACTCTAGGCTTGCTTTATTCAACAACTC
This sequence comes from Bucorvus abyssinicus, assembly GCA_009769605.1. Lineage (NCBI taxonomy): Eukaryota > Metazoa > Chordata > Aves > Bucerotiformes > Bucorvidae > Bucorvus > Bucorvus abyssinicus. Next base: position 75,195 of record CM020024.1, on the reverse strand, counting down.
AGAGTTGGGCCATCACCTCAGTGAGTGGCAAAGCACACAGCGCACATCCTCAGTATATATATAGTTTTCTTTTCTAACATTATGTAACTAGGTAAAGTCCTTGATGTTTTCCCACCGATTCTCAGTCCTTCGTTCTTCATTAATCAAAAAGTCTATTCAATTCCTTTGTCTCAGCAGATGTCATCTTCTTCATTTCATTTCTTTCTTCAAGGTTTGCTCTGGTTGTCTCGGTCCTCAGTTGCTCGGGTCCCAGAATGAGAATCACCTTCAAAATTCTGGAAAACTTAAATTGTTCTATTGTATTCTATGTCTACTTCAAATGGATAACTTCTTAAAATCCTCTATTTTAAGTTAATCAACGATCTAACCTTGAATATAGCCATTCTCCTGTTGATTCAGCTTGACTGGGTTTTAGGCCAGCCTTGGTAAGGATTATACAAGGATAAATGAGCAGCTTTGTTCCATATACACCTGCATCAATAACTGAAACAATATTCTATTCTCTAATGTTACAATAATAGAAAGTTAAGCTTATGATTAATTCTTTTACATTCTTTTCCAATTAGTGTATGAAAATGTTAACTCTGACTGTCAGGCAGTTTTAACTGCGGTTAAAGGAAGGGTTAGGAACATTGGTGAATATGTCAAACTCTACCAAAATATTGGTACTGAATCCCATAAAGGTGCTGCCTTAGCAGCAGCTTTACAAACGGCCGCTCAATCTCGACCCCTGAAATGCTATAACTGCCACCAAGAAGGACATGTGAAAAAGAATTGTCCTGAAAAACTACATCAAGTCATCGTGGCTCAGCTCAAATGACTGTGTCCCCGATGTAGGAAAGGGAATCACTGGAGTGATCAATGCAGAACGAAATTGGATAAGGACGGCGAACCCCCGTCGGGAAACTTGCCATGGGGCGCGAGACCCGGCGCCCCTACAAATTACAGGGTCATGAACACCCCAATAACCCCAGCGAGCAGTGCGGAACCTTCACCTCCCCACCAGGTGCACTCACCACAAGTCCCTGAACCTCTGTTTTGGACTTGCAAGCCACAACATCAAGAAGTGCCGGGCTCCGCTTGTACCTTGCCGCAGAACTAACATTAACAGAGTTGGGTAACGTGTATCCAGGTGACACTGGAGTTTATGGCCCTTTACCTACTGGAACGATGGGGCTGTTACTGGGAAGATCAAGTATTTCACAAATGGGAATTTTTGTGTTACCTGGAATAATTGATTCGGACTATCAAGGGGAAATAAAAATTACGGTAATTTTGTTATTCAGATTTGTGGTCTTACCGAAAGGACAACGAATAGCTCAGCTTCTCTTACTACCATGCTGGACTCTACAAGTAGAAAATACAGCTGGAAAGACAGGAAGTTTTGGCAGTCCAGATATGTCGGCCTTTTGGTCACTGGTTGTCGATAATAAGTGACCGACTCTTACTCTCAAGCTGGATGGTATGACCTTTGAAGGATTAATTGACATGGGAGCAGACATGACTCTTACCAATAGTGCTCAGTGGCCAAAACAATGGCCCTGTCACCCTGTAAAAGCTCAGATTACAGGAATCAGAGGTTATCAGGTACCTACGCAAAGCCAGAACATGCTTTTTGCAGAAGGGCCCGAAAATCATAAAGCATGGATTCGACCTTACGTTATGCCAATCCCATTTAACCTACGGGGTCGAGACACATTAGGACTGTGGCACCTGCAACTTACTGTGCCGCCAAATTTAGAGTAGGGGCCGCTGTAAAAACTCCCCTCTTGCCCATTAGCTGGAAAAATGATTGAACATTGAATGTTTGGATTGAACAGTGGCCTTTAAGGGGGGAGAAATTAATACAAGCACAAAGGCTGGTGCAAGAACAGTTACAACGAGATCATATCGAGCCTTCTTTACGTCCTTGGAACACACCAATATTTGTAATTCCTAAAAAATCAGGACAATGGAGACTGATTCACCATTTCAGAGCTGTGAATGCTACTGTGCGTCTGATGGAAGCACTTCAGCCCGGTGTTCCAAACCTTGCCGTGCTGCCAGAAGCACGGGTGCTAATCATTGTTGATTTGAAGGATTGTTTTTTCACTGTTCTACTCGCAGTTCAAGACAGACAGAGGTTTGCATTCTCCATTCCATCTATCAGTTGTGAAAAGCCCGTGGAAAGATATCAACGGAAAGTTTTACCTCAAGGAACGATGAATCGTCCTACAGTTTGTCACTATTATGTTAATATGGCTGTAGAGCCAGTAAGAAAAGAATTAGCTAATGCAACCCTTGATCATCGTGTGGGTGATATTTTAATCTGTGCTCCTACCCTGTCACAAGCAGAACAAGTTTGTGATAAATTACAAGAATCATGTAGAACTTTTGGTCTTCAAGTTGCTGAGGAGAAAATTCAGAAAAGAGAACCCTGGAAATCTTTAGGATGCGTTCTTACAGAAAGGACTGTAAAACCTCAAAGGTTACAAATTAATCTCTCAATAACAACTCTACATGATTGGCAGAAAGTATTAGGATCAATGAATTGGGTACGATCTCTCTTAGGCATATCAAATAGTATGTTGAAAAACTAGTTTGATTGTTGATAAGGAGATTCGGATTTAAATTCGGAAAGAGAACTGACTGCAGCTGCCAGACAGGAGCTACAGGCTGTTCGTGATGCACTGGAGACTCACCAGACGTTTCGCAGAAGCCTTGAGCAGCCTTTGCGCTTATTTATCATGTTAGATGATTAATCTTCTATGGGAATGTTAGGCCAGCTTACGCCATCTTTGCCAATCTTAGAGCGGGTGTTTCTACCCTTTTCACAAAGGACAGTGGTATGCACCGCTGAGGACTGATGATCTCAAACCCTGGTAAAAGGCCGTTTGCACTCACAGCGGTGATCTGTGCGGGACCCGGATATTGTTCACCTTCCCGTAACAAAAGCAGCACGGGAAAATCTCTTGATGCTCAGCACACGTGTTCACGTCGCTGTTGCTGATTACACAGGTAACATGGGACACCATTTGCCTCATGATAAATCCCTGCAGAACATTTCCAGTCTCCCACTGTCTATTAGACCTTGTGTTCGAAATCCTCCTGTTGCGGCAGCTCGTACTGCGTTTGTCAATGGCTCAGGTAAATCTGGGGAAGCTGCTGTGTGTTGGCAACAGGGTAATGAAGGGAAATCAGCTGTTAAGGCCAACTTTAAAAGTACTCAGAGAGCAGAAATAGGAGCAGAAATTTTTGCTCTTTCATCTTTCCCGGATGAAGATCTTAATATTGTTTCTGACTCTCAATATGTGGTCAATTTAACAAAAAGGATGGAAAGTGCCTGTCGTAAAGATATATCAGATAGAGACTTTTATCCACGACTTATGACCCTTCGGTCTCCGATGCTTTCTCGGAGCCGTGCTCTTTTTATTGTGCGTATCCGACCCCGTTCTGAACCGCCTGGTCCGCTGGCAGAGGGGAGTCATCAGGCAGATTTGCTGGTTGCTGCAGTGCCAGCTCCTGTTCCGTTTGACGGTGGTCTCCGTTCTCATGAACCTTATCACCGAAATGCTGAAGCATGAATGAAGGACTTCCAGTTAAGTTTGACTCAAGCCCGTCCTGTTATTCAAGGTTGCCCTGGTTGTCAAAAATATTCCAGCTCTGTTCCTGAGGGGTAAATTCCAGGGGTTTAATGGCCAATGAAATGTGGCAGTCTGATGTCACACATATCCCAGAACTGGGGAAACTTAAATATGTTCATGTGGCTGTGGATGCCTTCTCCCGTTTTATTGGCGCTACCGCTTTATCTGGAGAAGGTGCTACATGTGTTCAGAGGCACTGGACAGCTGGTTTTGCGACTACGGGACGTCCTAAACACGTCTGAGCTGACAACGGACCCGCTCGTGTCTCTAGCCATAGAAAGACCTTTTTGCAGCAACGGTCTGTGACGCGTGTTACTGGTGTCCCACAGAACCCACTGCTGCAGGCGTGGTTGAACGAGCTCATCGCAGGGGAGCTGCTGCCGGTGCACCTGACGGCTGGTTGCTGAAACACCTCCAACGCAGCCCGGTGCAGTTTGCTGCAGGCCAGAGCTGCTCCAGCTTTATGTCTGTCATGACGACAACGGGGTTTGTTTGGGTTTTTTTAAAACTCTAGATGTCGTGGTTTGGGGAAATAAAGTGCCAGTCGATGGCATGTGAAAATATTCAGCAGCGTTCACAGGTTTTAGTGGCCAAATCCAAGTTCTTGTTACTGCAACTGGCTTCTGGGACAAAGATGTGGAGTCGCGAGTTTAATGAGGAGGGCCCTGGTAAGCAGGGAGGATGTGCGTGTACGGGGGGAAAGGTGAGATTGATTTAATCTAGTTTTCATCTGTTTCCACAAACAGCTTTTCAGCTTCTGCTACTTCTGTTTTTAACGCTGTCGAAGCATGCACACTTCAGCAAGTGTCATTTCCTCCCCAGGCTTCGCACCACAGCCTCCTCTCCCGTCACGCTGCCCAAAATACACGGTGAGAGTTTATCTTGGGGAAGAAAACACAGAAAGAGCAAGCAGCTTGTTTCTTTGCATTTTATTCAAACTGGCAAATAAATGTGATCCGCAGGAAAGATCCAGCATCGAAGACCTCATGTGAAGGTGTCGATGCTGTGGAAAGTGACGGGTTCATCAAACAGGGTCTCTTGGGCATTCTGAATTTCAGCCGGTGCCGCTGTTATGGCGTGTTGATGTGTTTAATCTTGCGTGATCTTTCTGCCGAGCTGGAAACAGTCACTCTAAAACAGTTGTTTGGGGTTTGGTTATTGTTTTTTGAATATAAAAAAGCAGCCAGGACTGATTCCATTTGTGATGGGGGTTTTGATGGCTGCTGCCTGCAGAGGTACCAGTAGCAGTGTGTGAATTTACTGCCAGTACCTTTTTCTCCAGTGTAAAAGGGTGATCATGGTCCTAGTCGTGTGTAAGTGAAAACACCGTGTTTGATCGGTATCTGTGATCGTGTTTTGTGATGCTCTGCCTCCTGCTCAGTAGTTCTCCAAGGATGGTTTTGAGGCTGGGGGTGTTCCCCACCTGCCCCACTGAAAGGAGGGACATTGTGTTATCAGAGGGGGATAGGGGTGTCCTCTGGCCTACAAGAGAAAACGAAGTTTGTTAGTAGTCTGATACGCATTTATACACCAAAAATCAGGAGGCACTGCTTAAGCCCCCTCCCAAGCAGCTCGTTCAAGTATTCGGTGACCAAACACCTTCGAAGATGCAGCTTAAAAAACCCCGAGGACCACTTTTTCTCCTTTCTGCTCTTGCCCATTCAGGTTTTCACTGAAATACCGTGAAGTCCTATCAGGAGTTGCAGAGAGGAGATTGCTGTGACAAGGACGCAATGTAACCGCGTCCCTGCGAAGGACCCAGAGACAAGGGACCAGTAGACAAAGCTCAGGAACACACCGTGGTGCTCGTTGGCTTTCTGGCTCTAACACAAACTGCTGTTCATGAAGGTTTGGGCCAGAAGGTATGAGAACCTGGGTCGTTGCTGGGTTCTAACGTGGTGTTGTTCAGCAGCGGAAGCTGGAGGCTGCGTGCGCTGGAGTTCTTTGCTTCAGGAGAACGAGACGGGCAGGATTTTCTCCTCCTGGAACTTTGCAGTTCTAAGAGATTTGTCGGTTAACAAAGCTGGTTTGGAAAGTTTTGCTGATCTTTGTAACTCCTGGTTCCTCTCTGTCCGTTTTCCTTGTTCTCTGGACAGCTGTCTCTGTCAGTGGAAGGACATCAGAAGAGGCCATTGAAGTTCAGAATGACATCCCCTGGGCTGGCTTCTTTTCTGCTGTTGGGTTTATATGCTCCGTGCCTGGCTTGTCTTTCTGCAGCATCCATCTCCATCAGAGCTCGTTTGCAGCAGCCTGCAGAAGGCACCCGTTTCTCCCGGCAGTGCTGCCGTTCAAACCCAAAGCAGTGAAACCTTTTCATCAAGTGGCTCCTCCCAGATTTCTTGCTTTTATGCGTGCGGTGGCGATTCTGAGGTGAGACGATGGTTTGGAAGTGAAGCGTGCGTGTAATTCACTGAATTCATTAGTTCGGTGTTTCAGCACAGTGAAGCGGTCGCTTCTGTGTTCTGTTCTGGACCGCGGCATGTTCTGTCTCCCGGCACCGTGAGGTGTCCGTGCGGGGCGTGCAGGGGAAGGTCCCGGGTGCTGCTCTGTCGTGCACGTCCCCCCCTGCAAACACAGGACGCGAGTATCTGCTGCGAGAGGACAGGGTGAACGGCAGGATTCAGTGGTTTATCAGTCCCTGGCCCTGGTGGCAGCGCAGTTCAGCAGCAGGGAGTGACCGGAGGTGTCCGGGGCAGAGCTTCAGCCCGGTGCTGCTCTCTCCACCCGCCGCCTTCCCTGCGGCTGTCGGACACCGCGGTGTCTCTGGGCAGGAAACGCTTTTTCTGCCAGAGCAGCGTCTGTCTGTGGGACGCAGAGGCTGCTGTCAATGGCTCCGGCCCGTTCGAACCCAGACTGACCTGGTTGGAGCTGGGCGCGCCTCTGCAGGGGGATGAACCTATCGCTTCCGGGAGCGAATAAACCGCTCCCACCACCCCCAACACCGCCCTACGTGCCACCCGGGTCAGGGGGCACGCGCCCGCCACGTGGGGGCGCCACAGGACGGTCGCATGAGGGAAATGAGCAGGAAGAGGCGTCGCGTGCGGGGGCACCACCGGTTGTGCCGGGGGGGGGGGGGGGGGTGGGGGGGGGGGGGGCAGGGGTGCGGCATCCTGAGGGAAAAGAGTGGGAAGAGGTGTCGTGTGTGGCTGTGAGGGCAGAGCGGCCGCCTGAGGGGAAGGGGAGCGGGACCCACTGGGGAAGGGGTGGGCGGCGGGCAGCACCACCCGGGGAGCGTCCACGACCCACTCGGGCAGGGCAGGTGGAAGTGGATCGACTATTGCCTTCGCAAGGAAGGATCCCCGATTGTCTCCCGGCTGGTGAGCGCCATCACAACCGGGGAAGGTGAGCGACTGCCTCGGGCAGGGAGGGTTGGTGAGCGCTGTCTCAACCGGGGACCGGGCAGCGACTGCCTCAGGTAGGGAGGGCTGGCGTGTGTCGTCTCCACCGGGGCGGGGGCACTAACCGGCTCGGGCAGGGAGGGCTGGCGTGCGCCATCTCAACCGGGGAACAGGCAGCGACCGCCTCATGGTCAAGCGACGCCTATGGGTCAAGCCTCTTCTATAATGGCTGGAGTCTGAGGACTCTGTCCGTTCTGCCTTCAATCCTAGCCCGTGTATCCTGGAATCCATCTCCTGAAGTGCAGTTTCCATCTGCTGCCGAGTCCAGTCTGCGGCTACTCCAGCACCTGCTCACAGCATCCATGGTGACTGACATGGTTGCCATCAGGGGTGGGGGGCAGTGGAGGTGTGTTTGGTATTGGTTTTATTTATCTTTGCATATATTTCATTTTCTTGTTATTATTTTCATTAAAGCAGTTTTAGTTTTCTGATCCATAAGTCTCTCCTCCTTACTCTCTTTCTCTTCCCCTTTCAGGAGGAAGAGGGTTTCAGAGAGAACATGTGTAATGTGTCTAGTGGCCAACCCAGCCCCAACCCTTGACCCCTTCTCCTCTGCCATATCCCATAGCTCGTTAGGTCCCTGGTCCCCTGAGGACACCTGTACTCTGCTCAGATCCCTTCCCCAGTACCTCATGGTGTCAGCAATCCTTTCTTTGCCTCTATATCTATGTCCCTCCCAACCCTGTCCTTGTGCCCCACAGCACCCTTTAAGCTCTGCTTCTCTCTTTGTATCTTTCTTGCTCAGAGAGAATCATTCCTTGTGCCTTCTCTGCACCCCAGAGCTCTGTCACCTTATTCACTGCCATCTTGGATGTCTCCATTCAGTCTCTCATCCCTTGATGACAGCGCTTGGACACCTTTTTGAGTTTTGCATTTTTCCACTGAGCCTTCTTTTGTGTCTTTCACTCTCGGCACCCTTCTTCCACCATCATCATGCTGACCCAGGCCATCCTTGTTCCCCACAGCCCTCTTTCGGCTCTGTAGCACATTTTGAGCCTTTCTGGATGTCATCTTTCACTTTCCAAACACTCGTGTTGTCCTCTATGCTAGCTAGGATACCTCTGTTGAGTCTCTGGTCCCCTGAAGACAGCTGTAGTCTGTTCAAATCCCTCTGAATGTCATTCTGTCCTCAAGCCTTCTTTTGTCTGTCCCTCTCAGAACCGCTCTGGTACTGTCATGACGCCTCCTGAGGTCTGGGCTGTTCCCCACGGCATGCTTTTAGCTTTGAAAGGCCCCTCTTGGACTCGTTTTGTTGCAATCGCACCTCTCTTAAGGTCTCTGTGCCCAAGAAAGAGCATTTGTTTTCCTCTCTGTGCCATCTACGATGCCTCCCGAGACCTTCCCCCACTCACACAGCACTTTGGTAGCACTTTACCTCCCTTTCAATCTCTCTCACTCCTCTGAGCCTTTCACCACCCCAACACTCCCAGTCACAGTGCCTCCTGAGACACCCTCTTTGTGTGCTACTGCCCTGTTTTAGCTCTGTGGTGGTCTTTGATCCTCCCTCGTTCTCTCAGAAACCTGTCCTCGGGTTTGTCTGTGCCTCAGAGTACTCTCATTGTTCTTTCTGCCATCCTCCCTTTGGTGCCCATCCTCCTGAGGACATCTGTACTCTGTTCCAATCCCCTCTAGACTCGCTCCTTGTGTCCCAGAGCCTTTTTTGGTGTCCCTCACCATTTTGGACCCCTCTTACGGTGTCACAATGCCTATCGATGCCTTCAAGGTTGCCCTTAGCATACTTCTGGCTTTGTAGCGAACCCGCACCTCTCATTTTCTCAGAAGGCTTCCTGAGTCCATAGCTGAGATCCAGCCCAGTCATTCGGTCCTCTCTTCCCTCCAGCCATGCCTCTGTTTGGTCCCTGCCCATCCAATGACGTCTTTACTTGGTTTAGATTCCTTCTTGATTTAGTCATCATGTCCCCAGTCCTTTTTCTGTCTTTCTGGCTCCCTCAGGACATTTCTTCTCCAAGTCACTATGACTCCAGAGGCTCTCTGTGTACTCCATATCCGTCTTCTAGCAGTTTAGGCGGGACCATCTTTGAGCCATAGAGCACTCATTTGTTCTTCTCGGCTATCTCGGATTCTTCCATTCAGCCCCCCAACAGTCTGAGACCATCTGTACTCTTCTCACATGATCCCCCAAGACCCTCCTTGTCGTACCCATGCCTCCTTTTGTCTGTGAGCCCAGTCTCGACACTCTCTCCTCACAGTCAAGATACTTCCTGTGTCCTTCCTCAATCTCCATGGCACCTTGTAGCACTCTATCTCCCTTTCTCTCTCCTTCTGTCAGAGCCTCCCTTCTCTCATTGTTACCCAGTGTTCCTTTATCTTTCTCTCTGACATCAAGAGTGTCTCCGTTCAGTTTCTCCCTCGCTCAGTCATCTGTAGTTTGCCAGATGCACTTCTGAGACTCCCAGGCCCTCCCTGTGTCTCTGAGCTGCCTTTTCTCACCCTGTCCCCTCCTAACTCCTCTGCTCCTAGAGAAATGTCTTCTAAGACCTTTCTCGGACTCCTCAGCACTCCTGTAGCTCTCAACACCCTTTCAGTTTTATTTTTGTGCATGTTTTGGAGCCCTCTTCTCTTTGCCATTTTGGATGCCTTCCTTCAGCCCCAGGCCCCCTGACGACAGCTCTGCTTGGTTCAAATCCCCTTCAGAGTTCCTCCTTGTTATTTCCAAGGCTTTTTTAGTATCTCAGGCCCCCTCAGGACTCCTCCACTCCCTTTGCTGAGCTACCACAAGACATCACCAGTGTCCTAGAGCCCTGTTTTGTCTGGCAAGGGCACTTTGCACCCCTCTTTCCCCCTCAGAACCCTTCCTGAGTCCACATCTCTTACTCAGGTCTGCCTTTCTGTCCTCTCACCAGTTCAGGGTGCCTCCATTCACCTACTGTCCTACACACTTCAGAAGGATGCCAACATTTTTCTATCCATACCCCAGAAAAATAAAGCTTAATGACTTGCCTGGTCCTGTTAACTGACAAGATAGATGCAGTTGCAGTCAAAGAGCTGGTCTTGCTGTTTCCAGTCAGGGTCACTCTCTCCATCCAGGGCTTTCAACACCATACACTTAAAGCAGAGAAGAGAACCTGCTGCTCCTCCGGCTGCCTTTATGTCTGCTGTCAGTTCTCCCCACCCCTTTCCCGGGGGATTTTGGGAAGGGTGGTGGGTGGGGCCTGGGGTATATGAGCCATAGCCTGCAGCCCAGAAGCTCATTCTCCTTTTGGGCTTCTCTTGAGTAGGAGCTCTGCAGTTCCTTCAGATGCTAGGAGCTTTTAGGGTGGCTCAGCTCTCTGGGCAGGTGAGTTTGGAGAAACAGTGGGAGAGCTTCAGGAGCGGTCAAGGGTAAGTAGCAAATAGACTTGTGTCCAACTTTGTTTTTCAAGGCAGCAATTCTGTGTGGAGCCTTCAGGGGCACACAGATGGTTTGATACCATGTGATCTTTTTCTGTTCTTGTAGGGGTATTGTCTTCTTCTGGTATTCCTGACTGCCCCAAAGGTAGAACCTTGGTTTTTTTTCCACCAGATTTGCTGTCTCCTGTGTGAGTGACTGGCCTCACTTCTCTTACTAAGACTTATGATGAGATGCTCTAGTGGAGGTTAGGATGAGTAGTTTGTATATGCTTATGTGATGCTGAATCTGGTGACCTCTCATAAGCTCAATGGTACTTTTCTGTCTTTTGGTATTTTAGGTGCCATGAGCAATGACGGTTGTGGCATCTGACAATAGAATTGGAGCAGGTAAGCAGAAGGCCACATTCTCTTGGAGTAGGTGGGTGTTGTAGAAGACATTTGTGACTGACATGGTGTTTACTGCTAGTACCATTTGGGTTTTTTTTGCAGATGATGAAGAGGAGGCTGGTGACTGCAGGACGATCTCAGTTGGCCAATGCGGTTGCTGTTGAGGATGGATTCAGATTCCTGATAGCTAAGTTGAGGAATTGGTGTTTGTGGGGGGAGCTGTAGGGGTTAAGGGACAAGGGTGGGAGTTGCAGGGAGGGATTTTGAAGTCAGTGTAGGGGAGGGGGCTGTCCAGGAGCAGGCCCTTTGGGGCAGGCAAAGGGAGCAAGTTACTTCTCAGCCCAAGGCTAGCGGGGCAGGGCAGCTCCAGCCTGACTGTGAGTTGTTGTGTCATTTGTGGAGTCTGTCTTATGTGTCTCAGGTCTCGAGGTCCTCATAGCTCTTTGTGCTCGAGGCACAGCATGTATCTCGGGCGCCATCCCTCAGGCTTCAAATGCCTGTGCTCATCTGCATCGTGCCAGTCGGGTGCTTTTTTTTTTGCACAAGAATCTTGAAGTGTGAACAGGTCTTGCTTCTCAGAAGTTTTTGGTCGGTTCTCTTTTGCAGCATTGCTCTGGGCTGCATCAGCATCTCCGCTCTCGAGTGGTTGCTTTTCACGGATCACTTTCTGGGACTCTTTTTTTCCCCCCTGCATCCCTAGGTTCTTAGGTCTTTAAGGCAGGCCTTGTGCATGTGCCGTGTCCCAGCTGTGGCCATGTCTTATAGTCCTGGGCCACAGCGTTCAACTTTTCTCAGGCTGCTGTAGGTTCTTCCTACCAGGCATGACAGTCTTCTCGCCTGATTGCATCTCGGGTGCAGGGGTCGGTCTTCTTAGAGCTTCCTTATGTTTTTTGGGTCCTGGCATTTGTCTTGTTTGTGTACGGTGTTGGTCTGCATGAGTTTGTCTGGGCCGTAGCTGCCTTGCCTGGGGCCATAGCAGTGATAGTCAGCAGAAGAATAACTGTAAAATTCTATGGCTGACATGTTGATCAGCCTCGACTTTGCAGGCAAAGGGTGTACAACTCCCCGTCAGAGCAAGCAGCACTGTCTGCAGCAAAGAAGAGTTATTTCTGTAGTGTTCTGCAGAGACACAGGGGCTGAGCAGCTTTGTTTAATGTCTATCTGCAGCTGGACTCTTGATGGCTCTTCTGAGTGGAAATGAGAGCTCTGAATTTGTGTGGCTGTTGATCAGCACCTGGGTGACTCGTTTGATGTTGTTTTTGCAGGTGCTGTGGGACAACCCGTGTGCCAAAGGGAGATGGAGGAGGCGAGTGAAGCACTGAGAGAAGGTGGGTCCGTGCATGGTGTCAGGGGAGATGTGACTGGTGGCTGCGTGACTACATTATGGTTTTTTTCCCTGTTTTGAAGGTGTGCAGTGATGAGAGCAGTGGGATATCGGCACTAGAAGAGCCTTGGGCAAGGTGAGCGATGCTGGGCGGGCTGCAGCAGCAGTTCTTATTCAGGTGTCGTGTTGTTGGTGAAGTTACAAGTGTCCCTTGTTGTTTGTGTTTGATAAGTGGGATCCGAGCCCTGACGTGGCAGCCCACAATGTCAGAGGCCAGACAGGCGATGAAGTAATATAAAGGAGGGGGAGAGGGGGATTAGCATAGGCAGGCTGTGGGTTCCGGGCAGTGTCTCAGCATGTGATTCTTGCTTTCTTTTGCAGGTGCCGCACACAGGCTGGAGGGATGAAGCCACACTGCAGTGAGGAGTCTGAGAAGGTGAGGGGGTTGTGGGTCAGGCTGGTGTCTCAGAGTAGAGTGTGACATGGCCACCGAGTTAAACATTTCTCTGTGGCTTCGCAGGCGCTGTGCTGGGCCACCCTTGGAACTGCAGGAGCCTTAGAGGTGAGCTGTGGTGGTAGCAAGGAGGATCATGGGGCTGGTGTTTTCTTGCCAGCACAATGTTAATTTAGAGTCTTTTAGTATCTCAGGTCCCACCAGTGATGATAGCTGCAGCATGTGACTGTGGACTGAGCAGGTGAGAAGGGTTGCCAGTGTGCTTCTGAGGAGGGGGGTGTTGCACATGTTGTGCTCCTGGCTGGCATGCTGCTTAGAGCTGGTGTTTTTTTTCTGAATTGCAGATGACCAAGAGGAACTTGGGGACTGCAGGACCACCCCCATTAGGGGGTATGTTTCCTGTGTGGAGGATGGATCCCGATTCTGTCTGTCAGAAGTTAAGTTGAATGATGCGTGCTGAGGAGCAGTGGGCTGTGGGAGCGGGGTGGAAGTTTGGGCGGTACTGGGAAGGACTTTGTAGTCAGCAGAGAGGGGAGAGCTGTTGAGGAACAGTCCCCTTGGGGTGGGCCAAGGCAGCGGGTGACTTCTCGGCATTAGATTGGTGTGGGCAGGGCAGCTCCATCCCGGGTATGTGTTGTTGTGTTGTCTGCGCAGTCTGTTTCCTGCGTGTCGGAGCTTCCTTGGGTATATTCTCGATATTCTCATGCCTTTTTGCGTTCCTGGGGCACAGCATGTGCCTCGGTCACCATCCCCCGGGTCTTGAATACCCGTATGCATCGGCATTGCACCAGTCGGGCCCTTCTTTTCCTGCATATCAAACCTGAGGCACGGCTAGGTCTCGCATCTCAGAAGTTTTGGGCCAATTCTGTTTCGTGCTGTCGTTCCGGGCTGTGTCAGCATCTCTGTTCTCTAGCCGTCCTCTTTCACGGACCGGGACTTCTTCTGTGCATCCGTGTGTTCCTAGGTTTCGATGTGAGGCTTCTTGCGCATCCATCATCGCAGTCTTGATGGTAACTTCTTGTGAGGGACCATTGTCTTGGACTCTTTTCTGGGGCTGCCACAGAGCCTTGTGGTGGCTGCATTGCGGCCCTGTAGGTCGTCTTTCCTTACGGCGTCACAGTCTTGGCATCTCTCTTTTCACTTGGTTTTTTCCTCTTCTCAGTGGTGCGTTGCGTTGTGTGGCTTGGAGCTGCTCTGCCCAGCGGTGTGGAGTCAGAGGGAGGTGGAATGGCGAGGAGAGTCCATGGTTATTATGTAGATATGTGCGACCTTAGGCTCTGTGTGAGACTAGAATGTCAGTGTATGGCTCTGTGTTGGCTCCCTGCTGTTGTACAGCCTGTGCGGAGGGGTTGGGTGACTTGGATGTCAGTGGGAGCAGAGCGGGTCACAGATGGCTTGTAATATGCTGCAAGCCAGGAACTCATCAGTGTTTTTTCCTAATGTTTTTTGCAGGCTTCTTGTGACCGGGTCCTTCATGTTCATTCATTTGATATAGGATGGAGCAGTGATATTGGTTTGAGGCACACGATGAGGAAGTTCCAGGGCTAGGTCTAGAACTGTGGCAATCTATCATTTTGCCAGGATGGGTGGTAGAACAGTTCTATCTTAAGTGTGGGGTGGAATGAGTGGATGTGGAATGCGTGTTAGTTCTGAATGAGTTTAACTTGCTAATGAACAATAGGAGAAAGAAAGTTTCAGCTGGGGAGAAGTGTTATTTCCTCAGCTGCGGTTTTCTTTTTTCCTGGTTGTGGCTGCTCTGCGAGGCAATGTTTGCTTAGGTTTGGGTGAAGGGTCTGTTTGGGCCAGGGTTTTGCCAACCAGGGGGATTTTGGAGGCTTTTAGGCATGCCAATTCTGACAAGCACTGCAGAGGCCTGGTGTTGGTCCATTGTGGCAGGCAGGTGGTAGAATGGGTGATATGAGAGGGAGGGGTGGTTTATGTTGGAGGTGAATGCATGGCTTGTTTTGGGTCTGTGTAGCCTTAGGTGATTGTGTGATGTTCTTGCAGGTTGTCTGTGGAGGTGAGAATTTCCTTTCTTTGTAGGAAAAATAAAAATAGAATAAAAAATCCTTAGCCTGGGTTCCTCCACCCCCCCAGTGGGTTTTTTCCACTGGTTCTGGCTGCTCTGTCAGGTGATGTTAATTATCTGTGTTTGGGAATGGGTCATGCTTGAGCTGGGGTTTTGTCAGGCAGGTTGATTTTTTTTTTTTTTTTGGCCTCTAGCGAATGGATTGTTTGAGGAATGTCACAGAGACAGGGTGATAGTGTGTTGTGGAAGGGAGGCAGTAGACTGGCTGAGCGGAGCACAAGGGATGCATGGTGTGGTGGTAGCATATGAGGCGTGTTTTGAGTGTGAGTGTGGATGAGTCCATGTATAATGCTGTTTTTTCTGGTTGTATGTGCAATTTAATTTTTTTTTTCAGTTAAAGTAAAACTGGAATAAAAAAACCCCAGCTGGGGGATTTTTTTTTTTTTCCCCAGCTGGGGTTTTTTTCCCTGGGTCCTGGCTGCTCTGCGAGGTGATGTTCATCACCTATGTTTGGGTGCTGGTCATGCTCGGGCTGGGGTTTTGTCAGGCAGGGTGGTTTTTGAGGCCTCTGGGAACAACGTTCCTGGGGAGCACTGCAGAGCTGTTGATGAGTTGATGGTGTTGGTGAGTATGAGATGGATGAGTGCTGTCTTGGCTGTGTTTAACCTTGATTTTTCTGTTTGTCCCCTCCATTGTACCTCTTCTCTGTCTCTTCTCGTGTCCTGCTCCCTCTGCTGTTTCACCTTTTCATCCTTCCCTATCTCTGTCCTGCAGCCTGTCACTTTTTTTCCCTTTCCCATCTCTTTGTCCTGATCTGTGTCACTCTCTTCCCCTGCTCTGGTTTCTCGGGCCTGTTCCCTGGCATTCTTTTCATCTCTGTGCTTGTAGGTGCTGCTTCGTGTCCCTGCCTTCCGATTTTGTGTGTCCCTGCCGGTCTCTCTCTGCTCACGCCTCTGTCCCCTTTGTTCATTCCTCCCTCTGTGCCCTGTGGCCCATGGCCGTTCTTAGTTTTGCTCCAGCTCTCTGGGCCCGGTTGCCACTCCTGTCCTCCTCGCCCCCACTCTGGCTGTGGCTCCCTTTGCCTGATGTCCAGTGCCGTCCCCTTGGGCCCTGCAGCCGAGGGCCGTCGTCCTGGATGTATGGGGCAGGCTGGTGTTGGCTGGGCTGGAGGCAGGAGCGGTCGGGGTTCGGCTGCAGCTGCAGTAGAAGTTACGCTTGGTTGCAGCTTTGGTGGTTTTGTTTCTTTTCTTTTCTGGACGGGGTTTTTGTCTGGAGCGTTCAGAGCTGGTGAGATGGTTTAACAGTGTCGGGTTTGTTGTTTCCTTCTAGGGGCGTGGTGTGGCGTTCTGCCAGAAGCCCTGGCTTCCTCGAAGGCGGAGCCTCGGTTCTTTCCTGTAGCGGTTTCGCTGTCTCCTGGGTAAGTTGCTGACATGGTGTCTCTCCATGGGAGCGGTGTCGAGACACTCTAGCAGGGGTTGGGGCGGGTGTCCTGTGCGCATCTGTGTGCGCAGTGACACCGTGTCTTGAGAGAGCGGTGGGGAGGCGAGGCATATCATCATGGCTTGGCTTCGCGGACGAAGATTTGGGAAGGGCTTTGCCCACGCTTATTGCAAGCGCGTTGATGGCTGAAAAGGCCAATGCGGGATAGGCAAGACCGGTTGCAAAGAGCACACCGGAGGGTCTCCTTGGGTGGTATAGTCGAGGCACGGTTCTTTCTGCGCTGTCTTTTCTCCTCGAGCTTGATTCTACGCGTGCTCTCAAAGGAGACAGCAGCGTTATGTATGGTGTGTCTCCAAATCTCCCGATTGGAGGCCAGGGTGGACCACTGATGGTGGTCAATATGGCCTAGGCTGAGGTGTTGTTTCAGGGAGTCCTTATATCTCCTCTTTGGAGCTCTTCTCTTGCGGCAGCCGGTGGCAAGTTCACCATAGAACACGATCTTAGGGAGGCGGTGATCCGCCATCCTGGAGATGTGCCCTGCCCAACGCAGCCGCGTTTTCAGCAACATGGCCTCAATACTGGTGAC
Organism: Bucorvus abyssinicus; assembly: GCA_009769605.1. Classification (NCBI taxonomy): domain Eukaryota; kingdom Metazoa; phylum Chordata; class Aves; order Bucerotiformes; family Bucorvidae; genus Bucorvus; species Bucorvus abyssinicus. The sequence goes on along the minus strand of CM020024.1, from coordinate 58,603 downwards.
GTCTGCCTGTTCAAGGACAGCAACGTTAGTCACATAGTCAGTCCAGTGGATGTTTAGGATTGTGCGGAGGCAGCGCTGATGGAAGCGTTCGAGGAGTCGCAGATGGTGGCGGTAGATGACCCATGATTCAGACCCGTACAGAAGAGTAGACAGTACCACGGCTCTGTAGACACTGATCTTTGTACTTTTCTTCAGGTGTTTATTGCACCAGACTCTTTTATGGAGTTTTCCGAAAGCTCTGTTTGCCTTTGCTATTCTGTTGTCTATCTCTTTGTCGATCGTGGCATCTGAGGAGATGATGCTACCCAGATAGCTGAACTGCTGGACTGGCTGAAGCTCTGACTCGCCAATGGTGATGTGGGGATGATGGTAATCATCTTGTGGTGCTGGTTGGTAGAGAACTACTGTCTTCTTCAAGCTGACTTCCAGCCCAAAAAGCTCAGCCGTCTCCGCAAAGCAGGATGTTAAGCGCTGCAGAGCTGCTTCTGTGTGGGCAACAAGGGCGGCATCGTCAGCAAAAAGCAGCTCGCGGACAAGGTGATTCAGGGTCTTGGTGCGGGCCTTCAGTCGCCTTAGGTTGAAAAGGCTCCCATCGGTACGATATCGGATATAAATGCCGTCTTGTTCGTCGAGGTCTGCCGTGGCCCTTTGGAGCATCATGCTGAAGAAAACTGTGAATAAAGTTGGTGCGAGAACGCAACCTTGTTTCACACCATTGGCTATTGGGAAGGGCTCAGAGAGTGCATCGCCATATCTGACTTGGCCGTGCTGCCCCTCATGTAACAGGATAATCATTTTGAGGAACTTGGGGGGACATCCTAATCGTTCCAAGATCTGCCACAGACCTTTTCTGCTCACAGTGTCAAAGGCTTTGGTGAGATCAACGAAAGTTACATAGAGACCCTTGTTCTGTTCCCTACACTTCTCTTGCAGTTGTCTGAGAACGAATACCATGTCTGTGGTGCTTCTGTTGGCTCTGAAACCACACTGACTTTCAGGTAGAAGTTCTTCTGCGATAGCGGGTACCAATCTGTTCAATAGTATTCTTGCGAGGATTTTTCCAGCAATGGAGAGCAGAGTTATGCCTCGGTAGTTTGAGCAGTCTGACTTGACTCCTTTTTTCTTGTACAGGGTGATGATGATTGCATCACGGAGATCTGGTGGTAGTTCGCCTTGTTCCCAACAGCGCACAACTAGCTCGTGAAATTTAGCATGGAGCGTTTGGCCTCCATGTTTCCAGATTTCAGGCAGGATTCCGTCGACCCCAGCTGCCTTGCCGGTTTTCATCTGCTGTATGGCCTTAAGGGTCTCTCCCATAGTAGGGGCTATATCCAATTCATTTTTCACCGTTTGTTTTGGGATGAGCTGGATTCCTGAGTCTTGGACTACACGGTTGGCACTGAAGAGAGTTTGAAAGTGTTCAGACCATCGATTCAGGATGGAGGTTTTATCTGTGAGAAACGTTTGGCCATCTGCGCTGAGTAGGGGGCTTTGAACTTGGTGTGTGGGTCCGTACACTGCTTTCAGAGCCTCATAGAATCCTCTGTGGTCACCCAAATCTGCGCATAGTTGAGTCTTTTTTGCTAGGTTGAGCCACCACTTGTTCTGGATGTCTCGAAGTTTCTGTTGGAGTTTACTGCATGCAAGACGAAAGGCTGCTTTTCTTACATGGCAAGATGGCTGAGCGAGGTGTGCTTGGTGAGCAGATCTCTTCTTTGCTAGCAATTCCTGGATCTCTGGATTGTTTTCATCAAACCAGTCTTTGTTCTTCTTTGTGGAGAACCCTAAGAATTCTTCAGAGGACTGCAGGATGCTATTTTTAATATGTTGCCAAAGCGCTTCTGGAGAAGAGTCTATGGGATGGTCTTCAAGCCTAGTTTGAAGGTTTGCCTGGAAGCTGTCTCTCACTGCAGCTGTTTGAAGATTGTTAACTTTGAGCCTCCTCCTCAGAATGCCGCCCCTCTTAGGTTTGGGCTTAAAATGGAGGTTAAGTTTGCAGCGCACAAGGCGGTGGTCTGTTTGACATTCTGCACTAGGCATCACTCGGGTGTGACAGACATCGCGAACGTTTCTCTGGCGCACTAAGATATAGTCAATGAGGTGCCAGTGTTTAGATCGAGGATGCATCCAGGTTGTCTTCAGGCTGTCTTTCTGCTGGAAGATAGTGTTGGTGATGGTAAGCTGCTGCTCAGCACAAAACTCTAGCAAGAGGCGACCGTTGTCATTGCAGTTTTCCAACTCCATGCTTGCCTAGTACTCCTTTCCAGGCTTCAGAGTTCTTACCTATTCGGGCGTTGAAGTCACCAATGATTATGATCTTATCATCCGCAGGAACCTTTTGAGTAAGGCAGCGCAGATCAGTGTAGAATTTGTCTTTTTCAGTAGGGTCAGCTTGGAGAGTTGGGGCATATATGCTGAAGAGAACAACATGTTGCTTGTTGTGTAGCGGGAGGCGTAAGGAGATAATGCGATCGGAATGACCTGTTGGCAAATTTTCAAGTTTAGAGGCGATGGAGTTTTTAATCATGAAGCCAACTCCGGAATGATGACTTTTGGTTTTGGGTTTGCCTGACCAATACAGTGTGTAGCCGGCACCATGTTCTTTAAGGCTGCCTTCCTCATGAAGGCGAACTTCACTGAGAGCAGCAATGTCGATGTTAAGTCGTGACAGTTCGTGAGCAATTATAGCAGAACGGCGTTCAGGACGCCCACTGTCTGCTGTATTGAGCATGGTTCTGATGTTCCAACATGCGAGTGTCAATCTGGACACACCTTTGGAGGCAGGTGTATGCCTTTGTCTCTTTGTCTTTGGTTGACCGCAGAAGAAGATGCCTGTTGGCCGCGGCTAGCCAACCGGATTGGAAGGGGAGATGAGCTTTGGTTAGGCCACCTTTTCTAGGCCCCTCTCCATGTGGAGCAAGCAGTGCTCTCCTTGAAAAAGGCTGCTTGGTCATTCAGGATGCTGCCGAACGAGACTGTCATCTCCCGGGTCAGTCTCAAGCGACCAATGTCCTGAACCGCCTGCATGCAGGGTTGGGTCTGCGGCTTCCAGTGACATCTTTCCACCTGCCGTTTCGTCCCTTGCCTGTCGCTACAGGGCTTTGCAAACGTGAGTACACCCTTCAAGCCTGTGCGGTGGATTTTTTTAGGTGAGGCGCAGCGTGCGCGAGACTGGCCCCACCCTTTACACCTGAGGTTCATCTGCCAGGGCCTAGCGAGCTTGGATGGTGACAGCGAAGTCCTCAGGTCGTAGGTTTGGTTAGAGTATCCTTCTCTTAGATGGATGGCCTTACAGGGCTAAACGAGCTCCATCTGCCCGGGTTTGGAGTTAGAGTTGTCCTTCTCCTAGGATGGTTGCCCGAAGGCTAGTGAGCCCATCCTGCCCGTGGACACACTTTGTCTGACCCTTCAGTTGAGACCTGTCAGGCTTGGGAGACCCTACCGGAGGCATATGCCACCACCAGCATAGCTCTCAACTTCACAAGGGCACGCAAGCTCTTTCCCCACGGCAAGGGGGTGCCCATGAAAGAGTTATTGAGCGAGCCAGCAAGATGAGCCGCTGCAGCAGCGCGAGGGCTGTTGCTGTGCTGGTGGATCTGCCGGCGCAAGTTCTGATTTCGGAGCGAGCTCGTCCAGCAGCCTCCCAGGGTTCTCTTCCTGCTGCAGCGCTGTGAGGGAGGGACGAGACGCCTTCCAGCCGCAGCGGGAGCGTTCTGGGGAGTGCTCAGAAGCTGTTCGCAGTCGTATCAACGGGTCTTAACGCTGTTTCGGGGCATCCAAATCCCTCCCGCTATGGCTGGGTCTGTTGTGTTTGCAGGTGACCTGCTGGCCAGGGACCCTCATTTGGCTCAAGTCCTCTCGTGGCCGTGCTTCTGAGTGCGTTCCTCTGCTTTGTGCCGTGTCCCTTTTGTACCGCGCTGAACTGCAGCGGGGCCTGTTTGTTTGGCAGAGGCGCTGCTGTCAGCATCTGGGGCTGCTCGGTTGATGGTCCCGGCCCAGGTTTGCTGTCAGTCGTGATGGTGCTGGCTGTGAGGGGCCGGCCCCATGTGCGGAGGCTGGTGGTCACTGGGAGGTACTGAGAGGGCGTGAGAGGCCGTGGGAGGCACTGGGAGGTGACTGGGAGGAACTGGGGGGCACTGGGAGTGACTGGGAGGAAGTGGGGGGTACTGAGAGTCACTGAAAGTGACTGGGAGAACCCGAATCAATGGGAGCTGGACTGTGAAGAATTGGCTGTCACTGGAATTTAACTGGTAGGCACTGGGAGTTGACGGGTGGGATACTGGGAGGGAGTGGGCTTTGACTGGGAAAAACTGGTTGTCACTGGAAGTTGAAGGACTGGGCAAGGCACCCGAAATGTGGGCAGCAGGCATGCGCAGTGAGGCAGCTGAAGCTGTGGAGTGGCGCCTGCACTGTGCGGTTGCCTTCAGCCCGGGAGGTATGCCTGGGCGGTGCTGCTTGGATGTCTGTGCTCAGTGTCACCGCCTGGTGAAACAATTGTGTTAGTGCAGGCACAGAGAGCCGCGCGGTGGGAGGCAGTGGGAGGTGACGGGGGGGGGGAATGTCACTGGGATGGCCTGTCGTGTGACTGTGAGGGAGTGGGGAGCACTGGGAGTCACTGTGGGGTACTAGGAGTGACTGGGAGGAACTGAATAAACTAGAGGTCGACTGGGAAGTAGTGTCTTCTGCTGGAAATTAAATGGTAGGCAGGGAGTGGGAGGGACTGGGAGACATTGGGAGGTGACTGGGAGTTGTCTGGGAAGAGCTGGGTGGGACTGGGGGACCCTGGGAGGAAGTGGGAGGTGACTGGGAGGAACTGGTTGGTACTGGGAGGTATTGGGAGGTGACTGAGAGGCCCTGGGATTCACTGGGAGGTGAGTGGGAGGAACTGGCAGGAAGTGAATAAACTGGAGATGGACTGGGAAGTAGTGGCTTCAACTGGAAATTAACTGGTAGGCACTGGGAAGGACTGGGAGGTGACTGGGCAACACTGGGAGGTAGAGGCGAGTGACTGGGGATTGATTGGGACGAGCTGGGGGGTGACTGGGCAGGAGTGGGGTCACTGGGAGAAACTGGGGGACACTGTCATGTGACTGAGAGGGTGTAGAGAGGCCCTGGGTGTCACTGGGAGGAACTGGGGGGTACTGGGAGGTGACTGGGAGGATCTGAATGAACTGGAGCTGGACTGGGAGGAAGTGGCTGTCAGTGGAAGTGGACTGGTAGGCACTGGGAGCTGACTAGGTGATGCTGGGAGGGACTGGATCGTGAGTGGGAAGAGCTGGGTGCTGACTGGGTGGGACTGGGAGGAACTGGTTGCAACTGGAAGTCAAAGGACTGGGCAAGGCGCAGTGAGGCGCCCAAAGTGCGGGCAACAGGCATGCGCAGTGAGTCGGCTGAAGCCGTGGAGCAGCGTCTGCGCAGTGCGGCTGCCCTGAGCTCGGGAGGTGGTGCCTGGGCGGTGCCGCTGGGGTGTCTGTGCTCAGTGTTGCCGCCTGGTGAAGCAATTGTGTTAGTGCAGGCGCGGAGAGCTGTGTGGTGGGAAGCAGCGAGAGGTGACTGGGGTGTGTCACTGGGATGGCCTGTTGTGTGACTATGAGGGAGTGGGGAGCACTGGGAGTCACTGGGAGTGTGACTGAGGGACTGGGAGGGACTGAATAACCTGGAGATGGACTGGGAAGTAGTGGCTTCCACTGGAAATTAACTGGTGGGCACTGAGAGGGACTGGAAGGAACTGGGGGGCACTGGGACTATCTGAGTAAACTGGAGCTGGACTGGGAGGAACTGGCTGTCACTGAAACTTAACTGGTAGGCACTGGGAGGTGACTGGAGGATGCTGGGAGGGAGTGGGTGTTGACTGGGAAGAACTGGGTGGTGATTTGGTGGGACTGGGGGACAGTGGGAGGAACTGGGAGGTGAGTGGGAGGAACTGGGTGGTACTAGGAGGTGACTGAGAGGGCCTGAGGGGCCCTGGGAATCAGCGGAAGGTGACTGGGAGGAAGCGGGGGGCACTGGGAGTCACTGGGGGTGACTGGGAGGATCTGAACAAACTGGAGGTGGACTGGGCAGAACTGGTGGTCCCAGCGGTCACAGGGACGAGCAGTGTCTGTGCTCAGTGTTGCTGTCTGCTGAATGCATTCCGGTACTGCAGCCTGGGAGAGCTGCGTATGCCCCGTGGCTCCGCGCTGTTCTGGTGCTGGCTGCTGTCCCCGGTTCACCGAATTTCAGTCGTGTGGCCCTGTTATTGTCTCGCCGGGCCCATGATCTGAGGGCCCGGGGCCTGATAGGGGCCAGGGCTGGGGAGGGTCCGGGCCTGGGGCAGCTGCGCGAGGGCAGACCGTGGGCGGGGCTGGTGGGTCTGCTCTGGGCCTCATGCCTGCGGGAGCTGCGCCTGGGTGGTGTGGGGCCGTGGGGACGGTCGTGTTCTGTGGCAGTGGCACAGTGGGTCTGGGCTGTGGGAACTCCCAGCAGAAGCATCCGCGAGTGGGGCCAGATTCTGTTCTGCAGGCACTGGTGGGGGCAGGAGTGGCGCCGGGCGGTGCAGGGACACCCGTATCCACCCCGGCTGCTGCTCGCTGGGACCAGGCTACATTTGCCGCTCCTGCTGAGCATTGGAAAGTGTCGAGGTGGTGCGGGATGCTGGCACCCACCCAGGAGGGGAAGGGCCGGTCCGGGCCCGGCCTAGTTGTGCTCCTGGGCTGCTACACTCGGCTGCCTGCAAGGGTGTTGTGGGGTGCGGGCCTGGTGGTGCTGCCGTACAAACGGTGCAAACCAAGCACGGTCCTGCCTGTGCTGGTCTTGCCCCACAGGTGCACGAGGCCAGGCCCTCCGCGGTTGCCCAGAGTTCCCGACGGTGCTTGTGGGGCCCTGGGAGTGCAGGGTGGAGGGGAAGCGGGGTGGCTGTGCTCCTGCCACCCCTCAGCTCCACATCTCCTGTGGGGAGGGGCTGGAGGGGGTGTCCGATAGCGGACAGGGTGAGCTGGTTTAGGGCCCTGAAACAGAGACCAGGTCAGGTCATTAGTGCGTGTGCGGCGTCAGTCTCCCTGTGCTAGGTTTGGAGCTGCTCTGCCCGGTGCTAGAGCGGTGTCAGCCAGGGGAAGAAGGACAGTCCTTGTCCATCGTTAGTGTTCCTGTGCCCAGACTGTCCAGTTACAGCCTGTACAGTCCCCCTCAGAGCCTGCAGCCCTCAGCAGCAGGAGAGGCTGTCAGGGGGATGGCCGGCACCATGTGGGAGAGGCTGCTGGAGCGGTGGTTGAGCAGACAGGATCTCCAAGGTGCTGAGGCCTGTACGCATAGAGCTGGATGTTTTGTTCTTGTGCTTCACGCATCAGGCCACTGTTGGACTCTGGTTGGTGTTCCTGAACGGAAACCACAGCTCTGGGGTTGTGGAACTGTCGATCAGCATCCGGGTGACTCATTCAGTGCTGCTATTGCAGATGCAGAGGGACGAGCCCCGGGCCAAAGGGTGACAGAGGAGGCGAGCACAGTGCCAGAAGAAGGTGGGCTGATGTGTGGTGTTGGAGGGAAGAGGTGAGTGATAGGTGGGTGACTGGCTTACGAGTTTTGGGGTTTGGGTTTTTTTATTTTGAATTTGTGAAGCAATGAGGGAAGTGGGATATCAGCCCCAGAGCTGACTTGGGCGAGGTGAATGATGATGAGTGTGCTGCAGGAGCAGTTCTTTTTCAGATGTGACATTGCTGGTGAAGTTTTAAGTGTCCCTTGTTGTTTGTATTTTGCAGGTGAGACCCGAGCCTCCATGTGGCAACTGTGAAGGGCAGAGGCCGGGCAGGTGAGCGGTGCAGCTGAAGGAGCGGGAGGTGGGGATGGCCGCGGGCAGGCTGGGGTTTGGGGCAGCATCTCAACACGTGCCTTTTGCTTTGGCTTTTGCAGGTGCTGCCCGTAGGCTTGGAGAGACCAAGGCACCCACCGAGGAGGGATCTGAGACGGTGAGGCTCTTGAGGGCTGAGTTGGCGTCTCAGAGCAGAGACTCCCGGGGCAGTTTGGTGAAGCGTTTCTCGCTGGTTCTGCAGGTGCTGTGTGGGCCGCCTCTAGAACCGGAGGAGTGTTTGATGTGAGCTGGGGAACACTGAAGAGGAGCCTGGGGCTGGGGATTTCTCATATGCCGCACAGTGTGCTTTGGCTTCACAGCCAGCGTGTTCTTTAGGAGCAGCCGGGCAGTGTGTGTGCCTTTGTCAGGAGCTGTGGGAAGGGAGACTGGGGAGGGGGAGAGGAAGTCTCTGTAAAGGGGAGGTCATTGTTTCCTGATCTACTTGGCTTTGTTTGTACAGTTAAGATGAAAACAAATGTACAACATATGTCTATTGGAATTGTTCCCTTGGACAGAAGAACAGAGGAATTGGGAGGAGGAGGAGGAGGAGGAGGGACTCTTCCCTGGGCCTCGCTCTTTCCGTGCTGCTGCAATTTCTTATTTTGTCCTGCTCCCTCTTTTTCGGTTGTTCTGCCACTCCCTTTGCTTTTTCTCTCTGTGCTTTTGCCTTGCTCCCCCTCCCTCCTCGTTTTTCACCTTCCATCTCTGTCCTGCAGCCCATTGCTGTTTTTTTCCTTTTCCATCTCTTTGTCCTGATCTGCATCTGCCTCTTTCCCCACAATGTCTCTGGCCTGTTCCCTGCTGTTCTTTTCCTCTCTGCGCTTGTAGGTGCTGCTCCATGTCCCTGCCTTCCTGTCCTTCTCCTCCCTCCCCTTCTCTCCCTTTCTTTCTCTCCACCTTTCTCTTGCTGTCGCTGTTTTTTCTCACTCTGGATCTCACTGCCCCCGTTCTCCTCCCTGTCCATCACTCAGTCTCTCTGACCCTTTGTGCTGCTCCCTGTCCCTGTTATTTATCGCTCCATTTCTCTGGCCCTGTTGTTCCTCTTGGGCTCCACCTCTCCATTCTCTCTGCTGCTCTTGTCTCTCTCTGACTTGGTATCCTGCTCCTTGTCCCTCTCCTGGTCACCGTATCCTGCTCTCTGCTGCTCCCTGTCCTTCACCTGTTTTCTGTATCCCTCTCTCCTTCCTCCTGTCTTCTCTCTGGCAAGTTGCACTTCACAGTTTGTTTCTTGAGCTCTTTCTTTTTTTTGTTCCTCCTGCCCCTTCTTCCCTTCCTTTCCTGTGTTCACATACTTCTCTCCATTCTCCCCACCTTGTCCCCATTTTCCTTTTGCCACCCCCACAACCTTGTCTTCTTGTCCCTTTTTTGTTTCTCACCCTACCCACCCCGACTTGTCCCCTTCTTCTTCCACCCTGTCTTCCCCCTTTTACTTTTCTCTCTCCCCTTCTTGTCCGTTTCTTCCTTCTCACCCCTGGTCCCCTTGACCCCTTTTCCCTGTCTCCCTTCTCTGCTCCTTGTCCCCTTCTGCATTTCACTCCCTCTCCTCCTTTTGGTGTGTCCCCACCGTGTTCCCTTCTTTGGGTTCCCCCCTTGTCCCCTTCTTTTGGTCTGTGTTGTCCTAACCCCGCTCCATGGCCTCCAGTTCTCTGTCCCCCCTGGGGAAGGAGGGCTGCTGGTGCAGATGAAATAATATCAAGATAAAATAATATGATAACAGTTTTATTGCTGTTCATGAGATCATTATTAAGACTCCTCTTACCTGCTGCTTTACTGTGATTGCCGGTTCATGGGATATTTTCGGCTCAGCCAATCCTGGCCAGGCAGGCTGCGCCTGCTTGGGCCAATCCGAACAAATGGCCCCCCCACTCCTGTCTCCACTCCGACCAATGCCAGCCCAGACCTCCAATCCCGCCCGTCTCCCTGGCCCCGGCGTTCCCACGCAGACCGCAATCCCACCGCCGCCTCTTGGGGAGGCGCGACCTGGCTTCAGGTGCAGGAAGCCCCGTTCCACCCTGGCCCCCCGCTCCGGCACGGCTCTCTCCGGTCCTGAAGAGCTCCCGGCCCGGGCGGTGCCGATGGCGCTGGGTCCCGGCGAGCTCCGGCTATTCCCAGCTCTGGGGTCTTGAACGGGGTCCGGGAGCGGCCTTGCTGTGGAGCTGCCGCCCCCCCTCCCCCCCCCCAGCACACAACACCGCCTACTGGGGTTGCGGCAGCGGAGCCGGGATCCTGCGTTGTTCTTGTGCGGCGGTGGCGGGATTGAGGCCTGCAGGGACCAGGGGTGACGGGGCTGGGGAGCCGGGAGGGGGCAGGTCTGGATTGAAGCAATGAGCTGGGATTAGCTGGAGGACAGAGAGCATGGCAGGCTGGATTGAGGGGACAGGCTCTGATTGGTCGGGTCAGAGATGAGTAGGATGAACAGGATTGAAAAATCAGTCTTGGATTGGTCGGATCAGGGATGGGCAGGGAACGGGGCCGAATTGGAAGGATCGGGCTCGGATTGGATGGTGTGGAGAGGAGAGGGACAGGCCGATTGAAGGGGCGGGCCGGGCCGGGATTCAGAGATGAGAGGGGAACGGCGGCGGATTGAAGGGGCGTGCTCCAATTGGCTAGGGCGCGGCCGGGATGGAGCGCGGTTCCTGTGCTGCGAAAAGACCCACCGGGGCTTGGCAGAGCGAAGCCCGCCGGGGGCCCGTCACCGCGACACCTTAAAGCCACGCAGCCCTGAGGCACATTGCGCTCCACCTTCGAAACCGGGAGCTGGGGCTGAGCGGGGCGGGTCCGGGCTGGTGGTGGGGTCTGGGCTGTGCAGACTCTGCCTGTCAAAGCCGGAGGTCCATCCTGGGGGGCTCAGGTGTGGCTGGGAGTGAGGAGCGGGCGGTGGGGCAGGCCCTGCCCATGCCCAGGTGGGGGGAATTGGGCAGGGGCTCAGGTGGAGCCTGTGAGGGCAGAGCTGGGATCTCAAAAGGGCCGGGGCCGACCCTGAGTGAGCTCAGTCAGAGCTGGAGTGGAGTTGGGTTCTTGCTGGTGAGTTGCTGACTGTGTGGGAGCAGCAGCTCTTTGGTGACGTGCCTGCCTGCCTGCTTGCCTTGGCTGGGAGCTGCTGAGGATCATCACCTGTGCTGCTGGTAAGGGAAGCTCTGGGTTGTGTTGGGTGTTTGGGAACTGAGCTTGAAGATGATCTCCTGGAAACATAGTGAAGATGAATGTGGAATTAGCAGAGACCTCTGATGCTATTGTTTTCTTTGTTCTTTGCTTTTCCCTGTAGTTGGTGCTCACCTAGGGGAGCTGTGTTCCTGAGGTGTCTCAGCCTTGGCCGACACCAATGAGAGCAGGATTTCAGGTCTGTTTCCTGCCCATCGCAGTCTCCATCTGTGGTCCTGAGTTTCTGTCTTTCTGCTCCCTCTCCCAGGAGTAGAGGGGAGGGCAGGGGCCTATTGGCAGCGCAGTACGCTCCAGCAGCCCAGGTACAGGGTGGTGGTGGTCTTAGGATTGGATGCTGATGGGGGTGATGGGGGAAGCTCTTTTAGGGTGCTATCGTTTCCCTGCTCCTCCCCATGTAGCAGTGCCTGCTATGCTGAGCAGTGCCCTGGCTGGACACTGGTGGCTGTGGCTGTAGCTGTGGACATGTGTTCACCTAAAGTCTCCCTCACATTCGTGCTGGGATGCTGCTTAGTGTCTGGTGAGCATGTGGGGTGTCTTGTCTAGGTTTCCTGGCTTCTTCCCAAGTTCTTGTTTCCATTAGTGGTTCTCTGGTCCCTGTGTGTGCCAGGGTCGGGTTTGGCTGTGTCTACAGCAGCCCTGAATGTGCCAACATAGGAGATGAGAGCTCAGTGCTCCTGTGGTGGGTGGTCCTTTGCTCCTCCCCACACCCCCCGCTTTTTTTTTTTTTGGGTCTCTCAAGTACCTTTCCTCTACTCCCCCATTTGCCTCCCTGCTGTCTTCCACATTCTCTGTCTCTTGGTGTTTCCCTGCTTTGTCCTGTCCCTCAAATTCATCCTTCTCCCTGACCTTTTTTCTCCCTTTGCTCTCAGTTTTCTCTCCCCATTCTCATTCTCTTCCTTGTCTTTGTTTCTTCTTTTCTCAGCTCTGCCTTTTTGTTTTCATTGCCTTCCCCCTTATCCTTATTTCTGTTTCTCTCCCCACACCCATTGGTTTTGGGCTTTTTTCCCCAAATTCTCCTCCTCCTTGTTCCCCAGCCCATTTTCTCTGGCTGCATTTGCATAAAACAAGCAAATAAAATGTGGGTGGAAGAAACCCAATTCTGCCCCTGGGGGTCCTGGTATTCTCTGGTTCGTTCTCACTGCATCCCCCTCTTTTTCCTCTGTTGGGGCATTTGGGATGTTGGGACTCCAGTGGGGGCCCCCACCTGGGCTGGGGGCCCCAGGTGCCCTGAGGCTGGGTGGGTTTGGGGCAGGTGGAGGATGAAAGGGCTGATGGGTGGCTGGGTTAGGGTGCATGAGGCTGTTGGTGGCTGTTTGTGGGGGCCACAAACTCAACATCCTATTCCCTTCTTTACTTCTGCTGGTGGCTGAGCCTTATCCTGTCCCAGAGCCTCCAGAGTGGCCATCCCTGAGAAAGAGGACTGTGGGAATGTCCTGACTGGCCAAAGTGGTTGTTGTCAAGGAAAGGTTCAGATCTCTGGGAGTCTGAAAACTAAGTTGAGGGACCAGGGCTGGGGTGGGAGTTGCTGGGAGGGGTTTTCAGGTTGGTGTAGGGGAGAGAGCTGCCCTGGAGCAGCCCTCTTGGGGTGGGCAAAGGGAGCGTGTTGCCTCTCAGCACAACACCAGCGTGGGCCAGGCAGCTCTATCCTGTGTTTGTTCTTGTGTGGTTTGTGCAGTCTGTCTTATGTGTCTTAGAGCTTTCCTGGGTCTTCATGTCCTCCTTGCTCTTTGCACTCAGGGGGCACAGCAGGTGCCTCGGGTGCCATCCCTTCGGTCTCAAATGGCCGTCCTCATCAGCATTGTGCTAACTGAGCGCTTCTCTTCCTGCGTAACGATCTCGAAGCACCGATAGGTGTTGCGTCGCTGAAGTTTCTGGTTGGTTTTGTTTTGTGTCACCCTTTCTGGCGGCATCAGCAGCTCTGTTCTCTTGCCGTCCATTTTCACGGACTGGGACTTCTTCCTTTCATCCATTCGTCCTTAGGTCTTGATGCTTGGCTTCTTGCGCATCCATCATCTCTGTTCTGACAGCAACTTCTTGTGACGGGCCCTTTCATTTGATTCTTTTCTGGGGCTGCGATAGAGCCTCCTCGACTCTCTGCTGTGGCCCCATACGTCTTCTTGCCTGACCTTGTCACGGTCTGGGAGTCCTTCTTCTTGCTGAGAGTTTTCTCTCATTTGCATCACGCTGTGTGTGGTGTTGGGCACTATGCGTGCGTATAGTGTTGGTCTGTGTGCATGTGTTGGCCTGGAGCTGCTCTGCCCAGGGCGGGTGGTGGTGTGGTAGGCGCAATAACAGTAAGAGTCTTTTGCTTCCACGTTGAGATGCCTCAACCATCGAGGCAGGGGTTGTCCCATCACCTTGGATGGAGTAGCCATTGATGCGCTGTATGGGTGGCCCTTTCACTAGTGTTTTGTGGAGATGGTGGAAGTCGTGTGGGAGGGGCTGTTGAGCATGAGTGAAGCAGGTTGATCCTCCAAGGTGTTAAGGCTTGGATGTGTGGGGCTTAGAGTTTGGTGTCTTGTTTTGCATGTCGGGCTGCAGCTGGGCTCTAGCTGGTTTTCCTGAATGGAAACCAGAGCTCTGGATTTGTGAAGCTGTTGCTCAGCCTCTGGGTGACTTGTGAAATCTTTGTGTTCCAGATGCAGAAGGATGAGGTGTGCACTGTGGAGCAATGGAGGATGTAGTGTAAGGTTTGGTGTTTGGAAGATCTCGCGATGTACGGAAAGAATAGGGACCCTCCCACGAAGGCAGTCTAAGGGCAGGGCTATAAGCAGCCCCTAGTATATAAGGCATTGTAACTGCGCAATAAATGCCATTTGAGCTTCCTCTACATTAGAGTCTGCGTCTCATTTGGTCCTTGCTGGGTAGGAGCGAGTGTCCGGTCCATGGGGGAACACGAACCTTGAGGTGCTGAGCGCAACAAGTGGTGACCCCGACGTGATCCAGGGATGGCCCCGACTGGCATCGGGAGTGGAGAGTGGCCATGGCGTCAGATCAGGTACAGCAGTAAGTGATTTTATGTCTTAAAGAGGCTGCGAAAGGGAGCGGGTTGAAGTTGAAGACTCACCCGACGAAAGAGTGCATCCAATGGATGATGAGAAGAGGGCTGATTGCCAGTCCGATAGAGATATTTAATAAGGGGTTGTGGGGAGCTTTCTGCACACCATATTGGCGTCTGGGTCTGCTCCGTTCCGGCATGAGGATTGTGTAAACCACAGCAAGAACTGGGGGCTCGTCTGGGATAATCTCTACGAGGATTCAAAAGCTGCGGTGAGCAGAAGATGATAGCTGTCCCTCGGATCCGGTAAGGATCGATACGTGCTGTGAGAAGGCCAGGGAAGGACTGCTTCTGAGGTAGCCATTAAGTGAATGGCCTCAGGCTGCCCAAGAGAGGCAGGAGGACGTCCGCATTTAAAGCAGTCATGGGAGCTGTCGCATCGACACAGGAAAAATCCATATTTAAGACTCTTAAGGCGATTATGGAGTACACTAACACTCCAGTACATGGAGGTACTCTGGCTGACTTATTAAGGTGGGAACAGTTGATGATCTATCATCGGCAGAAAATCGAGATGTAATTACGTTGGTAAGCAAGAAGCCATGGGATCAGTGAGCGGCTGCAGAAGACACGGGAGAAGGGAAAACTGCAAGTTAGAAACCGCTGCTAAAGACTGCAAATACCTGTAACAGGCAAGTGCTGGGATAAAAGGGAGTAAGGCTGAACTGATAAGATAATGGGAAGTTACTGCTTTAGTGGAAAATTACTGCTTCAGGGTCAGAGGATATATAAGGCTTGCTGTGTCGCTAAATAGGGGTCTTCGATCACCCCTCGGAGTCCGTGAAGTTAATACGCCACAAATGGCACCCGAATAGGTCAGGCCTGACAGCAGCCTCAAGTGCTGATCTGGTGGCGTAGCCCCGCTGAACGGGAGACTGCTGAAACAAAGCAGAAGCTGCGCAGTGACAATCATCTCTCCGAAGTGGAGGTGAGCAGCGGGGAACAATGGGCGGTAATATGTCCCAGGAACAAAAGACAGTTTTAGAATTAATGAGCCAAATTCTTGCCAAACAAGGAGGAAAAACTGATGTGAATGACTTGAAATGATTGTTGATTTGGGCATCTAAGGAATGCCCTTCTCTGACATCTAGTACGGTTTACAACCTCGAGACTTGGGATGCAATAGGAATCGAACTGTGGGATGCTGCCACTCGTTATGACAGCATTGTCACTGGTCTTTTGGGGCCGTGGCGCACGCTGTTTGAAACCTTGAAAACTCATGTAGGAAACAAAACAGCAGAAAAAGACAAAGCGGCGCCCACGGATCCCTTACCCCCCCGCCCCATGACCCCCCCGACTCGAAGAAAGCGGCAGAAATAGGAGAAGCGACGCGGGCGCCCACAGATCCCTTGCCCCCTGCCCCGACTTGACCCTTCCAGCCCTGTGAGCCTTCGGCTCCACCTGAATACCCTGATTTATCTTCGGTATATGAGGAGGAGGAGGATCCTTTAGATCTCAGACAGGCAGACCCAGAAAAGGAGCCAGATCTGTATCCGCCAGACCCTCACAAAGCATGGCTCAACATTTGCAACAGGCAGTAAAAGAAGGTGATTTGGACTTCTTAAAGGACCTTACTGTATGCCCGGTAACTTATGGAGCAAATCTGTGACCGAGGTGGGAGCCCATCAACTTTGGTATTGTAAAAGAACTCTGACGTGCGGTCAAAGACTCTGGGGTCAAATCCCCACATGCGATGATCTTACTTAAAACGGTGTTTGAAATGTACGTATTGTGTCCTCATGACTGTCAGTCAATAGCTCAGTTATTGTGGACGAGTGCTCAATATATGATTTGGAGTGGGATGTGGAGAGATGCAGCGGTGCAAAAAGCACTTGAAAAGTTGAAGCAGGACAACCGACGCTCGTGCACCCACCCTTGCCCCCCCTCTGGCTTGTACAGCTGGGTTTTTCCCCCCCGCTCTTGCCGTTGAAGATCAGAGCCTCCCCCACTGCAGCTGCCTGTGGGAGGTATGCCTCTGTGTGCTTGGTAGGCTGTTTTTCCAGTGCAGCGCAGTGAGCGGCCTTGATCTCTTAAGGTGGTAAAAAACAAACAAACAAACAAAACCCCAAAAAAACAAGACAATGGGATGGTCCATTTCCTTTAGTAACTTGGGGAAGAGGCGATGCTTGTGTTTCCACAGGTAGCAGACCACGGTGGACACCAGCACCATGTGTGCGACCATACATGTCATCATCTGATGGATCCAAATAGCTGTGAGCAGTGCTGCCTGGATACCACCACAACCAAAGACTGACGTCTGGATAACATTTAGCAAACATGATGGGTCAAGACTCCCTTTGTCTTGCGACAGCATCGCCAGAAAATCCCTTCTACATCTGTTTAGTAGGCCACCCATTGGATGATTATTCAATTATCATCCCCTTCAATGCTGTAGGTGATTCCTGTAGTGTGGATCGATTAACTTTATTAACGCCAAACACATCTATGATTTTAAATCTCCGAAGGTCATGACGGTCATCACGAAGCTTACATACATGTAGCAACCAATGTGATGACCGGATTAAGTTTTGGAGTTGTAGCAAAGTAATCGCTACTTCTTTTCATGCCCGGGGTGGCTACTGCCAAAGCCCTGGCAATGTTAAATAAATTAGGATGTTGGTTAGCAAAGCAGAGTAATGTTACTTCACGAGCATTGAGTGGATTATTATTAGACACCGATTCTATTAGACATGCCACGCTTCAAAATAGAGCAGCGATAGATTTTTTTATTGCTATCACAAAAACAAAAAGGGGGAATTGTGGGAGACTTTAAGGAGCAGCAGGACTTGTTGCTGTCAGATTTGTAAACAAGGATGGACATGAACGGACAGGTATGGATGTGTACTCAGAGTGAAGCTAACTAGCCAATTATAGTGTTAGAATAGGCGCGTGAATTTCACTAACGAGCCAATTAACTGTAACCTTGAAGCGTGTGATCTGTGCATGTATGGAAACTCTGTGCCTATAAATATAACTCTGTTGCACTTAATAAATGGAGCTTTGTGCACACCAACAAAAAATAAAACCAAACCTGTAGTGTTGTTACCAGGATTTGCAGCAGTTGAAGTTAAAGAAGAATTGTTAAGAGTTGCTTGTTATGTATTAAAGTTGCAAAATATAACAGACATGATTGTAAGTGATGTAGACAAATGCTTTGAACAAGTATCTTTGCTTTTGCAGGTGCATAAACAAGCTTTAGATTGGTTATTATTAACTTTGAATTTAGGTTGTAATACCCCACAAGCAAAAAACCTGTCTTTGTGTTGTGTGTCAATAGCAGATTATGAAAGAATAGGTCAAAGACAACAGACTGTACGAAAATGGCTTGATGCATTGGGAAAAACAGGGTCAATATGGGAAAGATCTGACAAAGTTACAGATCTGGTAAACAGTCTTTTGTCTTGGTTTGGTGATTGGTATCTTAGGGCAATTGTGGTATGGCTTGTGATTTTTGTTGTGGTGTTTGCCATTTTGCCAAGTTTGTTGATAATGTTAATCAAATATATTAAGAGGCGGTTAACTGTCTTGCATACAACTTTTGTGCAATATGCCCTTTTACCGCAAGGGTAGGGGGAGATGTAGTGTAAGGTTTGGCGTTCGGAAGATCTCGCAATGTACGGAAAGAATAGGGACCCTCCCACGAAGGCAGTCTAAGGGCAGGGCTATAAGCAGCCCCTAGTATATAAGGCATTGTAACTGCGCAATAAACGCCATTTGAGATTCCTCTACATTAGAGTCTGCGTCTCATTTGGTCCTCGCCGGGTAGGAGCGAGTGTCCGGTCCATGGGGGAACACGAACCTTGAGGTGCTGAGCGCAACAGGAGGAGGTGAGCGGAGCGCCGTGAGAAGGTGGGTTGGTGCATGGCATCGGAGGGAATGCGGGAGCAGTGGCTCTACGACTGCATTATGGTTTGTCGTTTTTTCTTTTTTTCTGTTACGAAGGTGCAAAGTGATGAGCAAAGCTGGGCTATTGGCAGCGGAGGGGACTCGGGCGAGACAAGTGGTGATGAGTGGGCTGAATCGGCATTTAGTTTTCAGGGATTGCATTGATGGTGAAGTTTATAAGCATTCCTTGTTGGTTCTGTTTTGAAGGTGGTACCTGAGCCTCAGTGTTGCCGCCCAAAATGATGGAGGCCAGACAGCCCAAAAGGGCGAGCGGCCGAGGTAAAGGAGCAGGAGAGGGTGTGAGGCACGGGCCCGAGAGGTCTGAAGATGTTGTAAGCCTGCTGAAGAGGGGTACGCTGAAACTGCCCGTGAAAAGTGAAAAACAGGACTGGGTGGAGGCCTGGTAGCTGCTCTTGGCTTTGAGGCCTCCTACCCCTAGCTGTGCAGAACTGATATGATGCCTCTGTCACCATACCTGCACTTATCTGCCTCTACATGCTATGGCCTAACAAATGTCAAGAGCCTACCAACTGCTGTCACAAGGCCTGAGGGTCTGTGTGACAGGGATGGGAAAACTGTAATACCTGAAGTGGCCTCAGTCCCTGTTATGCATGTCGGGGGACTGCCTTATCTCCCTCTCTCACCAGAGTGTGGAATGTGGAGTATGTCCGGTTTAAACCATGTACCACTTTCCATCCCCTTTTCCCCACACAGGTTCTGCTGTTTTCCTTAGTCACTTCATGAGATAAGTGTCGGGTGTTTTGGGCTTTGTTCTTATCGATGGAGTACAAGCACTCAGTCGGTAAGAGCAAATATAGAAGATCTTGGTCTAAGATGTGCTAAGATAATATCCTGGAGAGTACAAAAGATGATGGGCACATTGCCTCTTTGGAGCTCGCTCTCAGCAGGCCTGAGACCTGTCCCGTGCCGCCGCCGGACCCTGTCCCGCGCCACCACTTGAATGTCTGGACAGGTCACATAACCTGTCCTTCTATATCTCAAATATACGTCCCTTTATATTTCTTTATGATGCTCTGTGTGGAACTGGAGGTCTTAATTAAAGCTACTTGCTTAAGGAGATGTGTGTGGATTGTTAATGAAATTATGACTATCTAACCACCTGACTGTGTCATCAGTGAAGTGTTCACGTATCTATCTCTCACTCTCAGTCGGGTTACAAGAGAAAACTTGGTGCAGTGAGGAGGGTTCTCATGGTAGACTGCTCTGGCAGTGAATCTAAGAATCCATGGGTCGTGAGGCTGGTGCAGTGGACACAGGGGTGCCAGGACCAGATGGTGAGGCCTGATATTCAGAGATCAGGGCCGTGGCTGTGGGAATCACCAACAACAGGATGCTTGGCTCTCTTGGAGAAGAAGCAAGAATTCCCTTTCCTTCCCCTGACTCTAGCAGAGCATGTCTTCCCGAGGTCGTTGGCATCGCTTGTCTTTGTGTTCTGAGTCGTGACATCCTTGGAACTTGTTCCTCTGCATGCTGATGTCCAGTCAGAAGGATGAGCAAACTAGCCACTCCTTTTTGTGGGAGCTTCAAGCAGTGCAACTCTGGAGACTTGTTGAAGTTTGGGTTTCCCTTTTTGTAAGTAAAGCCACATGGTGTTAGATCATTCCCTATGGGTCTTTGCTTTTTTTCTGCCTCTGCAGCCCTCCATCTGCCTTTTGGCTTCTCGGATCCTCACCCTCTAACCCTCCAACCACCTTCAACTTCCATTTTTCCCAGCCTCTAATTTCCACAGCCTTCAAAGTCCTCCCAGCTTCTACTTTTGGCCTGGACTCCCATTATGTCCCACCTTCCTCCTCTGGCCTGCCACTTGGTCATGCTCTAGTTGTTATCCAGTCTCCCATTCCCTTTCAGTTTCCCACTCTGGCCTCCACTTGTCCAAGCCTCAATTTTCTGAACGGCAGCCTTCTGTGCTGTTCTCTACCTTTTCTCATCCTCTACTTCTAGCCTGGCTATCTACAGCCTTCTAGCCTCCCCCCAATGTCCTCTTTATTCACAGTGCCTTCTTTAATAGCTTCCCACCTTCTATTTTAGCCTCTTATTCATCTATTCGGTCTGCTTCTCAGTCCTTGTTTTCTCTCTCTTTCCCTCTTGTCCTGCTCCCTGATCCTGTTGCGCTGTTGCGAGGTCCTGACAGAGCTTCTTCTCCTTTTTTCTAATAGTTACTTGCCTATTTTGACGTCCTGTTCTCCCCATCTTTCTGGCCCTCTGTTCTTCTCCCTCATCTGACTTTTCTCTTTCTTTGTGATGCTCTGAGCCTCTCTTTCTTCCTTCTCGCTATCTGCTCGTCCCGAAATGAATGCCAAGTTGTCCCAGGGTTTGATGGGCAGGGGGCAGGGGCTAGAGCCATGGGCGTAGGCAGCTAGCCAGGAACAATTCACCACTGGTTTATTCTCTCACACTCGCTGTTCCTGTCTCTTCAGTCTTGCCTAAGTTTCTTATACCCCACACTGCTTTGGAAACTTGCTCTGAACCTCTCCATCCCTATTGTTTCTGTTCCCATCTGTGGTTCTCATATTCTGTCGCTTTTCCACTTCCCTTCCATCTCTCTGTTGCTACGTCTTTGTTCTTCTGTCTTTGTAGAGTAATGTGTTGTTTTTTCCCTTTTCTTTCTATACTTCCAGTCTACCACCCCGTCTATGCCCCCCGGCCTTAACTTCTGGCCTCTATCCGTGACCTCCGACCTCTGCCTTGCACTCTGTCCTGGTCTCCACCTCTGGCCTCCACTCTGCCCCGGTTTCCGGTGTCCACCTCTGGCCTCCACTCGTGACCTCCAGCATCTACCCTGCCCCGGTCTCCACCTCTGATTTATGCTCTCCACTTGTTTTTTCCCAGCCACAACCTCAAGCCTCCCACCTCTTTCGGTCTCCCACCCATAATCTCTAGTCTTCGCTTTTTCCTGGTCTCTATGTTGGGTCTCCCATGCCTGGTCTTTCATCTCTTCTTTTTAGCTAGTCCCTGTCTCCAGCCTCCACTTTTTCTGGATCTCCTATTCCCGGCCTCTGACTTGCACTTTTTTCTGGCCTCTACCCTGGGCCTCCCCGCCATCCCAGCCTCCCACTCTTTCCCTGTCTCTACTCTGGGCCTCCCACCTCCAGCCTCCACCCCAGGTCTCACTCCCAGCCTCCACTTTTTCCTGGCCTTTACCCTGGGCCTCCCACCCCCTCTCAGCCTCCCGCTCCTGGCCTCCACTTTTCCCAGCTTCTACCCTGGGCCTCCCACCCCCGCATCCTCTTTTTCCCAGCCTCTATCCTGGGCCTCCCACCCCTGGTCTTCACTTTTTCCTGGTCTCTATCCCAGACCTCTCACTTGTCTATTAGCCTCCACTTTTCCCAGCATCTGTTCCCTTGCCTGCCACTCCTTTCAGTCTGTCCTGCCTCTACTGTGGCCTTCATTTTTCCTAGTCTCTATCCCTGGTTTCTCATCCCCTTTTCAATCTCCACTTTTCTCAGCCTCCCACCCCTCATTTTGCAGACTCATTTTCTTGGCTTCCCACCCTTTTTTGGCCTCTCTGCATAATGTTTCTTTTGCTTTGCACTCTTCTTTTTTGTTTTCTTTTTCTCTGGTGTACTTCCCGACCTTGTTGTTCTTTTGGTGTGTGTTTGTAGGGTTCATCATCTCATCTGCCCCTATCCACACGCTCGAGGTGACCCTTTTGCTGTTTTGGTTCATGTACATTTCTCTTTCCTTAGTTTTTTTTCTTGGTGTTTTTCCGTGGTACTCTCTATTGTTCTTTCTTTGCTTTTTTGTTTATTGTGTTCCAGGAACAAGCGCTGAGTTGTCCCAGGGTTAGGGGGGTGTCTGGGCACCCACCCTGGAGGACAAGCAGCCAGCCAAGGACAACCCACCACCTTGTCCTTCTGTTAAGATGCATTTTGGTAGCTTTATGTATTGTAGCTTTGGAGATTAGATGATTTTTTTCTCTTTTTCACACGTAACACCACTGGGGGCTTGACTAGCCCCGTCAGGCCTCTGCTTTTTTCTGCAGCCTCCCTTTTCATCCTGGCTTCATAACCTCTTGTGGTCTCCATTTTGCCCAGTCTCTACTTCTCCCAGTTCCTTTCTTTCTCTTTTTTCCTCCACACTTTCATCTGAGTTTTTTCTTTCTCTTTGTGATGCTCTCCATCACTCTCTCCTACTTCTCAGTACCTGCTGTTCCAGGAATGAGTGCTGAGTTGTCCCTATGATGGGGGCTGGGGGGGAGGGTGTCTGGGCCCCCACCCTGGAGGACACATATTAATGTGGCTTGACCTGGCATCCAACTAAGGACGACCCCTTAAAGTTTCCTTTTCTCTGGTTCCCTTTTCTTGTCTTTTTTCACTCTTGCTTAAGTTTCTTGTACTCTGATGCTTTGGAAATGTTCTCTGGATCTCTCCATCCCTGTTGTTTCAATTCTCAACTCTGTTTCTTATAGCCCCTGTCAATTTTCCAATTTCTTTGCAGCATCTTCCTCTACACGTTTCCTTGTCTGTAAGTCTTCTTTCTTTTGTCTTTGTCCTGTATCATGTTGCTTTTTACCTTTTCTTTATTTAGCTGCCTTTTTCTATATCCTTGTCCCTATTGGTCAGCTTTTGTCTATATTTCTTTTCTCTTATAGCTAGATACTTTTTTTCTCTGTCCTTTGTCTTGCTGGTTCCTCCCATCCCCCTCTCCTGCTCCCTACTGCTCTTCTTTATTCCACCATCTCTGTTCCTCTTTTCTCAATTTCTCTGTTCTCCTCTCTCGCTCTCCTCACCATTGTCCTGCTTGCCGATCCTATCTCGTTCATGGCATCCCGCTTTCTGGCCCCCTATCTCCAACCTCTTCTTTACGTGCCTGTGTCCTTCCTCCTGCTTGTCTATTCCCTTTTGTCCTTCTGTCCTGCTGTGTTTGGGCGTTGAGTCTTGCCTTTGCCTCCCTGCTGGCCTTTCTTCTGGGCATGAAGGACTCGGCTGTTTCAGCCTCCTCTGTACCCCTGCATGTGTTTGCAACCCCTGGGTGGCTGCGGACAGGGCTGCTGTGCTGTGGGGCTTTGGCCTTGGCCCCTGTTGCTGATGGGCTCCAGCGGGGGCTTCAGCTGAGGCTGACCTTGCTGTGGGCAGGGCTCCAGCTCTAAAGTGGGGTGCCTGTGCATGCCTGCTGGAGGCAGCTGACCCAGGGCCTCTCTCTGAGGAGGGAAAGTCACAGGCAGCTGCCCCCAGCAAGGCATGGTCAGTCCTCGTGGCCAGGAAGGATCCCCCCACCTGCACGTGGTGCCGGGAGCTCGGGCCCTCCGTTGGCTATGTGTGAGAGTCTTCCCATATCCTGGAAGCCTTGCAGGCGAGAAGCGTGGAGGTGTCCTGTGGTGCATTGCTGAGGGTCAGGCAGGCAGCACTGCAGATGAGGAAGGGGCAGAGGCAGAGTGAGAAGAACCTGGGTGAGGAAGGTCTCCTCCTGGCCTCAGGAGATGTGGCGTGTGCCCTCTTCTCTGGCGTCTGGGCGTTTGCCTCCCGGCTTGCTCCCTTGGTTCAGCTGGTTTCCTCTGTTAAATGGAAGATGGGGGGAAGGCAGTGGATAATGGGGAGGTGAGAGAAACACTGTTTCCCCAATTTAGCTCCCATCGTGACGGGAAGTGCAGCACCTTGGAGTGAGATGGGGTTGCTCCGCTTGAGTTGATCCCAGGAATGGAGTGCGGTTACCGTGAATAAGGCCTGCTGCATCCAAGCAGAATGTACAGTATATCTGAATTGGAGAACAGGTTCGCACGAAGGTGGTACAGCTAGTCTCTGTTACCAGAGATATCAATGGGCTGCTAAGATTAACTGTAGAGCAGTGTCGCCGGTCGGCTGAGGCAAGCCGAGCACGGGGACGAGTCCTTTCCTATCCCTGAACCCCTCTCCTCCGGGAGAGAAAAGGGTTCAAAAGCAGAGATATGAAAAGGAAAAGAAAAGATTTTGTGAGACCTCTGAACATTTGGAAAACTGAAACAAACTTTATTAAAACTAGAACAATATATATATATAACATGCAGGGAAAAACCAATGCAAAATGTGAGAGTCTGTGCAGGATGGAAAGGCGAGGGTTTAAACGCGAGAAAAGAGAGAACGGGGGACGGTGCCACGTGCAGTCCAGAAAATGGCACCGGCCACGTGTGCGCTTTCGTGAACAAAGGAAACCGCGGCTGTTACGAACGCGGGGCTGCAATGTGGAAAAGCGCTGTCCCTACCGGATTAAAGAGAACATCAAAGCAGCAGGCAAAGAGGGTAAAGCCTTACGGCAGGCAAAGAAAAGCCTCCAGGCGAGCAGTCTGTCCCAGGCGGCGTGGCGGGGGCTGCCCCGGCGCACAGCTCCACTCCGGCAGCCTGTAAAGTCCCCGGAGCCGAGCCGCAGTGTTTGGAGAAGCCTCTTCCCCGGAGCGAAGCTGAGGTCCTGCAGTGACTCCCGCAGAGAGGAGCCGGGGGTGTCCGGAGAGCCAAGAAGCCGCGAATAAGCCGTCCGGAAAACAGCCCAGGAAGTCCCGGAAGCCGGGAAAGCTGCGAATGCCCCCCCCGAAGCCATCCGGAAAGCAGCCCCGGAAGTCCCGAAAGCCCAAGCCGCCCGAGCCCGCAGCTTCTTAAAGGGGCAGTACGCTCCCGAGAAACTTCTCATCCAATGAGATTGCTGCGATCGTAGCATGGAAGGGAATAATTCAATTGGTCAGTTTACAACAAAAGCCTTCAAGCAGGTTTTTTCCTTCAACCTGCCACAAGCAGCTATCAAGAAAGATGGATTGCAACTGCTGTTTCAGCAACGATGGTGTAATCGTGTCCTTTAGCTGAACTTTGCTCATAATAATGTCATTATAATACCAAAACACACCTCTATCCCAAAGGATACCTGCCTCCAGCGTATGACCACTCCCCACTGGGCACGTGCCCTATCTTTTATCACCTGTATCTTTAGATCTGAAGCGAGAGATTTTTTAATCCAATCAAAACATAAGAAATGTATGACTATATTTTTAGGTGGAGCTTGAGTGACTTTAGAAATGTTATCAAATGTGACGAGTGAAAGGGGAAATTGGGGGAAAAGAAGACCTCTATCAAAAGTTTGGGATCAGTCAGTGAACTGAGCCTATCTTCTCCTCCCCGCCCCGCATAGGGTTGCTTATTGGGTAAGAGGTCTGTGTTACGTGTGTTTAAAACCTAACATCAAGTTTGTTATTAATAATCACTAGTGCTTAGGTTTGTTTATATGTTTAGGTTACTATTTTAAATCTATTTTCACAGTCAATATACTATCACCGGTATCATTCAAATCTGCATTTTGTCCTGAATCTATAAAATAAATTGTTGTTGTTGATTTAATCAATATAAAGCTTCTGGGAATTTTAATATTTAGCCTTGGGGACTTAAGGGATTTGTCTCAGTGTTGCTGCTCGTGAGAGTCCCTGAATAGGTTAGGCGAATATCCTCCAATCCTGGGGGCTACCAGGAGGGACTTTGGTTTCAGTGATGCCATCAGCGTGAGCCTGGCAGGCTGGCCAACTTGCAAAGGGTCAGAGGAGACCCCCCCCTTCTCTTTAACCGGAGTGTGGTAGGCACACTGGGTATGAGGATCTCATATTTCTCGGGAAACTAGCAAGCTGGTCAAATTGCAGAGGGCTCGAGGTAGCCCTCCTCTCTAGCCTCTACCAATTTATCGGCCTTTTTTGTGACAGAAGAGCTTCAGGAGCGGTTGAGATTCAGCTGCCCATGGAGTAGTAGGTACACGTGGAAGCAGCCTTTTTTTGGTCGTTCTCAGGTCATTGATTTTGTAGTGAGTGTTCAGGGGTTCTGACCTCATGGTTTCCTAGCGTACAATCTTTCTCTTTTCTTCTTAGGGGCGTTGTCTTCTCCCGGCGTTCCTGACTCCTTTGAAGAATGAGCCTTGGGGTTGTTTTTGCCTAGTCATGTTGTCCTCTGTGTCACGGACTGGTCTTCTCTCTCTTACCAAGACTGACGGTGAGATGATCTCGCCAGAGTTCAGCTTGTGTACGTCTGTAAGATTCTGGATGTGGTGATTTCTTGCAAGAACAACGGTAGTTTTCTGTCTTCCAGTCTCTTTGGTGGCCATGATGAGGGCTGCAGTCTCTGGAGCTGGAGTCCAAGCAGGAGAGTGGAAAGCCTCATTCCCTTGGAGTAGGAGGGCGTTGTGGCAGAGATCTGCAGTGACTGAAATGCTATTTACTGCTGGTGAAGACAAAGCTGGTGACTGCAGGAAGATCCTGGTGTACCTCATGTGTTTTCTGTTGAGGACGTATTCAGACACCCGGCCCTCTAAAAGAGAATTCGAGAGAGCAGGGCCTGAGTCCCGATGGGGTGTAATTTTGACTTGAGTGAGCGGGCAAGATCCTTTCCCCAATGGAAATCTGTCTACTTCAGAAAAGCTGCATTTTTGGAACTTGCCATTTGAGCGGCTCTTCAGAGAGGATCGCCTTGCCACTAGAAGTTCTCAGCAACAAGATACTTGAAATAAAAAGGAAAATGAAAAAAGTCACTCAGCTGCCAAAGACCCTGGCAGAGAACATTTTCCAACGGTAGGTGGCATTGCTGGTCTTTAGGTTCTCAGCATTAATACTCGAGATCTCATAAAAAAACCCCATGTTCCTTTGCATGCTTCTGTACACCTAAAAGCAGTAGGAAAGCTGCCACTCCTTTTCGGTAGTTTTATGTTTTGCTGCACTGGGGATGGGATTATTTTTTTCCCCTTTTCTTAATTAAAATCATAAGGGGTTTGACTATTTCCTGTTCTCCACGTTCTTCACGTTCTTCCTGGCTTCATTACCCCATTTTGACCTCAACTTTCCCTCCTGGCTTCCCTCCTGCTCTTCTTTTTGGCAGCCACTATTTCCTTACTTTTCTTGCCCTTTTGGTCTCTCCGCGTTCGTCTGTTCTGTTCCCTGCCTGTGATTTTTTTCATCGCTTCCCCTTCATCCTGTCCCGTGACTGGGTTCTTCTCTACTGTGTTCCTGCCCGGCTCCTCACTCTGTCAAAAGATCTGCAGCTATAAAGGGGGTGGTGCTGGATGCTTTGTACCTCTATATTCTGCAGGTACGAGCTTCTGGGAAGCCCCAACATGAAGTATCATCAAAGAGCCTTTCATGATGGCAGAGATTAAAGTGTTGGGGCAGCGATTGTCTCCTGACTGCTTCAGGAGCTGCGGTGATTCCTGCTTTGTTTTGCCTGTGTTTTGATTCTTCTCCGCCCTCCCGTCCCCGCCCTCCCGTCCCCGCCCTCCCGTCCCCGCCCTCCCGTCCCTTCTTCTGTCTGCCTCTCTGCCGGGCCACCTACATTTTTGGTTCCATTGATTTGTTACTCTTCTTCTGACTCTGACCTATACCTCTTCACCTATTAATTTTCTTCTGTTTCCCTCTGTGTGGCTATCTCTCCCTATTTTTTAGTTCTTTCCTATGTTTCTTGTATTTAATTGCTCTTTAATTTCTCATTCTGTATTTCCTTCTCTTTTGCACCTGGTCCCTTTCTTTTAATTATTCTCTATGTCCTCTACCCTGTTGCTTTTAGCATTTTCCTTCAGTTTCCTTCCACCCATCTCCCTGTCCCTATTTTTAATTATTTCTTTTGTGTATTCTACCTTGTGTTGCTGCGCATTTAATTCCAAAGCCCAGGCTGGAGAAACAACTTTAAATGCCTGTGGCTCTGGATAAGTCCATGCTGCAGCAAGTACACCATGAAGCATCAGTGGCAATGAATAAACCATGGAGGGGACTGAATGAGCAGCTGTGTAGGGCTCAGTTGCTGGCTCTGCTTATACCACAAAATTCATTTATTTAGTTGGTTTCTACTTTTTTCAGCTTTTCCTCCTTTAATATCCTTACTTGTCAATTTTTATGCTATGTCTACTTTGATCTAGTTTTCTGTTTGTATTTTTAAACTTTCTGCCCCTCTACCTTTCTACCCTTTTGCTATTTAAGTTTTCTTCCTATGTCTACTTTTATCAAGCTCTCTATCCCTGTTTTTCAGTTGTTTCTCATTTGTCATGTACTATGTTGCTTTTTAAACTTCCTTTGTGTGGCGTGGGGTTTTTTTGGGTTGTGGATTTTTTTTTGCTCTTGGTTTGTTTTGAGCATCTTCTTGACTTTTGTCTCTGTAGCATAATTTGTAGTCCTCCTGGCTTGTCACAACATCTCCTCGGTCATCCGTCTTCCTCAGAGCAGTCTTTTAGTCCTCTTCTCCATCTTGCTTATCTCCTATAGGTTGGCATATTGCTCACAACATCTGTGTTCTGTTCAAATCCCCTTCCGAGTTTCTTTGCGTCCTTGAGCCTTCCTCCTTCTCTCTGGCCACTTTAGCACCTCTC
The DNA here is from genome assembly GCA_009769605.1 of Bucorvus abyssinicus. Lineage (NCBI taxonomy): Eukaryota > Metazoa > Chordata > Aves > Bucerotiformes > Bucorvidae > Bucorvus > Bucorvus abyssinicus. The sequence continues at coordinate 30,365 of CM020024.1, read as the reverse complement.
CGTGTCACCATGCTTTGTGCAAGCATACTTTTGTTCCACAGCCAGTCTTTAGCTCTTCAGCGGGTTTTGCATCTTTTCTCTTCATGGAAGAATCAACTTTTCCTCAGGCTTTCATTCTCCCTTAGAACACTCTTAGGTTTTTTTTTTCTGGTTTGAGACAGAACAGAATTAATTGTGCTCGCTGATTTCAATTTTCAGCTCTGTCTCTTCTAAGTGGCAGTACTTTCTGAGGTTAACGGCATGTTTTTACCAACACCGCTTCTAGAAGTGATAGTGCTTGATGTTTATAGCTGCTCCTAAGGAGTGGTGTGCAGCAAGGCTCTTGCTTTTACAGTGACCAAGGCCAATGCTAAGTCTTACTAAAATCTGTGTGTTCCCTAATCCAGCTCTCGAATCTGACTCCCGTCTGCTGTTGAGTCAGACGTGATGGTGACATAATGGCCATCAGGGGTTTGGGTTTGACATTGGCTTTCTACATATTTTCTATTATTGTTATTATTTTCATTAGAGTTATTTTAGTTTTCTTGTCTAATCCATAAGTCTTTCTCCCTTATTCCCTTTCTCTTTTCCTTTGGGGATTAAGAGGGGTTAATCAAGAGAATCCGTCATTTGTCTAGTGGCCAGCTCAGCCCTAACCCTCAACAGATTTATCAGTGCCCAACAAATGGATCGATCAGAGCTCCTCTAGATAGTTTGTATTTCAGCTCACTCAGTTGGGAGAGTATCAGGTTTTTTCTTTTGAGAGTCTTTCAGGGTCAGAACTTAAAATGGACCGCTCATATCATCTCGTTGCTGAGTGCAGTATTATGTTTTATCATTTTAGGATTTGCTTCAGCATTAAGCGCAATAGCATTGTCTTATCTGCCATAGGTGTTATTGTCAGTTTTTCTTAGCAGTTATATGAGAGTTATCTGTTCTGCCCGATGGGAAAGTTGTTGCTTTGTTGTGGTGTTTATCACCGATGTGTGCATCTCTCTGCTACGGGTGTCTCATAGTAGATTTTGTTACTAAGTACACTTTTGGGTTTACCTTGGTAAATTATTTTTCTCTCTTTTACACCAAATTGATTTCACTAGATTTTTGAGGATTTTGAATATCATTGCAAGTAAAATATCATTTTTATCATTGGATGTAATAGTGGTTTTCTTGTATAGGTACAGTGTCAGATTAGGTAACGGTGCTGGTTTAGGTATCAGGCAGCCACCTACATTGCAGAGCTGTCACCACTTTGGCAATGATCATTACAGCTATCCAGACTCAGAGTGTTCCCACGATGAGCACCACGGGTATTCAAACTCCAGTGATGAGCGTTGCTACTGTTTCAACTCTAGCAAAGAACAGTGCAGCTACACACACAGCCTGTGTGGCTCCTCCAACACAGTCTACACCAGTACAAGTTGACTCTGTGAGGTGAAAGAAACAAACAAAACAGTTATATTGCCCATGTAGTCCATTTTGCCTAGCAACCGATAAGGGAGAGGGTCCTTCTGAAGTGGAACCATCAGAGGAGGAGTTGGAACTAGATATGGAACTGCCACAACTGTAAAAAAACACCTAAAAAACCAGATCTCGAGTGTCTGATGATCCGGGAGCTGGTCCTTCTACAGCAAACTCCTTGGAGGAGGGGGCTTCAGAGCAACAGGTCATCATCCAACCAAAGGAGTTGCAAAATGTGAGTAAGGACTTTAGTCTCCTTAAAGGTGAGGCACTTCCCACCCATTTGCTCCAATGCTGGGGTAACAGGGCTGATACCCTAAGACTCAGAGGATAGAGAAGTCACACCATTGGGATCCCTGGCCAGCAACAGAGGCATAGACCAAGTGGTTGTGAGTAACAACTCAGCTTCTGGAGGTGACTGCTGTCTGCCTTAAAGAGAAGGTATTCATTTAAGGATGATATCCAATGCCACCTGAGGAAATGAAGCACAATGGAACAAGGTATTAAGTACCTGAGAAAGATAGCTGTGCGACAGGTGACTTATAGCAACAAGACAGCCACCGTCGGCCCCAAGGCCCTGCCAGCAACCTGCGTCACAGAATTTTGCTTAGGGCACCCCATCAACACATTCCCGCTCATTGTCAACAGCGGTCTGGGTCAGAGATGGCAAGGCACCAATCGTGACTGGAACGACTTACTGAGGACAACAGTAACAAGACACTATCTCCTAGCCCCTCTAGGCCTGTATATCAGTCCTGGAAGAAATACCTAAGGAAATTAAGAAAACATTTGAAAAACTGTTTAAAAAAAAACGAGACTGGAAGAAGAACACATTATATTCTTCCTTCAAATAGAACCACATTGCAGCCATGGGGAGAAGATGCTTTTCTACAAGACTAGCTAAGTAGGAACAGTACACATCATGAGCTACCCAGCAGTCTCTTCCACAAGATTACAGAGAGAACGTGAGTAGACAGAATGCAAAATCTACTTTTACCCTACAGGCACAAGTACAGCTGTTAAAAGGTAAAATAAATATGAGAGAGAGTTCTCGCAGAAGGAGGAGGGCCGCTCATGTCTACCGTGAGCAGTTTTCCGCTCTGAGCAGATGGGCCTCAGATCCAAATATGAGCTGGGGGAATGAAAATGTAACGCAAGCCATCCACACAAATGCCATGAACTATGCCAGCCCTACGAACCCAATAAACTACACAAGCCTAGCTGTCAATAGCAGGGGATACCCTTGGAATTAGAGGGGCCCTGCCTCCAGCTGGGCAGAGGAGAGGGCCAACAGAGTTTATCAGACCTTGCGAATTCCATGGTCTGGCACATTAGAACCACAAGAGTAACAACCTGGGAGACACTGGATACATTAGTATTTCTGGAGTGATAGGACGATCTCAAGAATGACTGTTTCAGAGGCCAAAGCAAGCGTAACTGGGAATAATCGAGAATAGCACTCGATACGGACGGGTTTAGGTGCCTCATGCATCCTTGGCACAGACTTCCTCATGAAAGGGTATTGTAAAGAGCCCAAAGTGTACTGGTGGGTCTTTGGTGTAGCAGCTGTGGAGACCAGCGCCATGTAACAGGTGACTGTCAAGCATAAACTTTCAGAGGAGTCTGACGCTGTGTGGCAGATGAGGGTCAGAGATAAGGTGACAACTGCCACTCAGCGCATCGGCAACACTAGCATACCAACCTAGTCTATGCGTTTCCCATCCAAAATCCGATTTGTCAACTAGAAGGACAAAGAACGTGTCATTGCGCAGGTCAGTTTGCTTTCACCTGGAGATGTGTCTGACGCACCTGGAGTCATCTGCACCAGCGGTGGAAACACAGTCCTACTATTTGTCACAGATGAGTCCATACCGCGCTGGGGATCCGTGTAGTTCCAGAACACTTGCAATATAGTTTACATTATGTCAATTAGTTACTGACATTATCGTATGGGGTAATACAGCAGAAGCTGTTTTTTCAGAAAGCTGGGGATAACGGTCCTACCTGGAGCCACTGACAGAAAGTACTAGCAGAGACTTGAGATTGACCCCTAGGATTTTGGAGATGAGGATACTAAAAGGCTCCATGGCCTTCTATACTCCAAATGAAAAATAAATACTGTCAGCATATGAAGGAATTTGAGCCGCTTTGGAAGCAATCGGTACCATAGCACAGCTCCTTCCGGTACCACCATTGCTAGGCTGGATAACTCAAGGGCAGGTTTCTTTGTGCTTATCGTGCCACTGACACTACATGCTGTACGTGGGTTGCATTAATCACACAGAGAGCTCGAATAGGTAATCCAAGCATCTGGGCATCTTAAAAGCGATCGTGGATCAGCCGGAAGGTAAAGAGTTTGGAACGCCACCGGAAGAGGTAGCGACACATGCTGAAGAAGCCCCGCCATCTGATCAATTACCAGATAACGATAAGCAACATGCTCTATTTACTGCAGGATCTTGCTATCTAGTAGGAAATCACCAGAGCTGTTACGCTAAGTCTTACACGATGAGTCGCAGAAGCCAATGAGGGAGCGTCCTTGTTTCAGTTAGAATAGAACTCATTCTGTGCAGAGATTTTACTTTTCAGTTAAGTCTCTAACTAATCGCACATTCTGAAGGTAGCGGCATATTTTTGCAAACGGCGTCTGCTTGAAGAAGCGATAACGCTTGATGTTTACAGTTACTACCAGGAACTGGGATGCAGAAAGGCTCTCACTTCTACTTTCTGCTGTGAAGACCAAGGTCAGTGCTAAATTCTGTGTATCACAGTGGAAGAGCAGTAAGTTAGAGGCTGCACCCACAAGGAGGAGTGGACAGAACAGGTGATTCTAAACTGACCAACAAGGTATTCCATCCCATATGCATCATATTTGGTACAAAGCTGAGGGTCTTGCTCTCTCGTTCTCTTCAACGGCTGACATCTGAGGAGGACTCTGTCTCTTCTGCTTTCAATTCCAGACTGTGCATCCTTGAATCCAGTTCTGGAATCCAGCTCCCGCAACTACTTCTCCTCTGCCTCTGAACCCTGCCCGGGCCTTTCCCAGCATCTGCCTATAGCAACAGTGGCAACGGTGACGTGGTGCCATCACAGGGTTGGGTTTGGTATTGGTATCTTACGTGTTTCATTTTATTATTCTCATAAAGCAGTTTAAATTTTCTTTTCCAATCTGTAAGTCTCTCTCCCTTGGTCCTTTTCTCTTTCCCCTCTTTAGTAAAGGGAGGGGTGGGTAACAGGGAGCATCTGTCATTCATCTAGTAGCCAGCCCAGCTCTAACTCTTGACTGGGAGAAGGCGAATCGAGTCGGTTTGCAGAGGTAAGAGATATCTAGTCAGCCTCAGACATTGCCAAATGATAAAAACGGCAGTGTTTTTTCTCTATAGTAACTCACAGATGGCAGCAAACGCCTTGCAGGAGCGGTTAAAACGACAGAAGCAAAACAAACGGCAATGCAGAGGTAAACCTATTTGGGTTGTCACAAGATACTGCCTCCTGGCTAGAGGTTTAATGGTTGTAGAAGTCCGTCTTGTGGGTGCCCACGTATGTAAAAGTCGGGATACTGAGGAACATCAAAACACTCAGCAAGTCGATCGGGCCGCTAAAGCGTTCCAAACAGACTTAAACCAGGAACATAAGGACTGACTACTTTTAGCTCGGCAGGCCCACGACACTTCAAGACATCAGAGAAGAGATGCAACATACAGATGGAGTTGCAGCCAAGGAGCCAATTTAACTGGGGACGCCATTGTGTGGGCTATCCACGACCATAAAACACACGCTGCAATCAATCGAGCTAAATGGTCTAAACCTTTGTGGTGCAGGGAGGCCTGGCAGATTGTGTCGCACTTCCTCAAACCCACCAGGGTAAGCGCTACATGCTCACAATGGCAGAAGCAACCGTAAGATGTCCACAAACGTATCCGGCATCTCACATCACTGCCCAAAACACTATAACGGGCCTCAAAAAGGAAATCTGTGGCCACATGGTACTACAGGAAGAGTTGAGTTGGACAAGGGGAACTCATTTAAAAATAATGTTGTAGACAAACAAGCCAAAGAACATGGTATCAAGGGGGTACGTCACATCCCTTGTCATGCATCAGCCTCTGGAAACAGTGAGTTATACAATGGACTGTTAAAAACTACTCTGAAAGCAATGGGCGGTGGAACCTTTAAAACTGGGACAAGCATTGAGCTTGTCCAAATACTTAATTCCAGGAGATCCATCCATTGAGCCTGTCCTGCTTAATCCGACTCTGAACATATAGTCAAAGGGGATAAAGTCTCCAGGGTGTACGAAAGGAATTCATCAGGGAAAGCCACACGGGTTTTTCTGGCTTCCGGTAAAGGTGAATGCATTTGAGGGATCGCTTTCACTGAAGGACCTGGAAGTACTCAATTGACGATGATGAAAGATTGTGAAGTACAATGCGTACTGCAAGTGACTTTAACAATGGATGAGAATACTTTTGGAGCTGAATGAAGTAAATTGCTATATAATAACAACACCCTTCGATAAGCAGTTTTCAGGATAACACAGCAGCGATGGCAGGAACTGGCCTCATCAAGCAGTGTCCAGTAACCTCCTGAGGCGAACCCTCAACCTGCAGGCACAAACCCTGACCAATTTCGTAACATCTTTTCTGCCCTGAGAAGATTGCTACGATAGATGGAAATGCACAGTTTTGTGAACTAAATGAACTTCATGAACTTTTATGTAGAAAGCAATCATAAAGTAGTGATAGGTATGATGTAAAGCGTGTGGAATAAGGGGTGGAATGTGCTGGTTTGACTTCTCACAGAATTAATTCTCTTCAGAGATTTTACTTCTCAGCTCATTCTCTAAGTAAACACACTATCTGAAGTTAACGGCATATTTTTGCAGACAATATCTGCTTCTAGAAGCAATAGCGTTTGATGTTTATAATTGCTTCTAAGGATCAATGTGCAGACAGGCTTTTGCTTATACTTGCTCCTATGAAGACCAAGGTCATCGCTAAATCTCTTGTGCCATGTTGGGGTGCAGTCAGGAAGAGGCTGCATCCACGGGGAGGAGCTGATGGGTCAGGTGACCCTAAACTGACCTACAAGCCAGTCCATACCATAGATGTCATATTCAGTATGAAGCCAAGGGATCATAAGGGTCAGGCTCTTTTCTGCAACGACTGGCGTCAGGGGAGGGCTGTCGGAGAACGAAAATGACGGACTGCACGCACTTTATGAAAGTGATAACGCAGACCTCTATTTAGTGCCACAGCAAGCCTTATATACCTTCTGTCTCTTAAGCAGTGATTTTCCACTAAAACAACACCTTCCCTTTATCTTATCAGTTCAGCCTCTACTCCCTGTACTTCCCAGCGCTTGTCTGCTATTTTCCAGCTGTTGCCTGCTATTTTTTAACTCGTAGTTTTCTTTCTCCCGTGTCTTCTGCAGCTGCTCACTGATCCCATGGCTTCTTGCATGATGTTTTTTCTCCCGTGTCTTCTGCAGCTGCTCACGGGTCCCATGGCAAAGCGATTATATTTTGCATTTCTGGCGATCCTTAAATTTCTGTCCATGATTGATCGCCGGCTGTTCCCACAGAGGGCTACCTCCCTTCTTCCGCCTTCTGAGTGTTCCTGAATCCAGCTCCTGAATCTGACACCTGTCTGCCACCGAGTCCCATCTAGGACTTCTCCAGCATCTGCAGTGACAGTGATGTAATTGCCATCAGAGGATTGGGTTTGGTATCGGCTTTGTATATATTTCATTTTATCATTATTATTTTCATTATAGTGGTTTTAGTTGTCATGTCTAATCCCTAAGTCTCTCCCGGATTTGCTTTCTCTTTTCCTTTGGGGAGGAGGAAAGGTTAATAGAGAGAATCCATCACCAGCTGGCCTAGCCCTAACCCTTGACCCTTTCCCCTCTACCACATCCAATGCCTTCATTTGGTCCCCTGTCTCCTGAGGACGACCGTACTCCATTCAGATGCCTTCCCAAGTACCTCAGTGTGTCAGCAATCCTTTCTTTGTCTCTATGTCTACATTCCCCCCAACCCTATCCTCATGACCCACAGCACTCTATGAGCTCTGCATCCCTCTTTTTACCTCTCTTGTTCAGACAGAACAGTTCCTTAGGCCTTTTCTGCACCGCAGAGCTCGCTCTCCTTATTCACCACTGTCTTGGATGCCTCCATTTAGTTACCTGTTCCCTGAGAACAGCTGCACACTGCCAGGACACCTTCTCAAGTTTTGCATTTTCCCCAGAGCTGCCTTTTGTGTCTCTTTCACTCGCAGCACCCTTCTCCTGCTATCATCAGGTTGCTCGAGACCCACAGCCCTCTTTTGTCTCTGTAGCGTACTTTGAGTCTTTCTCGCTCCCTGAGAACCTCTCCGGATGCCGTCTTTCACATCAAGAAGAGTCTCACTGTTCTCTATGCTGGCAAGGATACCTCTGTTGAGTCTCTGGTCCCCTGAGGAGAGCTGTAGTCTGTTCCAATCTCTCTGACCTTCTTCATTCTGTCCTCAAGCTTTCTTTTGTCTGTCCCTCTCAGAGCTGCTCTGGTACCATTACAATGTCTCCCAAGGTCTCAGATGTTTCCCACGGCACACTTTTAGCTCCAAAAGCCCCATTTTGGACTCATTTTGTTGCTATGACACCTCTCAAGGCCTCCATTTCCAAAAAAGAGCATTCATTTTCTTCTTTATGCCATCTAGGACCCCTCCTTAGACCTTCCTTGCTTTCTACAGCATTTTGGTAGCACTTTACTGCCCTATCGATCTCTCTTACGCCTTTGAGCCTTTCACCAGCCCTCTGCTCCCGGTCCCCACGTCTCTGGCCACACCTTTTTTGCATGCCACGGCCCTGTTTTAGCTCTGTGGCAGACTGTGATCCTCCCTTTTTCTCTTAGAGACCTATCGTTGGGTCGGTTCATGCCTCAGAGCGCTCTTATCAACCCCTCTGCAATCTAGGGTGCCTCCATTTGTTCCCCAGTCTCCCCATGACATCTGTACTCTGATCCTATCCCCTCCAGACTTCCTCCTTGTGTCCCTGAGCCTCCTTTGATGTCTTTTGCCCCTTTGAGACCACTCTCAGGGGGGCCCATCAATGACTTTGAGGTTGCTGTTGGCACACTTAGTTTTGTAGCTGACCTTACACCCCTCTCGTTCCTTCAGAAGACTTTGAGTCCGTAGATGAGACCTAGCACGCACCTTATGTCCTGTATTTCTTCTAGCCGTGTCTCTGTTTGTTCTCTGGTCCTCTGATAACACGTTTACTCAGTTCAGATGCCATCTGGATTTAAGCGATCTGTCCCCAGTCATTTTTCAGTCTCTTGGGTTCCCTCAGAAGATATCTTCTCCTAGCCACTACAATTCCAAAGACTCTCCTTGCACCACACATCCGTCTCCTAGCACTTCAGGTAGGGCTATTTTTGAGCCATAGAGTGCTCATTAGTTCCTTTCAGCTACCTAGAATTATTCTGTCCGGTCCATGGCCACCTAAGACCATCTGTACTCTCCTCACACATTCCCCCAAGTTTCTTGTTGTTGTACCCATGCCTTCTTTTGTCCATCAGGCCCCCCCTTAACACTCCTCTCCTCACTTTAGTGATGCTTCCCGAGATCCTTCTCAATTTCCAAGGCCATCGTAGCACTTTATCCCCCCTTCTCTCTCTCTTTTTGTCAAAGCCTCTCTTCTTTGCTATCCACTGCTCCTCTTTCTCTCTCTCATCAAGAGTGTCTCCTTCTGGTTCCTATCTCACTCGGTCACCTGGAGTTCACCTAGATACCCTCCCGAGACTCTGAGGCGCTTGCCATGTCTCTGAGCCTTCTTTTTTCACCTTCCTCCCTCCTAGTTTGTTTGTTCTCTCGAAGAATATGTTCTGAGAACTGTTTTGTACTCTGCAGCACTCTTGTAGCACTCAGCTCGCCTTTCAATTCTATATGTTTGGGTGTTTTGGAGCACTCTTATCTTACTCATTGTTTTTTAGGATTCTTTTGTTCAGCACTACCCCCACCCCCCAGCCTCACTGAGAAGAGCTATACTTGTTTGAAATCCCCCTCAGAGTTCTTCATTGTTTTCTCTGAGGCTTCTTTAGCTTCTCGGGTCCCCTTGGGACTCTTCCGCTCCATTTACCGAGCTCTCATAAGATATCCCCCGTGCCCTAGAGCCCCGTTTTAGTTCACGAGAACAGTTTAAACTAGATTTGAAGGGGGTAAGGGATAAGATCGGGCTCATTGGAGCTAAGCGTGAGAGCAGCACATCAGCATTATTGAATCGGTGTGCTAGCGAGCTCCTTGGGACTTGCACACCATTAGGACTAGAGAGCAGCATGTCACATGATAGCATAGTTGCAGGGGATACCGGTGTGTTAGGAATCATGGCAGCTCCTGAGAACGGTTGGGTGCAAATTAAGTCTTCTCCCCCTAAAAAAAGGAGATGGGATCAATAGCCCAACTGAAGTCCACGTACGCCAACACACACAGCACGGGCAACAAGCAGGAGGAACTAAAAGCCATTGCACAGCACGAAAACTACCGTAGAGTTGCCATCACAGAAACATGGTGGGACAACACGCACAACTGGAGTGCTGCGCTGGATGGCTACAACCTCTTCAGGAGGGATAGGCCAGGAAGAAGCAGAAGGGAAGTGGCTCTGTCTGTCAGGGAGAGTTTTGATTGTCTGGAGCTCAACAATAGTGACAAAAGGGTAGAGTGTTTATGGGTTAAAATCAGGGGAAAGGCCAACAGGGCAGACATCACAGTGGGAGTCTGCTATAGGCCACCCAACCAGGATGAAGACCTAGATGAAATAGTCTGCAAGCACCTGGGAGAAGTCTTACAATTGGTGCCACTCATTCTTGTGGGGGACTTCAATTTACTGGATGTCTGCTGGAAATATAATACAGCCGTGAAGAAACAGGCCAGGAGGTTCCTAGTGTGTGCGGAAGACAACTTCCTCACACAGCTGGTGAGGGAACCAACTAGGAAAGGCTCACTGCTGGACTTGTTCTTCACCAGCAGAGAAGGACTTGTGGGTGACATGAAGGTTATAGGCCATCTTGGCCACAGTGACCATGAGATAGTAGACTTTTCAATTCTTGAGGCAGTAGAACTCTGTATTGAGGTAAGGGGTCAGTAGAACTGCCATCTTGGACTTCCAGAGGGCTGACTGAATTTTTTGGGAGACTGGTCAGTAGGGTCCCTTGGGAGACAGGTCCTGAGGGGCAGAGGAGTCCAGGAAGGCTGGACAATCCTCAAGAGGGAAATTCTCAAAGCTCTGAAGCAGGCTGTCCCCGTGAGCTGTAAGACAAGCCGATGCAGTAGAAGACCAGAGAGCTTTGGCTAGAGCTTAGGAAGGAAAGAAAACTCCATGGCCTATGGAAGAAGGGGCAGGTCACTCAGGATGACTATAAGAGTTTCACAAGACCATGCAGGAAGAAGATTAAAAAGGCTGAAGCCCATCTTGAGCTTAATCTGGCCACAGCCATAAGAGACCACAAAAAAAGTTTCTATAAATACCTTAACAGCAAAAGGAGAAATAAGGAGGGTCTCCATCCTTTGCCAGATGTAGGGGGAAATGCAGAGACTAAGGATGAGGAAAAGGCTGAGGTACTGAACACCGCCTTTGCCTCTTGCTTTAATGGTAAGACCAGCTCACCGAGTGCTCAGCCTCTTGAACTGGAAGGCAGAGGCAGGGAGTGGAATCGAGGCCCCATCATCCAAGAGGGAACAGTAAACGAACTGGGGCAACAATTAGATGTGCTTAAGTCTATGGGGCTAGATGGGATCCACCCAAGAGTTCTGAGGGAGCTGGCGCAAGCACTCACCAAGCTACTTTCCATGATTTACTAGCAGTCCTGGTTAATGGGCGAAGTCAATTTGACACCCATCTACAAAAAGGGCTGGAAGGAGGACCCAGGAACTACACACCTGTTGGTCTGTACTAGGTGCCGGGAAAAATCACGAAGTAGATCATCTTGAGTGCTATCGCACAGCACGTACAAGACAACCAGGTGATCAGGCCCAGTCAACACGGGTTTATGAAAGGCAGATTCTGCTTGACAGCTTGATCTCCTATGACAAGGTGACCCGCTAAGTGGATGAAGGAAGAGCTGTGGATGTTGTCTACTTGGACTTTAGGAAGGCCTTTGACACCATTTCCCACAGCATTCTCCTGGAAAACCTGGCTGCCTTTGGCTTGGATGAACGTAGTCTCTGCTGGATCGAAAACTGGCTGGGCCCAAAGAGTGGTGGCAAAGGGAGCTAAATCCAGATGACAACCAGTTACCAGTGGTGTCCCCCAGAGCTCAGTGTTAGGGCTTGTCCTCCCTAACATCTTTATCAGTGATCTGGAAGAGGGGATCGAGTGCACTCTCAGTAAGTTTGCAGATGACACCAAGTTGGGCCAGGGTGTCAATCTGCTTGAAAGATGGGAGGCTCTATAGAGGAATCTGGACAGATGGGATCGATGGGTTGAGGTCACCTGTATGAAATTCGATAAGGCTAAGCACCAGGTCCAATACTTGGTACACAAAAACCCTCTGCAACTTTACAGGCTTAGAGAGGAGCTGCTGGAAAGCTGCCCAGCAGAAAAGGACCTGGTGGTACTGATCAACAGCTGACTGATTACGAGCCAGCAGTGTGCGCAGATGGCCGAGAAGGCCAACAGCATGCTGACTTGTATCAGAATTACTGTTGTCAGCACGAGTAGGGAAGTAATTATTCCCCTGTAATCAGCAGTGATCAGACTACATCTTGAGTATTGTGTTCAGTTTTGGGCCCCTCACTTCAAAAAGGATGTTGAGGTGCTTGAGCATGTTCAGAGAAGGGCTACAAGACTGGTGAAGGGTTTGGAGAGCAAGTCTTAAGAGGAGCAGCTGAAGAAACAGGTGGTGTTTAGCCTGGAGAAAAGGAGGCTGCAGGAAGATCTTATTGCAGTCTACAACTACCTGACAGGTGGTCGTGGAGAGGTGGGGGTCAGTTTCTTCTCCCATATAACAAGTAACAGGATCAGAGGAAATAGCCTTAAGTTGCACCAGGGAAGATCTAGGTCAGCTATCAGGAAAAACATCTTTATGGAGAGGATTATAAAGCAACAGGAACAGGCTGTCCAGAGAGGTGGTGGAGTCCCCATCCCTGGAGAAATTTAACAGATGTGTAGATGTGGCGCTGAGGGATACGGGTTAGGGACCCTAGCATTGCAAGGAGTACCATTGGAGTGAATGATCCTAAGAGTCTTTTCTAACCAGATGATTCTATGGACCCTTTTTCTTCCCCCCCGCTTAGAACCCTTCCTGAGCCCCCATCTCTCACACAGGTCTGTCTCTCTAATCTGTTCAGTGCTTTTCCATTCAGTTAGTTTCCTATGTGTTTTAGTACAATATTTACATTCTTCTATCTACAAGATGAGAAAATGAAGTTTGATTACTCACCTGGTCATATTGCCGAGGTAATAGATGTAGTCACAGTAAAAGAACAAGTCTTGTTGTTTTCTATAAGGGTCACTCTCTCCATCCAGTACTGTCACACTAAAAACTTAGAGCAGAAAAGAGAAACTGCTGCTTCTCCACTGCCTTTATACCTCCTGGCAGTTTTCTCCGCCCCTTTCCCAGGGGATTGTGAGAAGGGTGGTGGGTGGGGTCTGGGGTATATGAGCCGCAGTCTGTGCCCTCAGAGTTCATTTTCCTTCTGGCTTTCTCTGGAGTCAGAGCTTTGTGGTTCCTTTGGCCAACGGGAGCTTTTGAGTTTGGTTCTCTGAGCAGGTGAGTTTGGAGTAGCGGAGTCATTTCTCTGAGGTAAGAGATTCAGGACAGGTCAAGGGTCAGTAGCAAATATAGTAAAAAATATGCTTGTGTCCAGGTTTGTTTTTCAGAACAGTAGTTTTGTACAGAGTGTTCTGGGGTCGTGAGATAGCTTAACTGCATATACAATCTTCTTGTTTTTTAGGTGCATTGCATTCTTCTAGAATTCCTGGCTGCCTTGAAGGTGGAACTTTTTTTTTTTAAACCAGTCTTGTTGTTCCCTTAATAAACTACTGATGTTATATTCTTTACTAGGACTGATGCTGAGGCAATCTAGCAGGGCTTTGGGTGAGTAGTTTATGTTTGTGATGCTAAATCTGGTGATTTGTCAGAAGTGTGAAAGTAGCATTTTATCTTTTGGTGTTTTGAGGTGCTACTGGCAATGATAGCAGCTGCATCTGATGCTGGAATCAGAGCAGGTGAGCAGAAGCCCAAGTTCCCTTTGAGGAGAAGGAGGAGGGTGTTGCCAAAGAGGTCTGTGAATGATGTGGTGTTTACTGCTGGTGCTGGCTTTATTTATTGATGATGAAGAGGAAGCTGGCGAGTACATGATCATCTTAGTTAGCCAATGGAGTTTCCAATAAGGATGGATCCAAATTCCCAGTTCACTGACAGCTTGAGGGATTGGTGTTTGGGAGGGAGCTGTAGGGGTAAGAGACAAGGCTAGAGAACTGCAGGGAAGGTTTTTAAAGTCAGTGTGAGGGAGGGCTTTGTTCAGCAAGAGGTTTTTTGGTTAGGTAAAAGGAGCAAGTTACTTCTAGGTGCAAGAGTAGCATGGGCAGGGCAGTTTCAGCATGCGTGTGTATCATTTGTGTAGTTTGTCATCTTTGCCTTAGAGCTTCCTCAGGTTTCTATGTCCTCATTGTTCTTTGTACATCGGGGCACAGCATGTGTCTCAAACACAATCCCTCTGGTCTCAATCAGCTGTACTCATTGGCATCATGCTAATTAGGTGTTTCTTTTTTCACACAAGAATCTCAAAGTGTAGCTAGGTCTCACAGCTCAGAATTTCTTTGGGCAGCCTGCTTCTTCATCAGCGCTCCAGGCTGTGTCACCTTCGAGCGGTCTCTTTTCACGGGTTCCTTTTCTCTGCATTCCTAGATTTAGGTCTTTAAAGCTGGCTTCTTATGTGCCCTGCATCCCAGTTGTGGCCGTATCTTATAGTTCCGAGCTGTGGCGTTCAACTTTCCTTAGGCTGCCATAGGTTGTTTCTCCCAATCGCCACAGTTTTCTTGCCCAATGGCATCTCTGGTCCAAGCATCGATCTTCTTAGAGCTTTGTTATGCTTCTGGGTCATGCTACTTCTCTTGTTTGCGTACAGTGTTAGTCTGAGTGTATTTGTCTTGACTGGAGCTGCCCTGCCTGGGGGTATAGAGGTGATAGTCAGCAGAAGAATAACCATAAGATTCTATGGCTCACTTGTTGATCAGACTAGACTTTCTAGACAAGGGGTGTATGGTCCATGTTAAAGTCACACTATCTGTAGCAGATAAGGAGAGTTATTTCTGTACTGTAATGCAGAGACACAGGGGATGGCCAGCTATGTTTAATGGCAGGCTGTAGCTGGACTCCAAATGCGACAACAGCTGTGGAATTGTTAAGCTGTTGATCAACATCCTAGTAACTTGTTAGATATTGGTTTTGTAGGTGCCTGGGATGACTGCCATGCCAAAGGAATACTGAGGAGATGAGCGGAGCACTCTAAGGTGGGTCCGTGTGCCTTGTTAGAGGGGAGATGTAATGGGTACTGACTACGTGGTCTGTTTTTCCTATATTCAAGGTGCACAGGTATCTGCAAAGTTGGATATCAGCACCACAGGGGACTCTGGTGAGGTGAGCGATGCTGAGTGGGCTGCATTAGCGGTTGTTTTTCAGGTGTCGTATTGTTGGAGAAGTCCTAAGCGTCCCTTGCCCCAACACGACAGCCAAATATATTGGAGACCAGACAGGTGATGGGTAAGGTAAAGCATGAGGAGATGGAAATCCCTGTGGGCAGGTTGTGAATTTGGGCAGTATCTCAGCATGTGTCTTTTGCTTTGTCTTTTGTAGGTGAGGCACATAGCCTCGGATGGATGAAACAGCACATTGATGAGTGCTCTGAGAAGGTGAGGCAGTTGCTGACCGGGTCGGTGTCTAGGAGGACAGTTTTCTGTGGCAGCTCAGTGAACTATTTTTCTTTGGTTTTCCAGGTGTTGTGCAGGCTGCCTTTGGAACTGGATGAGCCTTTGAAGTGAGCTGGTGTTATAGCAAGGAGGATCACAGGGCTGGTGTTTTCTCGCAAGCTCAATGTTAATTTTGTGTCTATTGTTACCTTAGATACCACCAGCTACAATGCTTGCATTGTGAGACTTTGGAATGAGAGGGTGAGTGGAACATCACAGTGTTTCTGAGGAGGTGGGTATTGCATGAGATGTTTGTGTTCTGTGATGCAATGCTGACTGTTGGCACTGATTGGTTTTTTTCTAATTGCGGATGACCAAGAAGAACCTGGTGACTGCAGGAACATTCTAGATGGCTAATGGGGTCTTTGTCAAGGATGGATTCAGGCTTTTGGCTGTCTCTAAGCTAAGTTGTGGGGCTAGGCCTGGGAGCAGTCTGGGAAGAGGGGACAGGGGTGGTAATTGCAGGGAGGGTTTTTGAAGTCAATGTAGGGGAGAGGGCTGTCCAGGAAAAGTCCCTCGGGTTAGGCAAAGGCAGTGGGTTCCTCCTTAGCACAAGACTAGCATGGGCAGGGCAGTTCCAGGCTGAGCGTGCGTTGCTGTGTTGTCATCTGTTTTCTGTGTCTTAGAGTTTCCTTGGGTCTTCACATCCTCTTCACTCTTTCTGCTCCAGGGGCACAGCATGTGCCTCAAGCATCATCCCTTGGGTGTCAAATGCTCATGCTTATGGGCATAAGTTGCTTCTTTCTTTGAGTAACTATCTTGAAACATGGCTAGGTCTTGCGTCTCAGAAGTTTTTGTTTGGTTCTCTCTTGCATTGTTCCGAGCTGCATTGGCAGCTCTGTCTTCTCCCTCTTTGTTTTCAAGGACTGGGACTTCTTGCTTTCATTCTGCATCCACATGTTTGTAGGTCTTGATGCCAGGCTTAGTGCACATCCATCATCTTGGTATTGATAGGAACTTCTTGTGATGTATCGTTGCATTTGACTCTTTCCGGGACTGCTGTGGAACCTCCTTGCCTCAATGTGCTGGCCCTGTAGGTCTTACTGATTTACAGTGTCTCTGCTCCAGGCATCGTTCTTCTTGTGGAGTTTTCTATTATCTTCTGACTTGTGTTGTGTTGTGGTCTTTGTATGAGTGTTTGGCTTGGAGCTGCTCTGCCTGGGGGTGTTGAGTCAGGAGGAGGTGGAATAGCAAGAAGAGTCAATGGTTAACATGTTTATAAGCCTCAACCACTTAGGAATGGCTGTACAGTTGTCTTGGAAAGAGTAGCCTTTGGCAGGCTGTGCAAACAGTCATTTCACAATTGTCTTTTGGAGCCAAAGGGAGTTGTGTGCGAGGGGCTGTTCAGCAGGAGCGAAGCAAATGGAATTTTCAATGGAGCTAAGGCTTGGGTGTGTGGGACTTAGACGTTTCATCTGTTTAAAATAGCTGCCTGTAGTTGGACTCCTGATGGCTTTCCTGGATGGAAATGAGAGCTCTGGGTTTGTGAAGCTGTCGATCAGCATCTCGACGAGTCGTTCAATACTTGTTTTCTGATGCAGAGGGATGCAATTTGCACTATAAAGCAACAGAGGAGGAGAGCAAAGTTCTGGTAGAAGGTGGGTCTGTGTGTGGTGTCAAAGGGAAGATGTGACCGGTGGCTACATGATTATTTTATGGGTTTTTTCCTATTTTGAAGGTGTGAAGTGATGAGGCAGTCTGGGATATTGCCCCTGGAGGGGGCTGTAGCAGCAGTTACTTTTCAGGTGTCATTGTTGGTGAGGTGTCTGGTTTTTGTGTTTGACAGGTGGGATCCGTGCCCCGGTGTGGCAGTCCACGATGTCAGAGGCCAGACAGGCGATGGGCCAAGGTAAAGGATGGGGAGATGGGAATTCCTGTGGCCAGCCTGTGGTTTGGGGCAGTATCTCAGTATGTTAATTTTTGGGTTTTTTGTAAGTGCTGCACACAGGCTCAGAGGGTGGAAGCCACATTCCAAGGAGCAGTTTGAGAAGGTGAGCTGCTTGTGAGCTGGACTGGTGCTTAAGAGCAAAGTATTATATGGCCACTGAGTTAAGTAGTTCTCTTTGGTTTTGCAGGTGGTGTGTAGGCTGCTGTTGGAACTTGATGAGCCTTTGAGGTGAGCTGGTGTCATAGCAAGGAGGATCACAGGGCTGGTGTTCTTCGCAGATACAGCGTTAACTTTATGTTTCTCGGTAGCTTAGGAACCACCAGGAATGATGGCTGGAGCATCTGACTCTGGAACGAGCAGGTGAGAAGCATGCTAGTGTGCTTCTGAGGAGGGGGATGTCGTGGAAGAGGGTGGTTTTGGCTGACATGATGCTTACTTCTGCTTCAGTTTGTTTTAATTGCAGATGCCCAAGAGGATGCTGGTGACTGCAGGACCATCCTAGTTAGTTTGATGTTCTTGTCTTCTGAGGGACGGAGCCATAATCTGGCTGTGTGAAGGTAAGTTGGATGGGTGGGCTCTGGGAGCAGGGGAGAAATTTGGTCATGACAGGGAGGGAATTAAATGTCAGCATAGAGGGGGAGGGCTCTGGAACAGACCTCTCGAGGTGAGCGTGGAGAGCGTGTTGTTTCTCAGCACTAGACTGGTGTGGGCAGGGCAGCTCCAGCCTGAGTATGTGTTGCTGCGTTGTCTGTGCAGTCTCTCCTGTGTGTCACAGCTTCCTTTGGTCTTGATATTGTCCTCTGTTTTTGTGTTCTGAGGCACAGCACATGCCTCAGTTGCAGTCCTTCATGTCTCAAACGCCCATAGTGATCAGTATTGTGCGAATCAGGCTCTTTTATTGTGTATCATTCTTGAAGCGCGGCTAGGTCTTTTTCTGGGGCTGCCACGGAGCCTTCTTGCCTCCATGTTCTGGCCCTGCAGGTCTTCTTCCCTGTTAGCATCTCTGGTCTTGGAGTAATATTTCTTTTTGAGAACTTTCTCATCTTTTGAGTTGTGTTGTGTGTCATGTCTGTAGCATTGGTGTTTGTGTGTGCGGTGGCCTGGAGCTGCTCTGCCTGTGGGTGTGGAGTCAGGGATAGGCAGAATATCAAGAGGAGTCCATGGCTGACATGTTGGTATGTGTTGGGGAACTGGAGAAGCCTTAGAGGTGAGTTTGGGTCGTAGCAAGGAGGATCTCTGGTTTGGGGTGTTTTTGTTGTTTTTAGCATGTATTTGAGTTGCTTTGTGTCTCAGGTACCACCAGTAATGATGGCTGGAGCATCAGACTCTGGAATGAGCAGGTGAGAAGCATGCTAGGGTGCTTCTGAGGAGGGAGGCATTGAGGATGTTATGCTGTTGGTTGACACGATACTTAGTGCTTTTTCTGGGGTTTTTTTGAGTTGCAGATGCCCAAGAGGAACACAGTGAATGCAGGACCATCCCAGTCAGGCATTGTGATTCCTTTGTCAAGGATGGATCCATATTCTGGCAGAGTGAAGTTAAGTAGAAGGATGGGTGCTAAGGAGGGGTGGGCTCTGGGAGAGGTGGAGAAGTTTGGTCATGACAGGGAGGGAGTTAAAAGTCAGCATAGGGGTGATGGTTGGTGATGAACAGTGCCCATGGGGCTGGCAAGGAAAGTGGGTTACCTCTTAGCACTGCACTGGTGTGGGCAGGGCACCTCCAGTCTGAGTGTGTGGTGTTGCTTTGTCTGTGCAGTCTGTGTCCTGTGTGTCAGAGCTTCCTATGGTCTTGGTATTCTCATTTGCATTTTCATTAGAGGAGCACTGCTTGTGCCTCAGATGCCATCCCCTGGGTCTGGAATGCCTATAGTCATCAGTGTTATGCCCATCAGGCTCTTTTCTTGCGTATCAGTTGTGAAGCGTGGCTAGGTCTTGCATCTCACGAGTTCCAGCTCTGTGTTTTACATTATTGTTCCAGGCTGCATCAGCAGCTCTGTTCTGCAGTCATCCTCTTTCCCAGACTGGGACTTCTTTACTGCATCTGTATGTTTCTAGGTCTTGATGCCAGCCTTCTTGTGCATCCATCCTCAGTGTCGATGGTAGCTTCTTGTGAGGGGCCATTGTTTCTGACTCTTCTGGGGCTGCCACAGAACCTTCTTTCCTCAATGTTCTGGCCCTGTAGGTCATCTTCACTGTTAGCATCTCTGGTCTTGGAGTCATTCTTTTTGCTTAGAGTTTTATGTCATCTTTTATGTTGTCTCTAGTATTGTGTATAATATTGGTTGTTGTGTGTATGTGAGTTTTCCTTGGAGCTGCTCTGTCAGGGGTAGATGGAATAGCAAGAGGAGGCCATGGTTAACATGTTGATATGCCTTGACTGTTTAGGCAATGGTTGTACTGTTACTTTGGATGGAGCAGCCATTATCAGCCTCTGCAGACAGTTGTTTTACTTGTGTTTTGTGTTGCTGATGGGAGTCACGTGGGGAGGGTGTGTTTAGCAGGGGTGCAGCAGGTGGAATATCAGAAGTGCTAGGGCTTGGATGTTTGGGTGTGTCCCAGTTTGAGCCAAGACTTCCTTGTTTTGGAAATGTGCCCAATAGAGTATCGGGATTATTTCATACAAGTTCCATAAACCCGGCATCCCATTGGCTAAAAGTGCAGGTCAAAAGATTTCTTCCGACAGATACTCCTTAAAACCTGCAGCCAGGGTGAGTCTCCTCCTCTTTGGACACCGGACAGCTTTGGAGGAAGAGCCACAGTGAGAGGGCTGGCTACTACTGTCCAGGCCAAAAGCCTGCAGCCTGCCCCCTCCACCTGGGGCCTAACTCAGAACTGTTCCTGTCTATTGGCGCCCAGCTCTACTGTGAACTGTTGGGGGACTCAGTTAGCATCTCTCTCTCATATCGGATAAGAGAAGAGATATTTTTCACTTGGTGAGAATCTACCGCTGGATTCGGACGTGGGGGAAGCTCACCCCCCTTCGCGTTCCGGCCGCGAGGGCTTCTCCTTATCTGAAGAAGCCGCAGCCGTTTCTGGCAGGAAGATACTGAGAAAAAGGTCTCCCTGCGAACTCGTTAAAATACTTTTCTAAGCTGTTAAAAACTTTTAATCAATTGGCCTGCCGCCATTTTGGATAGACACCATCTTCTGAGCTACCATCATCGCGTGACATCATCTCCTGGCCTACGGCCAATCGGCTGTAATTGTAGTTTTTCCCTTTTCCTCCCTTTGTAGTGTTTTAACTCTTACTGTATTTTTTCCTGTTTTGCATTTAATATATAGTCGTGTGATATAATAGTACTTTAGAATTTTTATTAAAAGTTTGTTTCAGTTTCCCATCCATATATTCAGAGATTTGAGTTTGGTTTTCCCTTTCCCCTATATCAATAAGGGATTTGGGGAGCGTTAGGGACCTTGAGTTTTGCTTGGAGGCTCAACCCCTAACAGGGTGTTAACATCTGGTGTCTTGTTTTGAATGTCAGGTTCTAGATGTAGTGGCGATGGTATTCCAAAATGGAAACAAGATGTCTGGATTTGTGAAGCTCTTGATAATCCTCTAAGTGATTTGTTCAATAACTTTGTTCTGGATATAGAGGGATGAGATTTCCAATAAGTATGAAGAGAGGAGCAGAGTACAGTGCCCTAAGAAGGTGGGTCTGTGTGTGCTGTTAGAAGGGAGATGTGGCTGGTGTTTGTATGAGTACATTATGGTTTTGTTTTCTCCTTTTTTGAAGGTGTGCAGCAAGGAGCCAATTGGGATATATGTACCAGAGGGAACTTGGGCAAGGTGAGCAATGCTGAGTGGGCTACAGCGGCAGGTTTTTTTGGGGCATTGTGTGTTTGGTGATGTTATAAGCATCTATTGCTGTTTGTTTTACAGGTGACAGCCAAGCCTCAAAGCAGCAGCCTACGATGACTGAGGTCAGCCAGGAGATCGGCCAAAGTCACAGAGGAGATGGGCATGACTATGGGCACACCGTACTTTTAGGCTGTATCTCAGCGTTTACCTTTTGCTTTTTTGGCAGGTGTGTTGTGCAGGCTTGGAGGGATGAAACCATACATTGATAAGGACTCTGAGAAGGTGAGGGGTTTTGTGGCCCAGATTGGTGGTTAATAGCAAAGTGTAAAATGGTAACTGGGTTAAGCATTTGTCTTTTTTTTCAGATGCTCTGAGGGCCACTCTTGGGACTGTAAGGGCCTTGGAGGTGAGCTGGGGTTGTAGCAAGGAGGATCACGGGGCTGGTGTATCTTGCCAGCACAATGTTAATTATGAGTCTCTTGGTATCTCAGGTACTCCAGTGATGCTGGCCGGAGCATCCGACACTGGAACAAGCAGGTGAGAAGTGTGCCTCTGAGGAGGGGGGATGTTGTGGAAGAGGCTGTTGTTAGCTGACATGATGCTTGCTTCTGTTTCAGTTTGCTTTAATTGCAGATGCCCAAGAGGATGCTGGTGACTGCAGGACCATTCCAGTTAGGTGGAGTTTTTGTTTTGTGGGGGATGGATGCATTTTCTGGCTGTGTGAAGGTGAGTCGAAGGATGGGTGCTGAGGAGGGGTGGGCACTTGGAGCAGGGGAGAAGTTTGGTCATGACAGGGAGGGATTTTGAAGTCAGCATAGAGGGGGGAGGTCTTGTGAGGAACAGACCTCTTGAGGTGAGTGTGGAGAGCAGACTGCTTCTCAGCACCAGCGTGGTGTGGGCAGGGCAGCTCCAGCCTGAGTGTGTGTTGCTGTGTTGTCTGTGCAGTCTGTCTCCTCTATGTTGGAGCTTCGTCAGGTATATTCTTGATATTCTCATGTGTTTTTGCATTCTGGGGCACAGCATGTGCCTCGGTCACCATCCCCTGGGTCTTGAATCACTATGCTCATTAGAATAGCGCCACCTGGGTGCTTCTCCTCTCACATGACAAATCTGAAGCATGGTTAGGTATTGCGTCTCTGAAGTTTTGGGTCAATTCTGTTTTGTGCTGTTGTTCCAGGCTGCTTTAGCAGCTCTGTTCTCTAGCCGTGCTCTTTCACGGACTGGGACTTCTTCCCTGAATCTGTGTTTTCCTAGGTCTGGATGCCAGGCTTCTTGTGCATCCATCACCGCAGTCTTGATAGTAACTTCTTGTGAGTGACCATTGTCTTTGACTCTTTTCTGGGGCTCTCAAAGAGCCTCCTTGGCTCAGTGTTCTGGCCTTGTAGGTCTTTGTGCCTGACAGCCTCTCTGGTCCTGGAGTCCTTGATTTTGCTGAGAGTTTTGTCTCTTCTGAGTTGTGTTCTCTGTAGTGTTGTGTGTAGTGTTGTCTGTGCGTGTGTGGCTTGGATCTGCTCTGGTTGGGGGTGTGGAGTGAGGGGCAGGTGGAATAGCAAGAGGAGTCCATGGTTCATGTGGTGATATGACTCGGGGAGCTGGAGGATCGTTAGAGCTGAGCTGGAGTGGTAGCAAGGAGGATCATGAGGGTGGTTGTTTGTTTTTTTTTTTTTTACAAGCACAAGGTTAATTTTGAGTTTCTAGGTATCTCAAGTGCCACCAGTGATGATGGCCACAGCATTCGACTGTGGAATGAGCAGGTGAGAAGTGTGCCAGTGTGCTTCTGAGGAGGGGGGATGTTGTGGAAGAGGGTGCTGTTGGCTGACATGATGCTTAGTGTTCTTCCTGTTTGCTTTAATTGCAGATGATCAAGAGGAACCTGGTGACTGCAGGACTGTCCCAGTTGGGACACATGTTTCTTTCGTGGAGGATGGATCCAGATTGTGGCTGTCTAAAGTTAAGTTGAAGGATGGGGGCTGTGGGAGCGGGGAAGAAGTTTGAGCAGTCCAGGGAGTGGTTTGGCAGTCAGCGTATGGGGGAGGGCTGTAGAAGAGGAGACTCATTGCGGGGGGAGCAAGAGGAATGGGTTGCTTCTCAGCACCAGCATGATGTGGGCAGGGCAGCTCCAGCCTGAGTGTGTGTTGCTGTGTTGTCTTTACAGTCTCTCTTGTGTGTTGGAGCTTCCTCTGGTCTCGATTGTCCCTATTTCTTTGTGCGCCACAGCCCGTGCCTCAGTTGCCACCCTTCGCATCTTGAATGCCCGTACTCATCAGCATCCTGCCAGCTGGACACTTCTTCTCTTGCCTAACAATCTGGAAGCATGGCTAGGTCTCCTGTCTCGAGTTTTGGGTTGATCCTGTTTTGAGCCATAGTTCTCCTGCCATCCTTATTCACAGACTGGGACTTGTTCTTTGCATCCGTATGTTTTTAGGTCTTGATGCCAGGCTTCTTGCACATCCATCATCACAGCCTTGATGGTAACTTCTTGTGAGGGACCACTGTCTTTGACTTTTTTCTGGGGCTGCCACGGAGCCTCTTTGCATCAATATTCTAGTCCTGTAGGTCGTCTTCCTTGGTAATGTCTCTGGTCTGGGAGTCCTTTATCTTGCGGAGAGTTTTCTCTCCTCTTTTGAGTTGTGTGTTGTGTCATGTTTTCTGTAGTGTTGGTCTCTGTATGTGTTGGCTTGGAGCTGCTCTGTCCAGGGGTGTGGAGTCGGGGGAGGTGGAATAGCAAGAGGAGTCTATGGTTGATGTGGCGATATGCCTCAACCACTTAGGAATGGCTCTTCTGTCAGCTTGGATGGAGTAGCCTTCAGCTGGCCTTGTGGACACTCATTTAATAAGTGGATTTGTGGAGGTGATCGGAGTTGTGTGGGAGGGGCTGTTCTGCGGGAGCGCAGCAGGTGGAATCCCAAAAGTGCTAGGGCTTGGATGTGTGGGACTTAAATTTGGTGTCCTGTTTTGAATGGCAGGCTCTAGCTGGAGTCTCGATGGCTTTTTTGTAATGGAAATGAGAGCTCTGGATTTATTAAGCCGATAGTCACTATTTGGGTGACTTGTTCAATAACTTTGTTTTGGATGCAGAGGGATGAGATTTCCACTATAGAGAGATGGAGGAGCAGAGTATAGTGCCATAAGAAGGTAGGTCTCTGTGTGCTGTAGGAAGGGAGATGTGTCTGGTGTCTATATGAGTACCTTATGGTTTGGTTTTTCTGTTTTTGAAGGTGTACGCTGAGGAGGCCAGCAGGATGTTGACATTAGAAGGGCCTCGGGCGAGGTGAGCACTGCTGAGTGGGCTGCAGCAGAAGTACTTTTTCAGGTGTTGTGTTGTCAGTGAAGTTATAAGCATCCCTTGTTGTTTGTGTTTTATGGGTTGTAGCCAAGCATCAAAGCGGCAGCCCACACTGACAGAGGTCAGATGAGAGATCAGCCAAGGTAATGGAGGAGGCGATGGCAAGTACTGCGGGCAGGCTGTGCTTTCAGGCTGTATCTCAGCACGCACCTTTTGCTTTGTTTGTAGTTGCCTCACACACACTTGGAGGGATGAAACCGCACGCTGATGGGGAATCTGAGAAAGTGAGGTGCTTGTGGGCTGGGATGGAGTTCAAGAGCAAGGTATACTATGGCCACTGGGTTAAGCATTCCTCTTAGGTTTTGCAGGTGCTCTGAGGGCCCCCTGTGGAACTGGAGGAGCCTTAAAGGTGAGCTGGGGTAGTAGCAAGGAGGATTGTGGGGCTGGTGTTTTCTCGCCAGCACAATGTTAATTTGATGTCTCCTGGTATCTTAGGTCCCACCAGTGAGGATGGCTGCAGCATCTGACTGTAGAACGAGCAGGTGAGAAGGGTGCCTTTGTGTTTCTGAGGAGGTGTGTATTGCAGATGTTGTGTTCTTGGCGGACATGATGCTTACAGCTGGTGGCTTTTTTTCATTTTTTGAATTGCAAATGACCGAGAAGAACCTGGTGACTGCAGGACAATCCCAGTTAGGCAATGTGCTTCTTTTGTGGAGTATGGATCTAGATTCTGGCTGCCTGAAGTAAAGCTGAACGAGGGGTGCTGAGGAGGAGTGGTCTCTGAGAGCGGGGGAGAAATTTGGGCAGTCCAAGGCAGGATTTTGAAGTTGGCATAGAGGGAAGGGCTGTTGAGGAACAGACCCCTTGGGGTGGGCCAAGGGAACAGGTGACTTCTCAGCACCGGACTGGTGTGGGCAGGGCCACTCCAGCTTGAGTATGTGTTGCTGTGTTGTCTGTGCTGTCTGTCTCCTGTGTGCTGCAGCTTCCACAGGTCTTGATGTCCTCATTTCTTTTCACGTTCCAGGGGCACATTGTGTGCCTCAGTCACCATCCCTCAGATCTTGAACACCTGTACTCATCCAAATAGTGCCTATTTGACACTTCTTTTCTTGCATAACAAGCTTGAAGAGCGGCTAGGTCTTGCGTCTCAGAAGTTTCGGGTCGGTTCTCTCTTGTGCCGTTGCTCCAGGCTGTGTCAGCAGCTCTGTTCTGTAGCCATCCTCTTTCACGGACTGGGACTTCTTCCCTGCATCCGTGTGTTCCTAGGTCGTGATGCCAGGCTCCTTGCACATCCATCATCACGGTCTTGATTGTAACTTCTTGTGAGGGACCATAGTCTTAGACTCTTTTCTGGGGCTGCTACGGAGCCTCCTTGCATTAACGTTCTGTCCCCGTAGGTGTTCTTGCCCAACAGTGTCACTTTCTTGGAGTCCTTCTTGCTGTGGGAGTTTTCTTGCATCTTTGGAGTTGTGTTTTCTGTGATGTTGCGTATAGTGTTGGTCTTTGTGTGCGTGTGGTTCGGAGCGGACTGCCCAGGGGTGTGGAGTCAGGGGGAGATGAAATAGCAGGAGAGTCCATGGTTAACTAGTTGATATGTTTCCACTGTTCAGGCAATTGTTGTACTGTCATCTCAGATGGAGTAGCCATCCTCAGCCTCTGAGGACAGTTGTTTAAGGAGTTGCTAATGGGAGTCATGTGGGAGGGTCTGTTCAACGGGAGTGCAGCAGGTAGAATTTCAAATGTGCCAGGACTTGGATTTGTGGGACTTAACATTTGGTGTCTAGGTTTGAATGGCAGGCTCTAGGTGGAGTCTCAATGGTATTTCAGAATGGAAATGAGCGCTCTGGGTTTGTGAAGCTGTTAATTGGCATCTGAGTGACTTGTTCAATACCTTTGTTTCAGATGCAGAGGGATGAGATTTCCCCTATGGAGTGATGGAGGAGCAGATTATGGAGCAGAGTATAGAGCCATAAGAAGGTAGGTCTGTGTGTGGAGTTAGAAGGGAGATGTGGCTGGTGTGTATGCGAGTACATTATGGTCTGTTTTTTTCTGTTTTGAAGGTGCGACATGATGAGGGAAGCAGGATATCAGCACCAGAGGGGCCTTGGGTGATGCTGAGTGGGCTGCAGTAGCAGTTCTTTTTCGGGTGTCATGGTGTTGGTGAAGTTATAAACATCCACTGCTGATTGTGTTTTACAGGTGTTAGGTAAGACTCAAAGTAGCAGTACACCATGACAGATTGGCCAAGGTAATGGACAAAGAGATGGGAATCACTGTGGGCAGGCTGCACTTTGAGGCTGTATTTCACTACATGGCTTTTGCTTTGTTTTGGAGGTGCCTCGTGCATGCTTGGACAGATGAAACTGCACCCCAATAAAGAGTCTGAGAAGGTGAGGGCGTTTGTAGGCTGGGGTGGTGTTTAAACACATCGTATAATATGGCAACTGGGTTATGTATTTCTCTTGTTTTTTTCAGGTGCTCTGAGGGCGACCTTTGGAAGGGGATGCACCTTAGAGGTGAGCGGGGTTTGTAGCAAGGAGGATCACGGGGCTGGTGTATTCTCACAAGCACAATGCTGATTTTGAGTCTCTTGGCCTTTTAGGTCCTACTACTGATGAGGCCCGCAGCATCTGACTGTGGAACGAGCAGGTGAGAAGCGTGCCAGTGTTCTTGAGAGGAATGAGGGTGTTGTGGAAGAGGGTGCTGTTGGCTGACATGATGCTTACTGCTGTTCCTGTTTGGTTTAATTGCAGATGACCAAGAGGAATCTGGCAACTGCAGGAACATCCCAGCTGGAGAAGAGGGTTTTTGTTGAGGCTGGATTTGGTCCCCGGCCATCTGCAAGCTGAGTGGAGGAGCCAGGGCTGTGGGGAGGCTGGGACAAGAGTGGGAATTGCAGGGAGGGGTTTTCTAGTCAGTGCAGGGCAGAGGACAGTGCGGGAGCAGTCCCCTCGGGGTGGCCAAGGGAGCGGGTTCCTTCTCCACACTGGATCAGCCTGGTCAGAGAAGCTCTAGCTGAAGTATGTGGTGTTGTGGCATTTGCGAGGTCTGTCTGCTGTGTCTGGAACTTGCTCAGGTCTCGATGTCCTCCTTGCTCTTTGTGCTCAAGGGGCAGAACACGTGCCTCAGTCGTCATCCCTCGAGTCTCGAATGTCCGTACTCATTGGCATTGTGCCCATTGGGTGCTTCTTCTCTGGTATGATAATCAAAGTGGTGATAGGTCTTGCATTTCAGAAGCTTCCAGTTGGTTCTGTTTTGCGTTCTTCTTCCACACTACACCAGCAGCTCTGTTTTCCAGCCATCCATATTCACTGTTTGGGACTCCTTCCTTGCATCTGTCCCTTCTCAGGTCTTGACGCCAGGCTCCTTGCGCATCCATCATCTTGGTTTTGACAGGATCGTCTCATGATGGGCCATTGCGTTTGTCTCTTTTCTGGGTCTGTCATGGGGCCTCCCCTCCTCCGCGCTGCAGCCCTGTAGGTCGTCTTGCCCAACGGCACCTCTGGTCCCCGAGTCCTCCTTCTTGCTGAGAGTTTTCTGTTGTATTTGTGTTGTGTGTCACGTTGGTCTCTGTGTGCCTGTTTGGTTGATGTGATGTTGATCTGCCTTGACTGTTCAGCCCACAGTTGTAGGGCTATTTCAGATGGAGTAGCCATGGGCAGGCTCTGGGAGCAGCCATGTCAAGGGTGTCTTGTGGAGGGGTCAGGAGACACCTGGGAGGGGCTGATCAGTGGCTGCAAAGCAGATAGTCTCTCCAAGGTGTTAAGGCTTGGGTCTGTGGGGCTTAACATTTCCTGAGGGTGGTTCCAGCCTGCAAAAAGAAGAGAGATCCTGGGTTTCGACAAGCTGTGAGTCAGCATCCAGGTGACTTGCTTTATGAGGTTTGTTTGTGGTTTTCAGATAGGGAGTGACAAACCATGTACCAAAGGGTGACAGAAGGGGTGAGGGGAGCCGCAGATGGTGGTGAGGTGTCTGATGGTGGAGGACAGGTGGGACTGTTGCTGACTCTGAGTAGTCTCTCCCTTTTCGGTTACATTTTTCAAGGTGCAAATCATTGTGTTAAGTGAGTGATCTGCACCAGATTGGGCTTGGGCCAGGAGCACAAACTCCCATGTGGTAGAGTGGCAGTTTGTTAAGGTGTTACATCCCTGATAGCTCAGTTGAGGGCCCAGGGCTTGTGTTCCACCACGGTGTAATTCCGTGGGCAAGAGACTTTCCAAAAGGGAAACTCTACTCATTTGGAGAAGTTGCATTTTAGGACCTTCCCACTGAGCAGAGCTTCAGGGTTGATGGATATGGGGGTGGTATTCATGTGCAACAGGACCTGTGGCTCTCTTGGAAGAAGTCCCTTTCCTTCCCCAGCCTCCAGAAGCGCACATGGACCCGAGGGTGATGGCATCGCTGCTCTGTGGGTTCTCAGCTGTAACAGCCGTGACCTCCTGGGAATGTGTTCCTCTGCACGCTGCCATCTAGCCAGACCCACGACCAAACTCCCTGGTCCTTTTTCTGGCAGCCTCGTACACTGCTGTGTGGGGGGACAGGATGAGTTTTGGGGTTCCCTTTTTGTAATTTAAAACGATTGGTGTTGGACTATCCCCTTCAGCCTTTCCACGTATTTCCTGGCTCGCCCCTGAGTTTGCAGCCCTGCAATCTGGCATTTCTTGTTCTGTTTTTTTCACCCCTTAAAACCCCCTCAATTCCTTCAGCCTCCGCTTTTCCCTGCATCAGCCTTCAGCATTGTGTCCCCACCTTGTGCCAACTGCTCTAGTTTGGCAGAGTCTCCTAACCCAGCCTCCAAATTTGCCAGCCTCTACTTGCAGCCCAGCCTCCCACTCGAGCCTCTGCTTTCACCAGCCTCTACTTTTAGCCAGGCCTCTACTTTGGCTTGGCCTCTGTGGCAGTTTGAGGAAAAAACCCTGCTTGAAAGTTTTGTGTTAAACTGACCAATTGACTATTCCCTTCCACATTACATTTTAGCACCTCACTGGCTGTAACGTTTCTCGTGAGCGTCTGTCCCTTTAAGAGGCGTGTACTGCGGGCTTGCTGGAGGGTTGCTCTTTTGCAGTTCTCTGCGCTTTTTGCTCTCCGGGACCTCCAGGACACTTCTGGCTTTGCACTCTGAGGGGCACCGCAGACTTGCAGTTCTCTCCGGGAAGACTCGTGGCTTGCTCTGGGGACCTTACAGGCTGTGTCCCCTCGGCTCGGACCCTGCCCGCCTGCCTGCCGCTGCCGGAGCGGAGCACAGCTGTGTGCCAGGGAAGCCCCTGCACTGCCTGGGACTGGAGATGCCGAGCCCCGGGGTTGCCTCCTCCCTGCTGCTAGCACTGCTGCCTTTGCTGTTTCTCTTCCTTTAATTCGCATGACCAGAGCGGTAGGAACAGCATATCTCGGGGTTTGCACGTGAAATCCCGGTGTTCATAAGAGCCGCGGCTACTTTGTTTACTCCACGAGAGCGTCCACGTGGCCGGTGCCATTTTGGACTCTGTGTGGTACCATCCCCTTTCTCTCTCACTCGCGTTAACCCTTGCTCCTCCATCCATGTAAACCCTCAGATTTTGCATTGGTTTTTCCCTGCATATTATATATTTGTTCTGGTGTTATAAACTTTGTTTCAGTTTTCCAAAGGTTCAGAGGTCTCACAAAATCTTTTTCTTCCTTTTCCTATCTCTGCTTTTTAACCCTTTCTCCTCCTGGTGCAGGGAAAAGGGGTTTTAAAGATAGAGAGGACATGTCCCCGTGATTGGCTTGCCTCAGCCAGCTGGTGACAGCCTCCCACCCTGGTCTCCACTCTTGTCAGCCTACCACCTCAGCCTCTACTTTGTCTAGCGGTTGATTTTTCTTCCAGCTTCCCACTTCTTTTTTGGTTTGCCTCCCCCACCCCCCCCACCTTCTGCTCCTCTTTTTCTCTCTCTTTTGCTCTTGTCCTGCTCTGTGATCATATTGTTACTCAGCCCAGGCCCTGCAGGGCTCCTCATTCTTCTTCCTTTAGGGATTTCCCCATCTTGCTGT